>JAZKJV010007709.1:0-374050 GCA_037367405.1 Ottelia alismoides | reverse complement strand
TATAGGTAGTTTTATTACTGTCTTTACTTTTATGCACGGATCAGCCTACATGTAGACTGCTGGAGTCAGGTACGCATCTGTTACTCTACATGCATCATCATGTTTGATCGCGGATCAGCTTTTTCGCCTTCTCCCCTCGTTTTCGGACTTAAATAACCAAGAGAATCGAAAAATTCGTTAGGCATTGTTTGCTTAAAAAATATCTAAAAAACAAAAACTATAAAATTAGGACTGTTAAACACACTTGAACCTAAAAAACATCTCATTTAAAAATCTGTCTTGGGGAGAGTAACCCTCTCCTTGTTTGGTTTGGATGAGCGAGAGAGTGACCCGCACACTAGGATAGATCCATATCCGATTTCTTATCAGACTACCAGCCTTTTATACGGGATAGTCTGTTAGGAGTATTAGATTCCTATCATCTCGCTTAATTGCTTTGAAAGACTGACTTGATCACCTAATAAAAATGACAAGATAATTGATCGAACCGTTACTGTCTTCAGCTCAGTGTTGAGTAGGTGAATCGGAAGTTTGTTTTCTCATCTTGTGTATTTACAGATCTCATCCGCCTTCACTCGCCAGATCAAGATGATGGGCAGGAGGTCTCTTAGGCAGCCTTTGGCTGGACCGCTTTACAGCACTCCAGCCCATTCATCTTGGTTGGTTCGTGAGAGCCAAGACCCTCTCTCCGATCCCGAGTTCGATTCCACTCTGTTCCCCCCTGACCACCCTTCTACCATCAGTTTTGAGATACCAGTGCCAGATCAGAGAGAGCAGCAGCCATTTGATTTATTGGCACCTGAGTTTGGGTCTTTTGCCTTTGTAGAGACCATGGCCAGCAACGAGGAGCGCACCGAGGGTCCTAGAGCAGAGCAGACATATGTGTCGGATCAGGGTGCGATCAACAACACCCTGTTAGATTCCCTTGAGACGATACAGCAACAGATTCGAGATCAGGGAGCTTTCATGGTCGAATGCGCAGAGAGATGGAGAGGCTGAGAGCAGATAGAGATCAGCCGAGAGCCGATGATGAGGGAGATGTCCCAGATCAGCCTGAGGAGCTGGTTCAGCCAGCACCAGCCAGACCTATGCGGGAGTTGCACAATCCCAGATAGACACTTACACACTGGTGGATCATGCTTCCAGCGATTGTAGGGGACTTCAAGTTCTCTCCATAAACGATTCACCTTCTTCCCCGGTTCCATGGGCTCACGATTGAGAAGACACATACGGTTCCATGGGCTCGCGATTGAGAAGACACATATTCATCTCCAGGAGTTCAAGAGTTGATCTGCAGCACTGTCCGCGATCGGCATGTCGACGAGGACACCATCTGGATGATTGCTTTTCCATTCTCCCTCGTAGATAGAGCAGCCAACTGGATGAAGCATTTAGGAAGATTTGTTACCACATGGAAGTAGCTCCGAACCGAGTGCTTGAACAAGTACTATCCACTCGGTCGGACGAATGCCAACGAGGGCCTTGATCAACAACTTCTCCATGCTCCCCAATGAGCAATTCCACGAGGTATGGGAGAGGTTCCGAGAGCTCACAGACCGGTGTCCCCACCACGACATATCCAAGCCAAACCTTGTTTAGAGCTTTTTCTGCGGGCTTACACTGGAGCTGCAGGGGTTAGTGAACGCATCCTGTGGGGGCTCTTATTTCTCCAAGGATGAGGATCAGGTCTGCGCCATCTATGAGGAGATGACCGAGAACTATGTAGCGATGTCCCAGACCCGACTCTATACTCAGGGGAGACGCTAGCCACAGGCCGTGCTGTATCAGAGGATAGCACGGGTCGATGCCGGTCCTTCCACTTCGTCAGCGGCAACAACACAGGCAGAGTCGACATCCGCCAACATAGGTATCATCAGCAAGAAGCTGGACCGGATCTAGTTGATCGAGAAGAAGTAGTGCCAGGGCATGACATAGATCGACCAGATGGCACAGACGTTGAGTGACCTGAAGACACAGATCATGTGTCTCCAGGAGGCACAGATGGCTTCTCAGCCCCGTCTCAGGTCATGGGAAGATACCGGCAGCAGTAGCAATTCGGCTCAACGCTCCGCCCAGTACCGACAGGTTCACCTTATTCAGGCGGAGCCCTACCAGCCGCAGCAGCAGCAGTACGTCCAGTCACCACCATCTCAGGATAGCCAGATGGTGGTGTATCAGCCGGACCAGCCCTTGGCAGTACTCCCACCACCCACTTACGAGCAGGAGCCGTTGATGGATGTCAATGGGATATGGTATGACCGACCCCATCCTGGGATCCGACGAGACCATCTCGAATTCCGTTGGACGACCGGAGGTACCAGTTCCCAGCAGTAGCCTCCAGTTCAGGGTGGCTAGTATGGCCAGCAGCGAGAGACTTACCATCAACCCCAGTTTCCATCACACCAGCAGCAGTTATCCCACCAGAGAGAGCAGTATGGTCCTCGTCCCTATCAGCAGGGACAGTCTTGGAGGCAACATCAGCCTCAGCCGCAGTATCACTTGTAGTACCCTTCTCACCCTCATCCACAGCAGCAGCCTCAGTTTCAGAGAGGCCACCATCATGTTCTCATGGGCCAACCTATGAGAACCCTGCCTTGGATGATTTAGCATGCCTCATGTCCGAGCAGTAGGCCACCTTCCGACGGGAGATGGACGAGTTTTGACAGGAGATGAGGGAGATTGTGAGAAGGAAGGCCGTCATTCCTGCACAGATCGAGCCAATCCGAACAACCTCAAGAGGAAGTCTGAGCAGGTAGAGTTCACTGAGATTACCACTCCTAGTGCTTCACTTGGTGATGTTTCTGCATACATGTTTGATGCTGATTTTGTTACACTTAGGAGCGGTAGCCAGCAGGCGGTGCCTCGTCTGAGCAACGACCCCATGCCACTTCAGACGAGGAGGAAAGCGGTACTGATGCCGCTCATGAGCATGATGATTACGGTGGTGCTGACACCACCAAGGACGTTGATCCAGCCAACAGTACTGAGGTTGTCGCTTCACCAGATGGAGGAGGTGGTACTGACGCCACCATACCAATTGCTGAGCCAGAGCGCGGTATTGATGACGCGATTCCTGATGCCAAGGGTGGTGCTGAGGCCACCATTTCCAGTTCTGCTAGTCCTGTTGTTTTCCCTTCAGTTTATGTATCGCAGGACACTTCTGTGAATAAAGGAAAGGGCTTGTTATTTTTGGATCCACCTGTGTTGATTGATGATGTATGTGTGGATTCTGCTTTGCCTGAGCATTCCAGACCCGATCCTAGTCCTTCATCTGAGAAGGACCCAACCTTCCCCTTTCCACAAGCACTCCACTTGTCTAAGGGACCTAAAAAAGAAAATCAGAAAAAAGTCCCACCAGCTAGAGTTCAGCCAGCAGATGATGGACCGATTTCATATACAACTGACTCTACAGGAGGCCTTGGAGTACATACCTCTCTTCTAGAGATCCTTCAGATACAGGACTACAGTTAGGAGGAAGAGGCGGAACCACCAGTCATAGATCCATGTGCTCACTCGCGCCACATGTTTTGCGATCCATAACTGTCTGTTAGCCAAGAGGCCAGATGCAGAAGTCCCGTATGTCAGATGCCACATTCATGAGTAGAGGTTTGACCGTACTCTATTAGACAGCGGTTCTTCAATCAACCTACTTCCGGCATCCCTACTCGATTGCTTCGAGTTGGGTCCTCTACGACAGAGCAGGATGGTCCTTCAGTTTGGCGATCGATCTGTCAAGAGGCCTAAGGGGTTGCTGAAGGATATTGTCGTCACGATTCATGAAATTCCCCGTGGACTTCGTTGTGTTGGATATGGAGATCCCTGAGTCTGTGACCGATACCCCCATCATTTTAGGATGCCCGTTCTTAGCCACAACCAAAGTAGTATCCGATCATGATAGTGGGAAGATATACATTCGCTTCGAGGGCCAGAGTATACAAATATAGACAGACAAGGAGACTAGAGCCAGAGATTCAGCTTGCTCAGAGCTGCATTCAGATTCAGAGCAGATGACAGAGGCAGGGCGAGACATCCATCAGAACTGTGATTTTATGATTACAGACGACGAGGCAGTTTGGGCAGACCCAGCAGCACATGCCATCCTCTCACCTTTAGAGTTCTTTGATGCACAGATGCTAGCAGAGGAGAGCTTGGAGAGCGCATTCCTGGTCCAGGATACATCTCAGGCAGCAGAGCCGGTTCCCGATCATGAGGCAAACTTTTCTTGTGATTCTGATACAGATCCCTCGAAGTCAGATATAAACTGGGCAGAGTTTGATGATTTGATATCATGTCTAATTTCCACAGAGCCTACAACTAGGGAGGAGGCTGATTCCGTCCAGAGCAGAGATACACCAACAGAGCAGCCTTCACCAGATTCAGATTGTCTGCTAGAGTTCTCATTCTCCCATGCAGATTTGGTCGCATCCACTCAGACATTTCAGAGGCCAGATCCGCCAGCACCGAGTTGTCCAGAGCTGAAGCCTTTACTGTCATTGCTGAAGTATAGGTTCCTTGCGGGTGAGCATGAGATGCACACATTCATTATCTTAACGGATTTGGCTGGAGAGAAAGAATCACGTCTGATGGGGGTTCTTGAAAAGAACCGCAAGGCGATAGGATGGAGTGTATCCGATCTACAGGGGATAAGTCCGTCCCAGTGCTCCCACCATATCTATCTCGAGGAGGACGCGAAGCCGTTGCGTGAGTTCCACGGAGGCTGAACCCGAATCTTCGAGATGTTGTCATGAAGGAGATCTCGAAATGGTGGAGCGTCGATTTTATCTACCCCATCTCCGACTCCAAATGGGTCAGTCCGCTACATGTAGTGCCCAAGAAGACGAGCATCACCACAGTTGTTAGTGAGTTTGGAGAGGAGATCGCTACCCGAGTACCCACTTCTTGCCGGGTCTGTGTGGACTACAGACGATTGAACCAGGACACCAAGAAGGATCATTTCCCGCTGCCTTTTATTGATCAGATTATAGAGAGGCTAGCAGGGAAGAGCCATTATTGTTTCTTGGACGGGTACTCCGGATACAATCAGGTGGCCATTGCACCCGAGGACCAAGACAAGACTACCTTCACCTGTCCCTTCGGGACATATGCTTTTAGACGGATGCCCTTTTGATTGTGTAATGCCCCGACGACATTCCAGAGGTGCATGTTGTCCATCTTTTTGAACATGGTGGGGGAGTGCTTGGAGGTCTTCATGGACGACTTTTCGATCTACGGTGACGGATTCGATTCTTGTCTTGACTGCCTAGACCGCATCATCCAGCGATGTATTGAGGTTCACCTTGTGCTTTCATGGGAGAAGAGTTACTTCTTGGTGACTCAAGGGATGGTGCTTGGCCATATCATCTCCAACAGGGGCATTGAGGTTGATCCGACCAAGGTGGATATCATTAGAAAATTCAATCCACCGTCCAACTTGCGGCAGTTACGGTCTTTTCTGGGGCATGTTGGTTTCTACCGGCGATTCATTCATGATTTCAGTAGGATTGCCTAGCCGTTGACTGATTTGCTGACGAAAGACACCGAGTTCATAGTTGATGATAAGTGTCTAGTGTCATTTGAGTCTCTCAAGAGTCTAGTTGTAGAGGCTCCTGTCCTTCAGCTGCCTGATTGGTCTCTCCCATTCGAGATCATGACAGATGCCTCCGATTTTACCGTAGGGGCCGTACTGGGACAAAGGAGGGATGGAGTCCCCTTTTCTATTCACTACGCTAGCCGGACTTTGGATGTCGCCCAACAGAACTACACCGTCACTGAAAAGAAGATGCTAGCCGTAGTATTCACCCTAGATAAGTTCAGATCTTACATCATTGGATCTAGAGTGACCATTTACACTAATCATACCGCCATTAGGTACCTCATGGCAAAGAAGGATGTCAAAGCCAGATTGACCAGATGGATCCTTCTACTCCAGGAGTTTGACATAGAGATTAAGGATAAGCCTGGAGTCAAGAATGTGGTGGCGGATCATCTCTCATGATTGGAGTTTCTTGAGGATTCTGAGCAGATCGAACCTATTTGTGAGACCTTCCCAGATGAGGCGATCCTTGCTATTGCCTCTCTCCCGTGGTATGCCGATATTGGGAACTATCTTGTTGCCAAGAAAGTTCCACAAGATTGGCCCTGGCAGCGAATTGAGACCTTTCTCGCGAAGGCCAAGTTCTACCATTAGGAGGATCCCATCCTTTATCATGAAGGAGGGGATAGCGTCTGGCGTCAGTGCATTCCTCAGGAGGAGCACCATAGAGTCGTCACTTACTGCCACAAGCTTGAGGCAGGTGGACATCAATCTGGGAGGAGAACGGCACAGAAAATGCTCCAATCTGGCCTATGGTGGCCTACTCTCTTCAAGGACTCCGATGAGTTTGTGAAGAGATGTACTGGTTGTCAGAGGATGGGCACTTGTGGACAGCGTGATATGATGCTGATGCAACCCATTCATTTCTGTGAGGTTTTTGATGCATGGGGCATCGATTTCATGGGTCCATTCCCTAAGAGTCAGGGATTCGAGTACATTCTATTGGCCGTTGATTATGTGAGTCGTTGGGTTGAGGCCAACCCCGCCCGAACCGCATATGCTAGGACTGTATGTTGATTTTTTAGGAAGAATATCATTTCACAATTGGGGGTACCTCGAGTGTTGATTTCTGATGGGGGGTCTCATTTCGTCAACGACAAGGTAAAGGTCATTGCTGGCGAGTTCAGCATAGACCATCGAGTACACCCTCAGACCAAAGGTCTTGCTGAAGTGTCGAACAGGGAGATCAAGACTATATTGTAGAAGGTCGTCCGCCCTGACCGAAAAGATTGGTCACAGCTTTTTGGACTCGGTCTTGTGGGCATGTAGGACGTCCTTCAAAACTCCTTTGGGTACATCTCCCTTTTGCCTCGTTTATGGCAAGCCCTTCCATTTACCTGTTGAGCTGAGACATAGGTCACTTTTGGCAGTCACTGATATACTTTTGGATCCAGTAAGTGTAGGAGATCATAGGAGGGTAGAGTTAGCAGCCATGGAGGAGCTTCGTGACAAAACCTTTTCGAGCAGCCTACAGTATAAGGAGAGAGTGAAGGAGTGGCATGATTCTCATATCAGCCACAAGCAGTTTGAGCCAGGACAGAGAGTATGGTTGTTTGATGCTAGGCTTCGTTTATTTCCAGGGAAGCTACAGAACAAATGGAAGGGACCCTATCTGGTCCGAAAGGTACATGACAATGAGAGTATTGATGTACCTGAGTTGTCTTCTGATGCTACCTTTCATGTTAACGGGCGGAAGCTCAAACCATATCTAGATCATGAGCCGCTGGTCGTTGACGTTGCCCCCATTCATTTTGCGTGAGATGTAGTCTTTTAACTCACATCTATTGCATCTCACGCCTAATTATCACTGTTCTTCCGACTTGTACATATCCAGTTGTCCATATCACTCCATTCTTTAGTCCCACACCCCATCTTTATCTTATGATTATGCTATACTTAGGGTGTACTTTACCCTAAGTATAGGGGGGATGTAGGACTCTCAGGTATTCTTTTGATTCTTTCTACCTCTGTTTTGTTTGCCTATACTTAGGATATTTTACCCTAAGTATAGGGGAGGTAGAACCTGTACATTCTTCCACTCGGATTTCCCTTCATGTACAGCATCCTATACTTAGGATTACTTGATCCTAGATATAGGGGGAAAAACCGAGTCCTCTTTATTCTATTCTTTGATTCGTCATTGTAGTATACCATTCCTTTTCACTTCCCTATACTAAGCACGAGTTTTGTCTTCTTCGTCGCTCTTGATTCACTCTGAGGACATCGTTCGAGCTAAGTATAGGGGGTGTCGTATGTATTTCGTATATACTTTAACCATAACTCGTACTTTATGTGAGTGTGTTAATAAATAAAATGGCTAAAAATCCATTCATAAAATCCATAAAAATTTAAAAATTTTCCCTTGTACATAAAATTCTTCTTGCACATACACAGCTATTTATAAAAATTATTTTTGTACAAATGATTGTAAAAATAATTTGTGTAAATAGTTTGTAAATATTTTGATATCAAAATTATGTATATAGTGCAAAATTTTTGTAAAATATTTGAAAAACAAAAAGTTTGCAAAAATCTTTTTATGTAAATAATTTACAAAACTTCGCATTCATGCATCCATGTTTTCAAACATTTTTCAAAAATTTTGCACATTTCAAAAATCTTGTAAAAATTGCATATTTGTAAATATTTGTACACTTTTTCCAAATCATAGTGGATATTTAAACTGGCCTAGAATTAAATTTGAAAATGGAGCTTGGTTAAGACCTTAATCCACCTAATTCTAAGAGGAGCCTTATAAGGCTTAGGATTAAGACTTTTCAGGTCCATTTGGGACTTAATTCTTTGAGTCCACTAGGTTATGAGCATATATCATCTTGATGAGCCTAAGTAGAACACTTGACAACGCACACATGACTCTCAGAGACAATGGCTTTACTCGCACCAGCACTTTACACATAGCTCTCCACGGATGAGGTGGTGAGGAGGCAGTTTCCTTTGGATTGGGGTAGCATATGAGGGTAGTACTTCTAGGCGGAACCTCTCTTCTTCTTATAGTGAAGGAAGTGCGTCTCAACTTGGTCTGGTGGTGATGAAGTCTAAAGACAGGAGTTGTGGATTGCAATAAAGCTTCAAAAGAGGGATAGTCTATTGGCTCAAGAGGAAAAACTCCTTATGTATATATGATGCACCATGTAGATATGTTGTACATATGCACATAAAAAAAGCGCAAAGAAAGAAAAGCTCCAAAAAAGTGGCGGGTCTGATTGAAAATAAAATACCCA
Organism: Ottelia alismoides; assembly: GCA_037367405.1. Taxonomy (NCBI): domain Eukaryota; kingdom Viridiplantae; phylum Streptophyta; class Magnoliopsida; order Alismatales; family Hydrocharitaceae; genus Ottelia; species Ottelia alismoides. The sequence continues at coordinate 365,215 of JAZKJV010007709.1, read as the reverse complement.
CTTGAGTGTATATAGCCAAATAAAGCAAAGCTTATGTTACACATGACCATCTCATGAAGCTTGCAGTGGGAGACTCAGCTACACTGGTTGGGCTCCCAAGGATACATGGCTACACTAGTCATGGTCCATTCTCTTCTTGCCCCTCTTCTTGAGCCGGTTGTACTTGAACTTAGAAGGGAATACCCCGCTCCTCGAGGAAAGAGTTGCTAGACTGAGGCATTAGAGTTATCTTGTTAAGGGGGGTTGTCGCTTTGTCATTTCTAAGGTGGGGAGCTACATATCACTTACACAGTACAAGGAAAGATTCATGGTCATTAGAGTTTGTGTATGTAGACTTGTTCTGATCTGGAATATTGAGGAGTCTTGACCATAGATTGGTGGAACTTAGAGGTTGTTGAGTTTTAAGCTTAAGTCCAAATAAGGTTCCGACAAATTAATAATCCAAAGGTCTGACTGAGCTCCATATTTCAAATTAATGAAGGAAAGTTTAATAATCAACCTTGATTTCCCTTCTTTTTCTTTTTCTTTCTCTTTTTTCACTTCTTTTTCAAATAAGTGTTTGATAAGGGACTAGCAAAAGTAAAGTATAGGGGGGTGATGAATCCCCATTCATCACTCTTTATTCTTTTATTTTAGCTAGATATCTTGGCAAAATACCATGTATATGTTTGTAAATATAATAAGTTATCAAAATACATGCTTTGTGTAAATATCAATATTTAGCATATTTTTATGAAAAATAAAAGAATAAAGAAATAAATAAAAATAGGGAAATATTTAGAATAAATATTGAGTGACCTGAACCCAAGAGAGGCCCAATATGGGCCTGATCGCCAAATAAAATGAGTAGAGAGAGATAGGGTCATTCATCATTGTACACATTTCCTTCTTATTGTATATATTTTATTTCCATAAAATAAAAATAAAAATATGTGTCTCACATTTGTATATATTTCTAAAAATAAAATAAAAATAATATAAATAAAATAAAAATAAAAATAAAATACTTTCTCTCTCTTCTTGTACATATACCATGTATATACCAATAAAAGACCTATTTATTTCAACCTTGTACATAAACAATAAAAATAAAATAAAAATTATTTTATATCCCAAATTTTATGTTGTAAATAAATAAAATATAAAATTATGTTAATTGTACAAAAATAAAACAATAAAAATAAAAATACAAAATACATAGGTATTTTGCACCTGTATATAAAATAATACAATGTATATAACATAATTTATTTCTCAAAAAAATAAATGAAAATCACTAAAAAATAATTTGAAAATAAATAAACATATTTTATTTTTTAAATATTTTGAAATTAAAGTCATTTTCAATTTTTAAATGAATTTCCAAATCTTTTTGACCTCTCTTTTTCTGATTGGTCCAGAGGATCGTTGACCCCCGGTCAACTCCCCCTCCCAGGTCTCTTCTTCGCGGATCCTGTTCACCGGCCCGATTTCTCAAAATTTTAGAGAATGGATCCAGCGCCCGTTTGCCCCCAATTTCACCTTCCATCTCTTCCTCTTGGATCACATGTCCTCGTGGATCCCTAGGAGGGATCGGATCCTCCTAGGATTACACGCCCGCGCCCGTTCGTCCCCACGACCTGGGATGCGTATAAATTCCTCCTCTTTGATCCCCAGTGCCTGAGCTTGCGCCGCAAGCCCTAAACCCTACCCTAAAGAGAATCCTCTCGGTGGCAGCGACCGTACCCTTTCTTTGGTTGTCGGATTGGGCACTTGTATCCGGTGCTCGACGAACATGATCAGAGCTTAGCCACGTACGAGCCTCCCAGCCCGCCGCAGCTTGGTTGAGGCGACGACCACCTTCACCGCACCCTCCTGAAGCTAAGGATCGATTTGCGTTCATCAGGTATTCACTTCATCGACCCTAGTTCCGTTTATCACCGATTCCTCGCATTCCGCTCCGCCGGCTTCGCCCTAGTGGCCGGAGCTCCGTCACCCACTCTCATCCGTATAGCTCGACGCACCAACCCATCGTCACCCTCCTTCCAGACCCTGATCATCTCGATCTTGTCTATCCGAGCCAAGATCGAGCTAGGTCCCTTCCGCCGCCTTCGCCGGGACCCCCCTTCGCCATTCCACGTCGCTTCCCTTTACTACTCATTCAATAACCTAAGACAGAGGACTCCTCCGAGCATAAGATTCCCTTTGCAGGTCAATAAGCGTGAGTTCACCCCCCAGATCGCCTCTCGCCAACTTCGCTTGAGTCGCCCTGGTCCCCCCTCCCTCGCCGGAGGATCGGACCGTTGGGAACTCCATCAGTCACCACCCCCCAACGCGGAGCACCCTCGCGAGACGAACCCCCCTTCCCGATCATCCATCGAACGCTCGGAGCTCCTCTAGTTCGCCAACGAAGTTTGCCAAGGAGGTGTTCATCCAGACCTCCTCTCCACCGTCGGATCACGCCTCACTTCCAGATGCCATCTGAGCCGATCGAGACCTGCCACTGACAGGCCGTTAGATACCAGATCTAACGGCCACATGCACCCCACGTCTGCCATCTCGTCCGGACCGTACGATCTTCTAGGAGGAGGCACCAGAGCCGCACGTTCACCAGCCCATCAGCACCCGACAGGTGGCCCCCCACGTGACCCGCACGTGCGTTGACTGGGAAATTTGCGCCAGACCCCCTGCAGTTTATTTTAGTTCTTGTTTAGTCTATTAAATAAAGTAGCACTCTGAGACTTTTTGCATGTGAGCCCCTGTTATTTCTCGTATTTGCATTCTGGTCTTGTTTGTATGTGAGCACATGCTTTGACACGTTATTTTGTGTGACTTTTGCATTGTTTATCCCGAACTTAATGAAGGTTATGATTTGAATTTATACTTTTCATATTTACATCCATGCCCTGTGAATGCTGAGTTTTGACATATGTTAAAATTTGTGGGTAAATTGTAGGGAGGAAATCTGACTTTTTAAGCTTGTTAATCTTTAGTCCTGAAACTTAGTTTTATTTGCATTTCAGTCCATGTATGATGTGCATATCTTATTAGTTGAATAAAATAGCAAATCGACTCCAAATCTCATGAAATTTGGATACGTGGCCCCTGCCATTGTATAAAAATTTCAGTGATTTTTGGGACTTTTTTGTTTTCATTTTATATTTTTAAAAATTCAAAATCCTTATTTTTACCACTGTCTACATTTAAAAACCAATTAAAAATATTAAAAAGTCCCCAAACATTCTAAAAAAATTGTGGTCTATTTCTTTTATTGCATTGTTGTTTCAGTCCAATTTTGTTTGATTTGGACTTATAAAAATCCTAAAAATTAAAAATCCCCAAAAAACTCTTAAAAATTATTAAAAATCCTAAAAAATTAAAAAATGCAATCCCTTTTTCTGTAGTTCAGTCTTTACTTGTAGTTTTTTCATAAATTGTTGCTGGATTTTTAGAGGCTATTTTTTATATTTTTGAATAGCCTTTCAAATCTGGCTGTACAGTAGTTTCCATTTTTAGCTTTATTTCATTTTTATAAAATCAACTAAAAATTAAAAAAAAAATCTGAGAAAATTACAAAAACACTTGAAAATTGTAAAATCCAAAAATATTTTTATTTCAATTTTCTGACTTGATTTTTGTTGTTAAATAATTAGTTGATTATGACTTGTTGGCTTTGTTTTATATTTTCTTCATAATTAAAAATCACAAAAACATTTAAGAACCCATAAAAACAACCAAAAATATTTTCTTCTCTTTATTTTGATTTTTGACTACTTCATAGGCGTTTAGCCAACCCGAGCTCCTTGAGTTTGACCCTGGTCGCTATACCAGTTTAAATAAATTAGCGAGACCGCTATTCGATTTTATTGATTGATTTCTTGATTTAGTGGTCTTCAATTTTCTTGTTGAGTCCGACTCGAGGTGTTGAGGTCGCAACAACCCTTGATATTTATCTCCCTTAGTCTCTCGGTTTTTCGGCTGATCAGGTGTCCTATCCTTCGACTCCACTTTTCATTCCACTCAGTTGTTTCATTTCACTACCGCCGCCTTCATCTGCTTTGTCCACCCGGTCGGAGCCTCGCCCGCCAACTATATCCGCTCCAATTGATCCTACATCTCGCCTCGCACCTCATTCCGCAACCTGTTCACCCTTAGACTCGACCTCAGGTCGAGATTAAGGTCGAGGCCTCCTTCCTTCACAATCGTCGGAGGCCAAACTCCATTCCCCAACATTTCTCCTACATATTCATGCAATAAAACCTGTCGGAGCTACGCCACTGAGCTGATCGTTCTCTTGCAGTTGCCTGCACGCGTAGAGGAAGCCATTTGAGCCCTCAGCCGCTCAAGCAGAGCACCTGCAGGCGGAGCTCCCTCGTTTTGCTCATCCAACCGTTGGATCCTTCATCAAAACCTCCCACAAGACGCGGACCATGCCTATGACTTCGTTGGACTCCTCCGAGCCTCCATCAGAGTAGTGGATCTCGATTCTTACTCCGTTGAAGATCATCCCCGATGAGTTCTTCCAGACCATTATTTCACCATGGATCCGGAGTTGCGCCTCCCAGTTTTGATCCAGACTGTACATTATTTTCTTAACAATAAAGGTTGATCTGAGCAGAGACCTGATCTACGCCACACATTCATGCCTTTCCCAGAGACATCAGATCCTTACTGTAGTAGAGCATCACGACCGCACGTAGCCGACATTCCCTGGAGCGTCAGATCTGAGGCGCTCGCAGATCAGAGTCGCATGATAGTGGCATCCCTACGCACGCCACGTGCCTATACAGGGGTAATTTTCTCTTTTACCCCGCGTACTTTTCCGTTTCACTATTTAGTTTATTAAAAAAATTAGTGTAGACATTTTGCATACTAGACCTCGTAGTTTTTACTAATTGCATTTTCGACCCTCCGAGTCTGAGACACATGCATGTTCACGTGATTTTTTAGGATAATTGCATGTTATATCCTAAGCTTGTGAACTGTTAGGTAATGAATGAATAGTTTCTTAGATTCGCATTTATGCCCCATGTACGTGGTTTATTGAGCATGCGTGTATTTTCACTAGACAATTTACATCTTCGACCCTAGGCTTTTCATGTGTGTTATTATTTGGCCCGAAGTTTTATTTTAATTGCAAGTAGGTCCATACAAACTATTTGTCTCTTAGTTCAAATTAGCCCAAAAAATTCTATAAAAATTACTGTTAGCTCCTACTAACACATATTATTTATTATAATTTTTGTGGATTAATTTATATCATTTAATATTTTCTAAAAATAAAAACTCCTAAAATGTGTTCAGTCTATTTTGAAAAATATATAAAAATTCAAAAAGCAACTTTAAAAATCCCACGAAAATTCATGTGTCTGTGTTTTTGTATGCTTTGCCTTCAGTAGTAAATTTTTCAAAAATCCTCTTGAAATCCCTAAAAATCGCAAAAGATCTAAAAACTTATAAAAATCTTAAAAATTCTAGAAAAAAATGTAATTTCAATTCGTGTTTATAGCTCTTTTCATCTAGTTTATCATAAAATTGCTCCCCAAGATTTGAAAGCATTTTAGTTAATTTTAATTTGCAATTTAATGTTGGTTGTGTACTGTTTGTATTTTTTGCCCTTGTCTGATTTTTATAAAATTACAAAAACATCAGAAACCCCCCAGGAAATTAACCAAAAATACTTCAATATTTGAAAATCCCAAAAGTATTTTTATTCCTAATTTTCTTATTTGCCTATTTTGTTCATAAATTAAAAATCATACAAATTTGCAAAATTAAAACCAATAAAAATATGCTTTTTATTTTCTACAATCTAACTACTTTGTACATTTCTGTGCTCCTTGTGTTCAACCTTGGTTGCTATACCAGGTAAAAAATAGCGGAGACTGCTTGCATTGTTTCGAATGCTTGATTGATTTATTTCTTTGATTGATTGGTTTCTTTCTCTTCTTGATTAACCGAGTTTATTGATTAGGGATAACGGCATTGATTATCTTGCACCTTAGTTGATCGTAGATTCTCGCGCTCATCAATGCACCGTCTAAATATGGCTTCAACAAATATCCATTGACTACAAATGGTTGTGCATCATATGGCAATTCTGATATGAGGATGCTTTCATTGTCACACACAATTTTCATAATGACGGACCATATCCATTTACTTTCGAGTTGCTTGGGAAAAGTATCAACTTCGCATCAGATTAGCACATATTCTGTCCATGATCGAAAGTCTTTCGTCTGATGTGCTTATAATGCCAATGTTTGACTTCCTCCTTATAAATAAGGTTGTTATCATATTTTTAGTCTCTGAATTCTAAGAGTCTATTCAGATCAGTCTTTCAATTCTAACCACCTTGATGTGAGTCCAACTACAGATGTTCACTACCCATAAATATTTGTGAATCTATTCAACTGATAAATGTCATGGATTTCCATAAACCATACGATAAGGAGTTATTTCTAGTGGACTTGTAGGTAGTCCGATAAGCCCATAGAACTGAGTCAAGCAACTGCGACTGGTTCTTCCTATCCATCCTAATGATGAATATCCATTTCATCATATTTATTCTATCATTTTGGCCTTAAAAATCCTAGTAAATGCATGTAAATACCCTTAATTCATGCATTTTAACATTCATACATTAGTGTATAAAATTTTGTTTTTAACGCAAAAATTATAGAATAAAGATAAGAAAAGATAAAGAATAAAATATGAAGATATTTTACGACCATAAACCCCGAGACATAGGCATCTCGATGACTAGGCCAATAATAAAAATCACTTTATTTTATTCATTATTCCTTCATTTTTGGGGCCTATTTTTAGTTCTATCTTTTATACCTCAAACAAAGAAACTTTCTACATTAAAGTTGTAGATAATAAAATATAGAAAAATACAAAATTTATTTCATACAAAAATAATATACAGATTAAAAGTTATACTCAGAAGAAGATTCTAAAATCCTAACTTCCCAGACCCATATTTCTCAAATAAAAAACTGAAAATATATCAAAATCACCTTTAATTATATGAATCTTTTAATAAGCTACTTAATGAAAGTGGTTTCATATTTTTTGAAGTTAAAGTCTGAGAGTTAGGTTTTAGACCCCTTTTGTATAGTTTACCCAATTAAAATATTCAATTTATTTATTATTCATTATTTTTATAATTTTACATTTTTATAATTTTGTGAATATTATTTATAATATATGCACATATTAAAACATGAATAAAATAATAAAGAAATCATTCAAATAAAATAAAATACAAAAATACATAGATGAATTACCTACAACTATACCTCGATAATAAATAGATCTAATTAATTAAGTGTGTATATTATGTCATAAAAATATAATAAAATATATTTAAAAATAACCTCTAAAAATAAATAAAATCATAATAAAATAATTTAGAAAATAAGAAATATTTTTATTTTATAATATAAAATTAATAAAATCATTTATTATATAATATCAATTTACAATTATTTTCAGGAGGGTTTTTCCAGGTTGGTCCACATATTTTCAAGAGGGTTTTTCCTGGTTTGTCCACGTGGATGAACCAGGTTGCTCGGATGGTTGGCCGTGGGTCAACTGTATAACCCGCCTGCAACTCTTGTCAGACCTGCGTTTTTGCCTCGTTTCAAGGATTTTTGGGGCTCGATCCTTGTACCCTTTCATGTTGAGCCTTTGATGAATTTTTTCCCCGTATATCGATGATACACGCCATGTGCTTTCCTTGGGGATTGGATCATCGCAGCATCGTATATCCTTCGATCTTTGGAGCCACCCAGCCACTTTGTACATAAGCCACTTCACCTCTTTCCTCCAAATTTTAAACCCCTTCTTGACCAAGTGTTGGCCTCCACTCGCGCTCTGGATCGTCTCCCGTGACAGGAGAGCCTCCAGCACCCTCGAGAGAGGTCTAGTGAGGTCTTGAGGGTCGGTTCCACCCATCTCCGAGGAAACCCACCATCGAGGTACTATCTCTGGTCATGCTGGACTTCGAGGTCCGTTTTCTATCCATTTTTCTTGCATCTCTTAGTTTAGGTGTAGCCGTAGGATTGATTTTTGTTTTTAACATTGTGTTTGAGTAGCTAAAACCCAAGCCTCGCAGTTCTCCAGAGCGAACGTGTCCCCATCGCCCAAATCACCCTCACCTCGATCCCCTCATGTTTCTTCTACATCCACTGCATCTTCATTCCTCCAGATCCACTGTGGATTTGGGCCACATCTCCTCTTGCTCCTCCATTCGTCGGAGGAGCACCGCTCGACTCCCCACACCGCATTCCATCACCTGGAGGGTCGAGGCAGTTTGCCCTCAATCTTTTAACCCTTTTTATGCAGGCCTTTGAAGTGCTCAAGACCAGCTTGAGAGGTTTTGAAGGTGGCCGAAGATACCGAGAGCTCTCTACCTCCCCTGATGTCGTGGGAGAGCTCCAGTGACCAGCCATGCATCCTGATGCTTCTAGTACATAAAGATCCCCTATAGAAGTGATTTGGGCCATTTTGGAGCTTCAGATCAAGTCGGAGGAGGGTGATCTGGACGGGGAAAGCTCGCATCGTCGTGCATTCCTCCCTGTTCGTCCTAATCCTCTCTCTATTGTTAGATAGACCATGTTCTTCGTGGAGTACAACGTTCGTTGGATCCACTCGCATTTCCACCATTGGATCATCCATGATCATATAATAAGAGTCGTTGCTGCGAAACATCATCGCCTCACGTGAATTTGCCACGTGTGACAATGGAGCGCGACACACCGTCGGATCCTATCTATTAGGGTATTTTGCACTTCTATCCCTAGCGATTTTTGTATTTAAATATCAGACTTTAACTTTCATCTGTCGTATGTTAAATTTTGTCATATTTATAATTAGGACCTCAAACTTTAGTGTAATTACTTTTTGGTCCTAACCACGTCACCTCATGTGACGCACCACACGAGGTGGTGATTTTGCAGGCGGACCCCGATGATTTTTCGTATTTACTTTTGGTCCAAAAACTCTTTATTATGTGTATTTCTTTGGTGAAATTGCATATTGGCCCTGTACTTTATTTTATTTATATTAATAGCCCTACTAGTATTGCATTTTCTCTTTGTTTGTATTTTTTTAAATAGCAACTAAAGTTGAAAAAATCCTAAAAAATAGGTGTTTGCTCCTGATTGTATCTACTTTCATGCAGATAATTTGGTTTGCATTTTTAGTGCTATTTCTTATCATTAAAAAAATGCCCCATTTCCCCTCTTTCCAATATAAAACCCATAAACTTATAAAAAAACATTTTGAAAAATTCCCAAAATTTTTTTTTTGTAGTTATGTGTTTTTAACCTTCAGACCAAAATCATTAAAAACTATAAAAGAAAACTCATAAAAATAGAAAAACTCCTAAAACCTTTATAAAAATATATAAAATACTCAAAAATTCCAATAATTGTGTTTTTTATTTTTGAATTTTCTATATATTATTTATATATTAAAATTTATTTAGAGAAATTTTATTCTGTTTTCTATTTTTCATCTCCATTTTAATCTCGAGTACTTAATTAAACCCTATTTTAGGGTATTTGTTACTTAAAATATAATTAAAAATTATCAAAAAATTAAAAAAATAGTAGAAAATTATTTATAATCCCAGAATATTTTATTTTCGTATTTTTGACTATTTTTACTAATAGTTATATCTATCATAGCTTATATTGTATATATATCATATATATAGCTTTATTAGATAAATTAACAAAAAATCAATAAGTATAAAATATAAAAATAAAATACAAAATCATAAAAATTAAAAATCAAAATACAAAAGTAGAAAATTAAAATTAAAAAATATTTTTTTAAAAAACCCCCCCCAAAAAAAGAAATATATGGACACATACATCACAACCACTTTTGTGCATTTTTACCCGATCTTTCCTGCTTGTTCGTTGTCTTCGACCTCTACATACTTGCACCTATACACATCTTTGTTGTAGAGTTATAATAAATTTTAACTCCACATTTCTTTTTGTTGATCAATTATCATTGTGGGTTAATTGTTGAATTTAGGAGTTTTCTAGAGCGGTCAACACATCGATTGTGGCCTCGCCTTGTGAGATCGTACGACCCTATACAAAAACGTTATTTCAAATGACAATGTTGTCGTGGAGCAACAATGCAAAGATTGGTCATTCTTTCTGATTGTGATTATTTATCTATTTTATCCTCTATTTATTTTCCTATTTATTTGATATGACGATATTGTCGGGGAGTAACAATGCATAGAATTGTCTTTATTTTTGATTGTGATTATTTGTCTATTTTATCCTCTATTCATTTTCCTATTTATTTGGTATCACTTGTTGAGCTGTCTAACCCTCTTCTTGTTGGATTTTCTGCGAGGTATCGCGGATCAAGGGAGGCTTTGCTAGGAGCCTGCGCACCCACGTAAAGCCACACCGGCTTTTTGACCTAGCTGTCAGAAGGGAGCATAAAAGCTGACTTGGAGAGATTTTGAGGATAGAAGTTTTATGTATTTACTTCAGCATTTATTTGTGCAATTTTAAGCGATAGAGAGACTATAACTTGTAATATTCATGACTCTCAGGACATTGATTCGCACTTCATGAGGTCTAGTGCTTGAGGGATTATTCCCTTAGGGGCCTCGTCGATTTTGTTGTGGTTTTCATCGCTTTTTTTATTTGTTTTCCGATTTTTGATTTTTTTTCTTTTGTATGATTGAGCCCTAGCTTCAGGACTTGCTTTTCGATAGCATTAGGTCCAAACACCTAATTATATTTGCTAGTGCCTATAGTCTACATTTGAATCTAGTCAAATATCAAACTGCTTCTCACTTAGTCTCGGAAACCGCACGCCATGAGTGTTCTCCATACATGGGTTGTAGGACCTACTATGGTGGGCACTGAGGATACTTCAATACCGGACTCTTAGGTTCCATTCTAAGTCATTAGCATTGGTTCTTCACGCTAATAGCGATTTCTGAACTTGGGTGACTTCATCGGATTGCATTGCATATAGTTAGGTTTCAATTCTGCTGAGCATCTTTGCATGTAGAGTCTGGAGGTAAGTGAGCATTTCTCTTTAGTATTCGTCATCGTTTTGCCGCTTGCATTGCTTTTTCGACTCTCCCTTTGATTTTGACATCCTAGGTGCTTAAAAAAATTTATTCCTCGATAGGCTCGTGCATTCTCATTAAAAAATTCAAAAAATGATAACAATAAAATTAGGGCTGCTAAGAATACTTGACCCTAAAAAAGATCAAAAAGAAAAATCATTGTCTTGGGGCGAGTAATCCCCTCATTGTCTTCGCTTTTAGTTGCTCGCGTACACACTAAGGACTAGTGCCCAAATCCCATTCAACCTCCTAAGTGTTTGTACAATTTTTTACTTCTCACCTAACTCTAAAACTGACAAGATAAAAAGATCGAACTTTTACGGTCTCTACTGAGTTGAGTAGGTGAATTGGAGGGGTTGTCTTGTGTGCATTTTGTTTATGCTTGTTTGTGTGCATTCTCGACCGCTTCTACGCATTTGCACCTTTTTCTCACTTCTCTCATTTGACCATTATGCTCTCCTGTTCATTTTTCTTTTGTTTTGAATGGCCGACTAGAGCATTTTCTATGCAAATTTTACGGATCCCTCGCTCACTCTAGTTAGTCCACCTCCCTTTTTCCAGGAGGACTTTGCTCCTGATTATTTTACATATATGCCTCAGCCACAGCTTCAGACCTCGAACTTTTATCCACCTTCACATTTCCCTTCACATCCACTCGATACTGATCTGTTTGAGTCACCTCTCATAATTTCCACACTTGAGACCTTGATCCAGTTCATGGAGCAGATGAATTCGAGGATTGACAACCTCACTTGCCTAAATATGAGCCATATTGATGCTTCACGATCTAGCGATCTAGACTTGATTAAGGATTTTCATGAGAGATTGCAGTCGCCCAAAATACAACAAAATGAGAAACTTTTAAAAATAGAGAAAGAATTCGAAAGACATATGGTCGATTCATTTTGTGAGGAGAGGGCCCTTATGCCAGATCACTTGCCCACACATCCACTCACATCTTGTCCCATTTTGACCCTGAGGATGCCGTTGTATAGACTGCTCTTGGCATTCCTCGTGTATATGCTGATTCTGATCTCCTTCCTTGTATGGAGGAGATCCAAAAAACAAAAAAATGTTAATTGAACCTGAAGTGGTGTCCGCTATTCATGAAATCATTAATGCCCCACTTCTCCAGACCATGACCCAATTATCTGCTCCTTATCATAAGAACAGAAAGCGGAGGTGCATATCTGAGCATCATATCTTGACCATGGTCATTGCCCACACCATTGCCCATAGTCCATCTTCTAGGAAAAAGAACACTGTCACACCTCTTCTGAGTTACACCATCTCTGACCATTTATGTGATAACACTCTCCTTGATGGTGGTGCATCGATTAATATAATACCATTCTCATTGGTATAATCCATTTATCTTGGGGCTCTCAAGAAAACTAGGATGATTTCTCAATTCGTTAATGGATCAATAAAGAGACCGAAGGGTATTCTAGAGAACGTCGTCATTCTGATTCAGGGCATGAGCTTCATTACAGACTTTGTTGTCTTGCCCATGAAGATCTCCACCTCTGTGGAGTGTCTGCCAATCATCTTGGGATGGCCCTTTCTCGTCTCTACGAGAGCCGTTATCGACTATGGATCAAGAGAGATTTGCTTCCACTCTGATGTCGGGAGCGATATGTTGATCACCACACCTACCACCGACTAGAGACCTGCATCCCACGAGAGTGTGCATGTATTAGCTGACTCCGAGGCCTATGATCTATATGCTGATACCAGAGAAGTTTTCTTTATGATCAATGATGAGACCTGAGAATTCCTCTCTAAGGAGGAAGACTCGGAAAGCATAGACCTTGGAGTTACTCCTTCCTGTGATTAGTGATACGTTGATGATATCTGTGGGATTTACATGATTAACGTCATTAAGCGGAGGGCATGCATTGATGAGAGCAAGCCAAATTTGATTTGGTTGCTTTTATTTAGGAATTCAGGTCTTTTGATGAGAATAATGATGCAGTTGAGACTGTAGAGGATGAACATGATTCGACTACTTACACAGATGAGTTCATTCCTTATGATGTTGACCTAGGAGAGACGTCATAGGACGACCTTGATTCTACTTCCTCCGATGATGAGTTTGTCTCATTTCACTTTGAAATCAGCGAGACACCCAAGGCCATACCTAGATGTACTATTTCCACTGACTCGTCTATGCCTTCTTACCCCAGGACCAATGAGGATCTTCACCAGGTCAACCCTGATCGGCTTCTGTCCACTGTGGACCCCGATATCGACCTCCACCTCGTCAGATCCATTCCTCAGCAGTCTCACAAGAAGGTTCGCTTTCTACCTTCTTAACCTTTGTACGTCCATCTTTGTTGTACATTCTCATTCGACCTCTATACATCTTTCGTTTCGCTCATCCACCCCATTCTCGTGTGTGCCTTTCTTCGGACGTACTTTGTTTTATGTATAGGGGGTGGTGCCTTTCTTATGACGTACTTTGTCCTAAGTATGGGGGGGTGGATGAGCCGAGTGTTCCTTCATAATTCCGTTTCATCATTCTTGTTGTTGCTTATACTTAGGGAATCTTTTACCCTGAGTATAGGGGAAGTGATGTGTAGATCCTCTTTTATCTTTTTCCATATCCAGTTCTCTTTTCTTCTTTTCCTTTTCTATTTTCTTTTTCTATCGAAAAAGGTGTCGCCCCTTTTTGTCAGTCTTCGATACTTAAGACATACTTTATCCTAAGTATAGGGGGGTGTGCACCCCGAGTGTCGTCATTCTTTGATCTCCTCCACTGTCTCCTCTTCTTGTCTATACTTAGGGATATCTTACCCTAAGTATAGGGGGAGATAGTCTGAGTACGATCTGTTCATTCCCATCCTTGACTCTCCTTGCTTTGTGTGCAGTTTGCTATACTTATGATTATTTGATCCTAAGTGTAGGGGGGATGGTCAATTTCTCATTCGTTCATTTATTCCTTATTCGTTTTATTCTTTAGACTTTTTCTATACTCAGAACGAGTTATGTCTTTTCTTTTTCTCTCTGATCTATGAGGACATAACTCAAGCTAAGTATAAGGGTATACTACTTATATATTTTAACCATAACTCATACTTTTGTATTGTTATTAATCATTATGGCTAAAAATACTATTAAATTAATTAAAAATACTTAATAAAAAGATGTTGATGATTCCTCAAATTCTTTTTGTATTTACTGATTAATAAATCAGGTGAAAATGTTTTTTGCAAAATGTTTGAAAAATAGTTTGAAAAACTTTTGAAAAATCTATTGAAAACTATTTAGAAAATGTTTTGTTAAATACTTTAAACCTTTGTAAAATTGTTCTGTTTGTAAAATTTATTTTCTTTTTACGAAATAAAAATATTTGAAAAAAATGATTTTCAAATGGTTTGAAAAATGGTTGCAAAAATATTTGAAAAATCTATAAATATTGTTTGAAAAACCTTTACAAAGTGATTTTCAAATGTGTAAAACATGTTTGTAAATATAATTATGATTGTAGTTTTCAAAAATTATTTGAAAAATTTTTTTCAAATAAGTTTGAGGAAGCATCACATTAAAATTATATATATGTATATATATCTATAAAATTGACCACTTACCCTTGTAAATCCTTAAACACCTAACTCTTGTAAATATAAGATGCGTCCTCGTGTAAATATTTGTACCTAGTTTTTATCCCAAATTTTTATTGTTCAAAAATCATAAAAACATTTGCAAAACTAAGAATACAAAAAAACATTTAAAAAACATTTTGAAAAATACAAAAAAATTTACATGTGCGTCATCTTTTTTAAAAATCCATAAAATTCCAAACTTTGAAAATTGCATCATAAAAATATTTTTTGCATAGAATTTGCATTGCATTAGCTTTTTTATTGAGTTTGATAATTGAGCAATTATGTAAAATCCAAAGATGGGAGTTTGGTTGGACCTTAAAATCTACCTAATAACAGGAACCTTATGGGAGCTAGATTTGAGGTAATTCAGGTCTAGTTGATTTAATTCTTTGAGGATCACGATACTTGGTTCAATGGATTCTTGACTGTCTAAGTAGAGTATTTATGAACTCATGCATGTCTCATGTCGATAATGACCTAACTTGGACACATGCACATTTGACTTGGCTCAACTCAGTTGGAGTGGTGAGGGAATTGGATTTTCCAGTATGAAACACACACAAGTGGAAACATTTATCCTCATCTAGGAAGGAAAGTGATGACCCATGAAACCTTTTGCGATTCGAGTAAAGGTATAAATCAAGTTCATTGCGACCCGAATCGTTAGGCTAGGTCAACAAGAAAAATCGATATCCACCAATTAAAGGAAAACAACAAATCAGCCCAAATAGCGGTCTCGCTATTTTATTTAACCTGATATAGCTACCAGGGTTGAACTCAAGGAACACAGGTTGGTTAAGAAGCCTACGAAGTAGTCGAGAATTAAAAACAAAGAAAAATAATATCTTTGGTGGATTTTTTAGAATTTTAAATTTTTTGTGATTTTTAATTATAAAGAAAATATAAAAGAAAGCTAAAAAAGGGCACAATCAAGGAATTATTAAACACACAAAAACAAGTCAGAAAATTAAAATAAAAATTTTCTAGATTTTATAATTTTTCAGATGTTTTTGGTATTTTTCTCAGATTTTTATGATTTTTAGTTATTTTTCTAAAAATGAAAGAAGGCAAACAAAAAAACCAATGTGCAGCCATAATCTAAAGGCTATTTAAAAATAACTAAATAGCCTGTAAAATTCCTGAGATAAATTTACAATGAAATAAAGATAAAAATCTAACTACTGGAAAAGAAATTTCATTTTTTTTATTTTTTCCTGAATTTTTAATGATTTTTCTAAGGTATTAGGGTTTTTAATTTTTAGGGTTTTTATAAGTCCAAATGCAATAAATTTTGGAAAGAAGCAAGAACACACAAAAACAAGCATACCACAATTTTTTAGAATTTTTAGAGATTTTTAATATTTTTAGTTGATTTTTAAATTTATACAGTAGCAAAAATAGGGGTTTTTGAATTTTAAAAATAGAAAATCAAAACAAAAATATCCGAAAAAAATCACGGAAATTTTTACACGGTATCAGGGGCCACGTATCCAAATGTCATTAGATTTGAAGTCAATTTGCTATTTTATTCAACCAATAAAACATGCACAGGACATAGGGACCTCGATGCAAAGAAAGTAAGTTCCAGGGGCTTAATTATAACATGCACCCAAAATGTAGGGGGCTTAATGCAATTTTCACTTTATATTCAACACATGTTCAAATCCAGCATGCACATGGGTATAAGTGAAAATATTGAAACTAAAATATCAAAGCATAACATACATTAAACACGAGCCCTATACACGCAAATGTCCTAGAAAGTCACGTGACGAAGCACATACAACTCAAGCAGAGGGACTAAAATGCAAATTTTGAAAGCCTGAGGTCCAAAGTGCAAATTATCCTAATTAAAAACAACTATAGACAATATTTACAGGACTAGGAAATAAATGCATAAAGTAAAAGGGGCTTAAGTGTAATTTACCCTTTATTATAGATCCAACGGTCAAAGCAGGTTCCACTTAAGATCAGACGGTCCTGATTCGCTGATACCCCTTCGATGCTCAACGCTTCAGATTAGATCCTCAGATGGATCGTATGACTGTGAGCTCTCCGTAGAAGGATGGTTGAGATTGACCTGGCGGAGGAGCTCAATCGGACGGCGGAGGAGGACCCTGGAAGAACAGCTCGCCGGCGAAGTTGCTCCGGCCAATACGCGTGCCTGGGGGCTCCTCCATTGCTTCTCTGATGGGCGAAATGAAGCCGGTGGTGGTCCGCAGCTGTCAGTAGGCTCTAATGGGGCCAGGAGGTCCTGGAGGACCCCATCGACGTCAACGCTCCTGGATCTTTGTGCTTCAATGGACGAACCTATAGATGAGATCCATTTGCCTTCGTACCTGCACAGGAAGGAAGCTGGGTCGAGGGCAAAGTGCCTCGACCCGGTTACGAGCGGAGTGGGCGGTTGGGTGAGGCGGAGAGGAGCTCTCCAGCGAGGCGATGGCAGAGGAGAGCAATGTCCCTGTTTCGTGGCGAACAAGGGTGGCTGAAAGGGTGGAGAAGGTGGAGAGGAGTCTGGTGAAGGTGAAGGTGAAGGGTTAGTCGGAGTGGCGAATGGGTGAATGGAGTACGGTGGGTGGCCAGTGAAAGCTTGGCGGACCGAAATCTAAAAATCTAATGATGAAGGCAGTCGTCTAGCTGGACGTGTTGGACCTCCGGGGTCATCGCCTCATGGTTCCACGCTTCCAGAGGCTCGAGCTCGCTGGCAGCAGAGCACGCTGAAGATTCGCCGGATCTGAGGTTCCCGGTTGCTCGCTTCCTCACTGCAACTTACTATTGCATCAGCTGTCACTCAGGTGTAGAGGAGGAGCTCATCGAAGGCGAGGGAGAAAGCCAAAGATGCATGAAAAGTTGTGGCTCTGATGGGTTATATACGATGAAGGGTCTGAGAAGATGGGCGTGAAGCGCACGGATCGAGGAGCGGATACCTAGGAGAATAGGCGGGCGTGGATAACGGATCTGCCCTCGACATTTGGAGCCTCAAATCGAGAAGAATGGAAGGTAGATCGCAGCGAGAAAATTTGGCAAAGACGGGTCGAATCCAAGTGAAAAGTGGTCCGGGGGGAGAGTTGATCGAGGGTCAACAATCCCCCGTGGACCTACCAGATTATTCCTAGTCAAAAATATTTGTAAATTAAACTAAAATAGAAAATCATTTTATTTAAAAATATTTACAAAATGAAAAATGTTTATTTTTTTCAAATTATTTTTTAGTGATTTTTATTTATTTTTTTAAAATAAATTATGTTATATATATAATATAATATTATATATAGGTATAAAATACCTATGTATTTTATATTTTTATTTTTAATTTCTTATTTTTTTACAAATACCCTAATTTTATATTTATTTATTTACAACATAAAATTTGAGATATAAAATAATTTTTATTTGATTTTTATTATTTATTTATAAAGGTGAAATAAATAGATCTTTATTCCTATATACATGGTGTATGTATAATGTGGAGAGAGAAAGTATTTTATTTTTTATTTTATTTTATTTCTTTTATTTTTATTTTTTTAGAAATATATACAAATTATGAGAAACACATTTTTATTTTTATTTTATGGAAAAATAGAATATATACAGGAAGGAGTGTACTCATGGATGAATGGCCCTATCTCTCTCTACTTGATTTCTTTTGCAGTCAGGCCAATGCTTGGCCCTCCCTTGGGTTCGGGTCACTCGATATTTATTCTAAATATCTCCTTCTTTTCTTTCTTCTTTATTCTTTTACTTTTGCACAAAAAACATTGTTATTATTGAATATTAACAAAAGCATGCATTTTTGGTAATTTATTGTATTTACAATCATATACATGGTATTTTGCCAAGATATCTAGCTAAAATAAAAGAATAAAGAGTTATGAATGGGGATTCATCGGGAAGTGCACCACAACCCATCCAACGATAGTGAATTCTTAAGACATGAGAGTATGGGTTGCAATAATGCTTCAAAAGAGGGATAGTCTACTATCTCAAGAGGAAAAACTCCTTATATAAATGTTTGTATATAGTATTTCAAAAAAATGAAGAAAAAAAGAAAAAAATGCAAAAACTTCAAAAAAGTGGACAAGCCTGATTGAAAATAAAATGACTGTTGGACTGTATATATTTGTACAGTCAATAAGCAATATTGATCTTGCAAGTCAAATTATGTGAAGTGTAACTGGAAGACTTGACTATACTGATCTTACATCCTAGGATATTTAGCTACACTGGCTACCGTCCATTCTTCTCTTCACCCCCTCCTCTTGAGATGGTTGTCACGTAAACTTCGAAGGGAATACCCTGCTCCTCGAGGAAGGAGTTACTGGATTGGAGAATCATTACGTTGTCATGCTGGAGAAGTCAGTCTCTTTGTCATTTCAGTTGGGGAGAGTCGCTATCACATCCACTGTACGAGTCAGATTCATAGTCATAAGCATTTGCATATGAGTTGAAATATTCTGACCTGGCTCTTGAGGGGACTTAAGCAGAGTTTTGGGATTCTTGAAGGCCGTAGGATTTCAAATCCGATTCCCATTAAGGTTTCGCCCGTATTAAAATTCCAAAGGTCCGACTTAAGCTCCAAACTTTGATTTTGTGAAAACAAGTTTGATAATTAAACTTGATTCGATTTCTTTCCTTTTCTTTTCTTTGTTTTTATTTTCTACACTTATTGCATAAGAGTTTCCTAGGTACTAGCAAAGGCAAGTATAGGGGGATGATGAATCATCATTTCATCATCTTTATTCTATCATTTTGGCCCTAAAACCCTTGTAAATGCATGTAAATACCCTTAATTCATGCGTTTTAACATTCATGCATTAGTGTATAAGTTTATAAAATATTATTTTTAATGCCAAAATTACAGAATAAAGAAAAAAAGAAAAATAATAAAATATTAAAGATATTTTATGATCCTAAACCCCGAGACCTAGGGAGTTCAATGACTAGGTTGATAAGGAATAAAGTAGAGGAAGATAAGGTTCAAAATATAATAAAAACACTTTATTTTATTCATTATTCCTTCATTTTTGGGACCTATTTTTATTTCAACCTTTTATACTTAAAATAAAGAAACTTTGTACATGAAAGTTGTAGATAATAAAATATAGAAACATACAAAATTTATTTCATACAAAAACAATAAACAAATAAAAGTTATACTCATAAGAATATTCCAAAATCCCAACTTCCTAGACCCATATCTCTCAAATAAAATCAAAATATATTGAAATCACTATTAATTGTATATAACTTTTAATAAGCTATTTAATGAAGGTGGTTTCATGTTTTTTGGAGTTAAGGTGTGAAAGTTGCGTTTTGGACCTCTATTGTATAGTTTACCATATTAAAATATTCAATTAAATTATTATTCATTATTTTTTTAATTTTATATTTTACAATTTTATGAATATTATTTATAATATATTTACGTATTAAAACATGAATTAAACAATAATAAAATCATTGAAATAGAATAAAATACAAAAATACAAAGATGAATTACCTACAACGATACATATATAATAAATGTATCTAATTAATTAAGTGTGTATATTATATCATAAAAATATAGTAAAAATATTTTTAAGTATCTAAAATAAATTTATAATTTTATAAAATAATAAACTAAATTAACAAAATTAAAAGAACAAAATAAAAATAAAATACTAAAAAACATACATAAATATACCTATATATAACCCTAAGAGGTAATTCGTAATAAAACCTCTAAAAAATAAATAAAATATTAATAAAATAATTTCAAAAATAAGAAACATTTTTTATTTTATAACTTAAAAATAATAAAATCATTTATTATTTAATATCTTTTTTATAATTTTTATAAGAGTGTTTTTCCTAGTTGGTCCACGTGTACCAACCAGGTTGCTCGGATGATTGTCCGCGGGTCAACTGTCTGGCTCGCATGCAGCTCTTGTTAGACCTATGTTTTTGCCTCATTTCTAGGAGTTTTGGGGATCGATTCTTACACCCTTTCATGTCAAGCCTTTGATGACTTTTTCTCCCTGTATATCTATGATACATGCCATGTGCATTCCTTAGGATTGGATCATCGCTGCATCTGATATCTTCAATCTTTGGATCCTCCCAGTCACTTTGTACACAAGCCACATCACCTCTTTCCTCCGATTTTTAAACCCCTTCTTAACCAAGCTTTGGCCTCCTCTTACGCTTTGGATCGTTTGCTCCTGACTACACCCATCTAAAATTAAAATCTTCGGAATCCCAAATCGTGAAATAATATTGTCCTTGAGAATGCGACAGACGGTATGACTATCAACGGATCATGCATGATAGCTTGTACCAAGCGACTCACATAATCAACAACAAGCAAGATGTATTCAAATACTTTACTTTTAGGAAATGAGCCTATAAAGTCACTGCCCCAAGCACTAAAAATATCTGCTATCTGAATAAACTTAAGGGGTAACAAATCTTTGAAACTGAGGATTCCTCCCATTTTTTCAAAATTAATGAAACCTTTCATATAGGTTTAGCATCCTTGAATAGTGTGGGCGACTATTAAATAGAGATTTTTGGGTTTTTATTTAAATGAATTATTCACAATGGAATTGTGATCATCACAACCCTAAAAATCCGTCAACAAAAATTAATGTATTTTTATTCACAGTTCGAGTAATAAACAAGAAAATTAATGTAAGCATAAGAACTATGACTGATATTTATTTACCTATATAATGTACACGATCAAACTCAGGAAAGTTACAAAAATCATGAGGATTATTAAATCAATAAAAGAATCAAAGAAATAAAGATGGAAATTCTATGCATATTACTCTTGATTTTGCATTTGTGATTTTTACATTTTTTATGAAATTTTAGTTTTATATTTTTATATGATTTTTAATTTTGCAAAAAGAGATTTTTTTTATTTTTAAAATAATGAAAATAAAGAGGAATAAAAGAAATCAATCAAAAGAAAAAAGAGGCAACTTATTGGATTTTTATAGTGATAAAAATGATCAGAAAATTAAAATAAAATTATTTTTGGGTTTCTAATAAATTTTTAAAGCTTTTTATGTTTCTAGAATTTAAAAAAATTAAAGATTTTAAATAAATAAAAAATAGATAATAAAATAAACAGAACATAAAGTGAATTTTTTTTGGATTTTTATAATAACAAATAAGAGTAAAAATAGATAAAATATACACATAATCAAAGATGAATTTTTATATTTTACAGAAAGATGTCTATATTTTTGGGGATTTGTATGAATTTATATGAATTTTTAATATTTTGTGTTCTTTATGATTTTTTTAGTTTTTATGATGAATAAAATCCTGGGTAGGTGGAACTGTGGTTTGAAGTGCTCAGGTGTAGGAAAAGAGAATGAGACAAGGGTCACCTAGTATGCTTTCACCAAAATTGTATAGAAATTAAAATAATTGAAAAGAAACAAATTGATATTTTTAGATTTTTAGCAAAGTCTTTGCATTTTTTATGATTTTTAATTGCAAAGGGGACTTTTTATACTGTTATAAAATTTTTATTTATAATAAAAACAAGGAAAATGCAAAATAAATTATGTATCAAGATCTTATTGACAGAAAGCTAAAATATTTTTTACGGAATTTTTAGTGGTATTTTGCTAATTTTACTTATTTTTATCATGCAAATTAATATGCAGATTCCCAAGGGTATGGATGCAATTATTTAATATTTTTAGACTCAATATTAACACATAAATAAAGGAGAGGGGCAATTGTGTAAAAAAATCCAAAAAGGTGCGTGTACAGGCACGTGAGCCTTGCTGGACAGGACTAATATGTAATTAAAATATTTACAAGGACTGATCAATAATAAAGAACATATGAGCCTTTTTTGCAAATTTTACAAGATATCATGTGCAAGGAATGGTCTTCATTTCAAAGTGGACCAAAATGCAAATAAAATAAAAACCAATGATAAGAATGCAAATATTCAAAGAAAGGCAAACAGACGCGTGTCCTTACTGAGCTTTATTGCAAAATGGAAACAAAAAAGGGTGTCGGTTGATATTTTACCATTTAAATACATGTCAAATCGAACAGTTGGATGGCATTTGAACTCTGATATGACGGCTGAGGATAATTTGTGCTCGAAGGGTACTAGTCTGATATGATGATTTGATCAGCTTCGGACCTTTGGGGGAAATCAGACGACCGAGATCAACACTGGAGATGGAGTTCTTGATCTTGTAGTTCTAGAGGCTTCTGGAAGGACAAGTTTGAAGGTGAATTCTGGCGAAGTTCGATCCAACAAAGCTCGCTCAATCTCCACCTGATTCAGCTCCATTTGGGTGCTTTAGCTTCATGCAACCCTCTTCTCTTGATCTACATGCTCAAAGGCGATCAACAGTCGATGGTGGTGGATATGCTACTTGGAGGTTGAACAATGATGAACTCTAGATGGACTTACAAATGATGCGATTCGCTCCCAAGCTTGCTCTTGTTCCCTACAATGAATTCCTTGCTTGGAGTAAAAGCTTCGACGAAGTTATTGATGTATAAAATAGAAGGAATAGTGAAGGGAATGGAGGCTTTGGGGAAGGAAGTCAAAGGTGGAGCTGATCTCCAGATCTGGGAGGATCTGAAGGTGATCAGTGATGGGAGGAGATGGAGAAGTTGTTGGCGAGTGTAATGGCAAGGTCAGGGAGTTTTGTAAATGATTAGAGAGCCTCTGATCTGTTGGATCGGAGGATGAACAAATGGATCTAATCTACATGATTAATTGAGAAATCAAATCAAAATAAAAAACAAATTCGAAAGAACATTATCTAATCTACTTAAGGATGGAAGGTGGAGGATGTCGGCCACAATCTGCTATTGGTCATGGAGAGGCGAAACTGGCGGAGGACTCCAACAACATAGCTGGATCTAGTTCTTCTCTCAAACTCTCGCACTCTAAATCGAGGGCAATTACCTTGTCATCGTAGCTATACCCAAAGGTTGATTGACGAGTCTGATATCCGATGTATTAAAAATGTGTTTTTACCATCGTGCGTAAAAATAATGATGTTTTGATTTGTCGTTCGTTGTAGGCGGTAATCGAAATCGATCAAGAAAATAAAACCACAAGAAGTTAATCAATTTTCAATCGATGCGGTTTTATATTTATTTTACTTGGGCACAAGGTCGAACACAAGGAGGCAAAGGAACAACCTAGAATTATGTCTATCAAAATTCGTGCGCGGTTTTTGAGGCTATTTTTTTGTAATTTTTGATGCAATAGAGGTTGCAGAAAGCAATTTCGTCCTATTTATGGACTAAAATGTAAATTATGCTCAAACGATGTCCGAAAAATATAAAACTTGGCTGAGATGATCATTGCGATGAAATGAATGCACTGTAATTGTTTTTGGATTTTTTAGATGCAATATGATTTTTTTATGAATTTTTAAATGCAAACAAAATGAATTTCCATATTTAATTATAATAAATATTAAAACTAATTATTTTCAAGTAATAAAATTATCTAATATCCATCACTAGGTGATTGATCTCAGAAAAATCCCAAACCTCGAAAATACTAGTTTCAATATCTATTAAAAAAATCAAATACTGAAATATGTAAAATGATTTTTACAAGACAAATATGCATGCAAATGCAAATCTTTTCGGGCATAATGTGAAGCACAATTAATTCTACAATATGTGATTTTTCAGGATATTTTAGAGCAATGGTTAATCACAGACAAATTTAAGATCATGAAATGGAAAAAGTTTGCAATTTTCCACAAAATAATTAATTATTAATTAACCAATGATCACAAAAATATCCACGATATGTCAAGATGTAGAGAATTAAATGAGGAACATCATGCTATTTTTTTGAATAATAAAATAATATCATGTAGAGGTCAAAAATCACTGGGGAACACAGGGGTATAACTGCAATAAATAAATATAAAAATAAATGCAGTGGGGGACCTAATTGTAACTACCAATAAAGTGGGAGGTAATTCTGCAATTTTTCTAGAGGGGCACGTACATTGCACGTGCCCTCTGGTCGGTGGACTGGAGCGTAAATATGAAGAAGTTTGAGGGAGCCTTTTGCAAATGACCCAGTGGGTCACGTGCGCCGCATGTGACCCTTGAGTGCTAGTGTATTGCTGATGTCCCCCGCCCTCACGTGTGCGGTACGTGGCGGGGGTCTCAGGCTTTAACATGGCCGACGATGTGTCTTCTCGGCGGAGGAGGGATGGGCACGCGGTTGTGCCCGCGGTGGTGAGAACGACGGAGCAAGGCTAGTGCTGCGGTGGAGAAGCGGATGCCGAGTGAATGGCTTGGCGGAAGGCGACGAAGGGAGTGAGGTGTTGGAGTTGATGGTGGATGTGATGGCCAACAAACGGCTGGGGGACATCGATGAAGCGGCTAGTGGAGACGTCGTGGTTGTTGAAGACGATCAGAGGAGAAGTCGTTGTCGAAGTCGGTGGTGTATGGTTTTCAAAGACGTCGGTGGTCGATGTTGATTGCGGTGGCTCGACGGCGCGAAGGGGCCAGAGCTAAGGTAGGGGTGGCGGAGAAGAGGTGTCGTGGCTGCAGCGGCATCGGGAAGGATGCCAGATCTCGTTGGGGAAGATGTAGCCCCGGTCTATCACCCCAGAGCTTGTTGAAGTGCGACTCGGCGGATGGGGGGTTCTCTGGGGCGACGTCGATATTAAATAGGGGATCGAGGGTCACCGGAGAAGGAAGATTGGGGATTGATGGGCAAGGGATTCAGGGAGATCTGATAAAGGTGAGATACGTGGGGGAGGTGATTTGAGGCGGCGGTCGGCGAGATTTGGGGGTTGAAATTGCGGAGGTGGCGACATTCCCGATTGGGAAAGGGAAGGAGGTAGACGATGTACAGCGGTCGTCCAATCGGCCGAGATCGGGCGGCTGTGATTAAGCCATGTGGCAGCGGGAGGTGAAAAGGGGAGGGCACGAGCGTTGCGCGTGCCTGGTAGGCACGTGCGACGCATGAGCAGGGTCATTTTAATTTAATTTTTTCTATAAAAACGATTAAATAAAAAGGCCAAAAATGGCTAACACATGGTGGTACCAGGTGCTGCCACGTGTCAGCACCAAGAAATTCTGAAAAAAAACCTTTATAAAATACAAAATAAATAGCAAACGGCCTCAGATCGAAAATGTTTCTTCACAAAAATTGCTCGTCTCGATGACACCTACAACTTTCATGAAGACATCAAAATCAAAATCGATCAATTGCAAAGTGAATTTTTTAGGTATCCCATGTACGTAGAATACCTGTATTTTTGGGTTTTATAATTTTTTTGCTATTTTTTAACTAGATAAAAAAATCTGGAAAAAATACGGTAAAATCAAAGATAAATAATTACACACTAATCTATTTTTTGGATTTTTATTAATTAAGAAACCGAAGAAATCGAATAAACTATGAAAAGGGCTGATTTTGTACAATTGTTTATTGAAGACCTGGACTAAATTCGTTTCTTTGATTTCAAGCTCAATTTAGAATTGGATTTTTGCGCATTCTAATAAAACTTTCATCAAAGAAGACAAATGAAAAAGAAATGAATTAAAATAGGTTAATTATGTACATAAAATAATAGGTCAAAAACCGCTAAAATACAAAATTACAAAAGAGGCCCCAAACCCAACTTTCACGTATGAGCTCTGATTCACTTGAACTTGATCTTGTTTTGAAGGTAATTGAATGTACATTAGTTCAAACGTGAGTAGGATTAAAATGGACATTGGACGAGGAAAATATGAGGTTTTTAGTCCGGAAAACCTGAAACTAGGGTTTGGGTTTTTGGTCCACTTATTTGGGTTAGTGAATGTTTTATATTTTCATTTATTCTTGTTAGTGATATGTACACAGTGGATGTAGTTTTGGGTCATTCGAAGTTAGCACGAACGAGTTAAAAATTAAGGAAGTTAGGCTATTTACATGTCAATTTTGGCTTGGATTTTTGGCTTCTTATTTTGTGCAAAAATTAGTGCTAGAATGCAATTCTTATGAAAACATGCAAGAATGCTAATTATGCAGAATAGATGCAGAAATGCTGTTGATTTTGAGGAATTCGAGCTTATGAGATTTAGAGTGATGAATCCGAGATTCATCATTGATCGTTGGCGAAAAATTCGAGGAAAAACCGATTAACTCACACGATAGAGAATCGAGAGGTATAAGTAAGAAGTGACTTCGGTGGGTCTTCGAATTCAAATTATGCAAGGATCAAGGCATGACCTTAGGATCTGAAGGGCTGGCAATGGAGAGAGATGAATGGGTTGAAAGTTTGGAGAAGAAACTGGGTGATTAAGTGAATAATGCACGAGGGAGAATCAGGAGAAGGAGCGATGGTGAGTTGGTTGGCGAATTTCAAGGGTAGATCAGGCAGTTAACCCAGGTCAACGAATCCCAGTTGACCAATAGGAACACGTGGAGGAAAATGCCAAAATATGTAAAACAATAAAAAAGAAATAAAAAGTTAAAGAAATGAATTTAAAATCGAAAATGAATTTAAATAATTAAATGATGTAAATAAAAAATATTGAAGGGTAAAATAAAGTTAATTTATGTGATTTCTAATTAATTAAATAAGATATTTACAAGCATTAACATAAATACAAAATGTTATTTATTGGTTTGTATACCCATATATACAATATTTTGCTTTTTTATTAATTATTTATACCAATATATACATAACTTAATTTTTTATTAAGTTACAATATTTTACAAGGGGTTTAATGATATACATGATTTTTAGGAATTAATTTATTTAGTTAAATAAATAGGTATATGTACAGTATATACATAGTAATACCTGGACAATATATACATGATTTTGTTTTTGTTGATTTCTGATTTTGTGATTTTTATTTATATTTTATATAGGTCAAATATAATATTTATAATTAATTAAAAAAACAATATCTGGAAATATGTATAAGAAAATAAATAATTAAATAATATATTAAGTATAGATAGGTTTAATATATAATAGTACCGTAATTAGTCAATTTTCTCAACTTAACTGTGATTTTTATGAAATTACCGTCATTTTAAAGATTATTTAATTTGGACTACAATGAAAGTGACTGATGAATTTGGAGTTTTGGTGGAGAAGATATTGATCTTACAAGTTGAACTTTGTGGATTTTTTATTGTGTTGTAATTTTCACAATATACACAGATTTTTATTGCAATTATTTCTATTATTTACAAAAGATTTTGTGAAAGAATGTGTATTATAGACAATATTGTACATATGATGAATATATACAAGTGACAAATGCTTTTATGGAATTTTTGGCATTTTGGGCCTTATCTCCCTGTACTTTGTTCTTTGTTGATCAGGTCAAGTCTTGAACTTCTCTCAGGGTCAGATTCATCCTGTATCTATTACATATATACAATTTTTATTATGTTTATTTTTCCTTTATTTTATTCCTTCATTTATTTTAGGTTAAAATACAGATAAATATACAATATTTACACAAGAATTAGGTTTAGTAAAAAATAGATTTATTGATATTTGCATGTATTGTATAAAATATTTTAAGCTAAAATAAATGAATAAAGATGATGAAATACATTTTCATCAGCCATCGGAGTCCACATTGCAATACTTTCGCTGCCATTCCGCTTCCATAATGGTGTCCTTCAGATTTGAACTTATGATAGTTCTCGAGGACACTGGTGTGCTCCTTCTCATAAATGCGTCGACGCCAAATGCAATCCACATCTTCCCTGAAAAGGTATGGATCTTTCCCACTGGTAGAAATGAATATCGGACAAAAACTTGTCCTTTACTCTTGTCCAATCTTGTGGGACTTTCTCAAGAACGAGATAGTTGACAATATTGTCATACCAGGGGAGATAAAAAATGCATAAAATGAATTCATCAAAAAAGGTTTTTGATATCAGTACATTGCTCGACTAAGTATATGTGCATTCAATTCTAGACTGGTGATCTGTTACCACATTCTTGAGTCCATGTTTATCTCTAATTTCTAAATCGAATTCCAGGAGAAGGATCCATCTGAGTAGACATGACTTGGCATCCTTCTTTTGGTGTAAATACCAGATAGTAGTGTCAGTGTAAAGTATTAGTTTCGAACTGAGATGATGAGATATGAACTTCTCAAGGGCAAATACAACTACTAGCAACTCTTTCTCTGTGACTGTGTAATTCTTTTGTGCATCAACAAGTGTTCTGTTGGAATAATGGATGATATAGGGTAAATTATCTCTTCCTTGTTCTAACACATTCCCAAAAGCGAATTTAGAGGCATCTGTTATGATCTCGAATTAGAGAGACCAATCGGGTGGTTGTAGGACGGGAGCTTGAGTGACAAGTTATTTCAACTGTGTAAAATCTTGGAGAACCTTCTGATCACCAATGAAGTCGATCTCCTTCCTAGAAGCTCTGTGAGAAGTCGAGCAATCTTTGTTGAAGTATTTAATAAAGCTTTTGTAGAATCCTACATGCCCTTGAAATGACCTCACAATTTTCACTATTCGAGGTGGCTCATGTTTCGTAATAACATCAACCTTCGTCGGTCAACCTCCATACCACGTTTGAAGATGACATGCCTCGGCACAATCCTCCAGTTACAATGTAATGAATATTTTCTCATGATAGAACCAAATTGACTTCACGACATCTCGTAAGTACTCGATCTAAGTGCATAAGACAAGCATCGAAACTATCACCATAGACTAAGAAATCGTTAACGAAAACCTCGAGGAAACTACCCATCATGTCGGAAAAAATAACCAACATGCACCTTTGGAATGCGATGAGTGTGTTGCATAATCCAAAGGGCATCCACTTGAAAGAATAGGTGCCGAACGGGTAGGTGAAAGTGATTTTCTCTTGATCTTAATGCATGATTGCCACTTGGTTGTACACAGAGTACCCATCCAAGAAGCAAAAGTACTCTTTCCCTACCAACCTTTCAGGCACTTGATCAATAAAAGGCAGAGGAAAGTGATCCATCTTGGTTGATTAATTCAAGCATTTGTAATCACCACAAACACACCATGAAGTAGATACTCTGGTAAGATCTCCTCTCTTTATCATTTGTGACTACTGTAATTTTGGATTTCTTCAGAACTACGAACAATAGGCTAACACATTTCGAGTTAGAGATAGGATAAATGAAGCCCGCCTCACACCACTTTGGTATCTCTTTCATGACGACGTCATAAAGATTAAGGTTTAATATTATATGAAATTTGCGGGATGGTTTACAGTCATCCTTAAAGTAGATGTGATTTGAACACACGGCTGGAGTTATCTCTCAAAGATCTGAAAATTCCAACCAAATGCATTGTGATTTTTCTCTAAAATCTCTAGTAAGCGAGATTCCTTATTGATGAATCCACGATTCAACACCTTTATTCTTTTATTTTAGCTTCATTTTCTTAGTCAAAAACCTGTAAATACCCACTAATTCCATAATTTTATCATTTTTCATGCATTTGTTAAATATGCATTTTTAACACTTTTTGTGCTTAAATAAAAGAATAAAGAAGAAAAGAAAAAGAAAAGAGAAATAAAGGATGTGTTTACACACTAAATACAGACTGATCCGAACCCCGAGAGAAGGTCAAGACTTGACCTGATCGACCAGAAATAAAGTAGGGGGAGATAGGGTCTTTCATCCAAAAATCCAAAAATAATTTGTACATAAACTCCCTCTATTTGTATAAAACTTGTATTATTTTATTTATACATAATTTGACGCAAAAATAATTATTTTTGTAAAAAAAGTTGTAAATAAAAATGCGTTGTAAATAATAAAAATAATTGTCAACTAAAAAAATGTATATACTAAAATTAATCACCCTCGGATAAAGCAACAATGCGATCATTGAAATACCAATTTCAACTCCATACAAACTCAAATTGAACCAAACTCACTTTCATTGTACTCTAATTTAAATTAACTTTCAAATGGCTATGGTTTCATAATTTTTGGAGTTACGGTTAAAAAGTCGGTTTTCTGGGGTATTTTGTGCAGTTTCACCATTATTTATTGTACATATTTATTTATATTTATTTTTATATTTATTTTTATATTTATAATGTATATAATTGTAAATATTATTTTCATTAAAAATAAAAATAAAAGATATAAAAAATAAAATTTTAAAAAAATATGGTTTAAAAAATATTTTCTTATTTGTACCTATGCATATTGTATTATGTGTATAATATGTGTATACAACTAACTTCCTTTTATAAAAATCACCAAAAAAATCAAATATATCTCTCATTAATTAATTAATTAATTTAATTACGAAATTTATATTCAATTATTTGATTTATTAGATTTATTTGAATAAATTGATTTTGTAACCTACCATGTATATAAGATTTGATTTTATATCTTTAATAGCCACCATTAAGGCGGCTAATTAATTTTTGAAAACTGATTCTTTTAATTATTTTAATTAATTAATTAATTAATTAATTTAAATAACTACTAATTACTTTCCTTATTTGTGCATGTCTTCCATTTTTTATTTTTCTTTTTTATTCAGCTCCTCCTCCTCATTCACTCTTTGATCAATGTTTAGTGGAGAGGAGCCCGATCTCCGAGAGCCGTCATATTTAAGAAGGGTGCCTAACCTCCGAGCCGTCCGGAGACAACTTGTCGATCTTCGTCCAGGCCATCATGTTATTTCCGAACCCCGAGGTCAGATCCATTTTATTTCTTGTCATATTTCGTAGGTAAATCGTAGGTTTAATATTTGCTTCGCTTTTATTAGTCTTTAGACCTTAAAAATCACAAAAAATCATCACACTTTGATTCCGATCCGACATCGAAATTATCACCTCATCTCTTAATCCCTAGATATTCACATCTATCTCACGCAACCACATACATTCACCGACTTCTTTTTGTTTATAAATAATTTTTTAAACAAATGTATCTTGTTTTCTAATATTTGTTTTTACAGAATATAATAAAAAACATATATTTGGTTTGTCACTAACCTTTGTTTTGTAGGAAAAAGTAAAAAACTAAACAAAAAGAAAATATAATACAAAAATTATTCAGTTCCTGTTTACATTTTGCGTAAAAAAAATTAAAAAATATTTGTTTTTATTGTTGCTTACAGTGTTTAAAAAAATAATAAAAAAACAAAAAATAATAATAACTGCAGCAGGCGGCAGCGTCGCCCACCACCCAAGCGCGCGGCATCCCCCGCCGCGGCCCCACTCCAGCCGCGCGCGCGGACCGCGCTCCTCTGCCCGGCCACCTGGGCGACACGCCAGCCGCACGCCTCACAACGTTTAGCGCGCAGCCTCCCCCAACGCTGCCCGCACGACTCTGCCGCCCGCGTCGGTGCGCCGCCCCCGCGAGCCAGCGGCACCCGCGTCTCCTCCCGGCGCCGCCACGCGCCTACCGCGCACCACCGACCTGCTGCGCTGCCGCAGCCTCGCGCCGCTCCAAGGCGCACCTCCAGCGAGCTCCCCGCTCCCCTCCTCCACCGTGCGGTGCGCCACGGCAACAGCCCCGCACCTTCCTCGTCCGTAGCGGCAGTGGCTGCCGTCCTCCTCGTGCCAGGCAACGCCGCAACCCTCCACTTCCCTCGGCTCCCTTGGACGGCGGCTGCCCTCCTCTCTTTGGGTTTAGAAGTAAACAAGATAGGAAGATCAAAAGAAGCCTAGAAAATATCTTTGGCAAAATTGCATATCAACCCCCGGTAATTTTCAGAATAACAAGAAGACCCCTGAGCTCTAGAAAGTCACGTGCCTGGCAGGTAACATTTGGATAAATTTCACAATTCTTCCCGCAATTTTATGTTATTACTACTCACCAGAACTTTTCAATAATTACATTTCAGTCCCTATATTGCAGAATTTAAACTTCGCATGCTCTTTCTAATGAAATAAATATTTTTATTAGTCGAAAAAATCACAAAAAAAATTGTAATGCTCCTGTTGTAGTTTGTGTCATTGTATAAATTTTTCATTAGTTTTTGTTGTCATTTAATATTTTAAAAAATAAAAAAACATTGACTTTTTGCTTGTCCTAAATTAGAAAATTCATAAAAATTCAAAAATTAGCCTAAAAATTCAAAAACATTACTATAGATGTATTTTGTTGTCTTTTAATTTCTGTCCAATTTTCATGCATTAACTCTTTATAAAACTCCAAAAAATTGCGAAAAACAAAAAATCTTAAAAATTTGTAGAAAATTCTAGAAAAATCCAAAAATTATGATTTCAGTTTTTAATAGTAGATAGTTCTTGCAAGTTTATATTAAAAATAATATCCAAGAGTATTGAGCACTTAAACTATTTTTAAGTTGCAAAATACTCTTGACGGTGCACTGTTTCCCTTGTTTTCCACTATTTGATTTTTAGAAAATCCCAAAAACATTAGAAAAATCTAAAAAAATTACCAAAAATATCTTAAAATATATAAAACACAAAAACATTTTCTCTTCCATTTTCTGAGCATTTTTTATCATTTTGAAAAAATATAAAAAGAGTATGGTGTGTGTGTTTTTATCCTTTGTGCCTTTTTCGAAAAATAAAAAAAATCAAAAATAAAAAACACTAAAAATTAGCTTGGAAATCTGACTACTTAATTTTTAAATCATGCTCCTTGTGTTCGACCCTGGTCGCTTACCAGGTAAAAAGAATAGCGAAAACCGCTTGTGTGTGCTTTGATTGCTTGATATTTCATTAAGTGGTTTAAAAACAATTTTTTTATCGATTGACCGCGCTTGGTGATTTGGGTACAATGACCATTGTTTATTTACATAACATGAGTTGCCATGCGTGTCGTCAGAATGGTGTCGTTGCCGGGGAGCATGACTTCGTAGTCATTTTTCTATTTTGCGATATTTGTTTCTCTATATTGTAATTGTTTTCTAACATTCTCTCTTTGATTTTTGTGCGTGAACTGCTTGAAGGACGACTTGGAGTTTATTTTTTGAGGACCCGAACAGGAGGAAGAGCAGGGAATTGAAGAAGATTTTTTATTATATTTGAGACAACAATAATTGTTGTAATAATTTAGGACTTTGAACTACGAACTTGGACACTTTTCTCAGGGTTTGTTTCACCAAGTGCCAGTGCACTTGGGGGACCTCATCATGGTTTTTCCGAATTTTTGATTTCATCGACTATAACTTGTTATTTGATTCTCGCGGATTTAGCCCCTAGACGTAGGATTTTTGTTGATTGTGATGTAAATTGCTAAGGCCCAACACCTAATAGAATATATGTTCCTATAGAATATAATTGGACCTTGGATAAAAATTAAACTGAAAAAGTTAGTTTAATTGAATTTGAGACCACGTGCCATGAGGAGTCACATACAGCGCTGGCAGGACCCGTTGTGGCGGGCACTGAGTGACTCCCAAGATCGGACTCCGGACTCGATTCGGTTAGCTAACTATTGTTCTTCACGATCAATAGAAGTTGCTCGTCTAAGGCTGATTTCCTCTGAATCATATATTTAGTTTATATTTTGTCTTTAATTTATGCGCGGATCATATTGCATGTAGAGTGTTGGAGCAAGGTACGCATTTTCTTTCTCTACATGCATCATCGTGTTTGACCGTGCATTGTCTTTTTCGACTTCTTCCCCCAATTTTTGGACTCAAATTAATCAAAGAGGAAATCGGAAAGCTCGTTAGGCGTTATTTTTGAAAAAAATCCAAAAAAATAGAAAATAAAAAATAAAAAAAAATTGGGACTACTAATTGAACTTGACCTCTAAAATTAAACGTAATTGATTCCTCTTGTATTGGGAGAGCAATCCCCTCATTGTTTGTGTTTTTGATTGCTTGCGTACACACTAAGGAGTAGTGTCCAAATCCCATTAAAGCCTCCTAAGTGTTTGTGCAATTTTTGTCTGATCACAAAACTCTAAAAATAGAAAAGATAAAGACCGAGATCTCACGGTCAGATTTGCGTAGAGTTGGTGAATTGAGGGTTTGCATTGTGTTTGTATGTCTTTGGCATGAGTCGATTACGTTCATCTTTTATAGATCATTAGCAATCACTTCTATCTCTTTCTCCCTCTCTTCTATCCCACCATCCCTCCCTTCATTTCTCTCTCTTCATGATGGGTCGCATTCCATTCCAGCCGGATTTTGCGGCTTCTTATCTTCATGCCCATCATTCTCACCCACTTTCTTGGGAGGTCGGAACTCTATCCGATTTTCCATATTCTCCCTATCCACCCTCCCATTCGGGGCATGCTGTGAGTGACGCCCGAAGAGTTCAGATTGACCAGATACAAGATACAAGCGATTACCTTGCTGAGATGAGAGTGCATTCCATAGGAGATCAAATGGGGCAGTTGCATGCTTTAGATGACTTCAATCATAGGATGATGGATGAGAACCAAGATCAAGAAGTGCACTCTGCTTCTACATTGAGCCCCTTCGTTCTCGGTTTAGAGTTCATTGATCTACTGCCAAAATTTTTAGAGGAAGTGCATGAGGAACCTTATTTGTATATCGATGAGTTTGAGGATATTTTTGCATCACGATCATATTCTAATATCACTTCTGAGGACATGATGCTAATTACCTTCCCATTTACACTTTAGAGTAAAGCCAAGAGTTGGCACGTACGATTGGGAAGGAAGATTGCTACGTGGGGAGATTTACAATCGTTATTTTTTTGCAGAGATTTTACCCCCAGCGTAGAGCAGAGATGATGCGGTCTTGTATTCGTGATTTTGCAGTTGACCTCCAGGAGACATTGATAGATTCATGGTTAAGGTTACGCAATCTTTTGAGGCGATTTCCAGATCATGGATTTTCGATGACTGACCTTATCCACATCACCATGAGGGGGAGGATCGCAGAGCAGATTGCATATGTCATTACCTCGTATGGTAGTTCACACTAATTGCATAACGAGAAAGGCCAAATGCCTTTTCGCCGGAGTTCCTGTGGATCAAATGTGTGTGACCGCCTTTCGGATTCCGTGTGTCTTTGCCGTCCTGTGTCTTTTGACGACCCAGAATCAGAGAGAAGAAAAAGAGACTACCTCACTGCCCAGGGAGACGCAGAGATTGAAAGACCCCTTCCAGAAGCTACCGTCCCGATCTGGATTTAGTTGAGACCATCTTGGATACATTTTCAGACATTCCATATTCATAAGATGATTTATTCGGGACAACACACGAGGGAGAGATGACACCAGATGAGTGTGTGACACATCATGCCGATCTTGACAACACACACAGATCAGAGGATATGGATGCTACTACTTCTCATTTGATGGATGTGTTGACTACCACTGAGAGTTCCCAGAGGTGGACATTGGTCGAGTTTACATTGGATTTACAATCAGATTTTGATCCAGTCCCGCACTTTCACATCGAGAATTCTTGGATTCTAGATCTGCTAGTGTCCCAAGAAATAGATGAGGAACCCACATCTCAGCCATCCTTTGAGTCATTCCAGTGTCCATGTCCAGTTGAGTCAGTGTCTTTTCTTCAGGAGATCTTCTCAGATTCAGAGATATATTTGGATTCATCTCAGCATAGAGAGCTTGATGAGGGACTGATTGTTGATTTGACAGACCTTGATAGTCCTATATTTGAGTCTTGTGTCCTCCCTTTTGATGAGGTTAATGTATTTTTGAAGGACCTGAAATTTGATAGCATAGATCCCCAATTCCCTGATGATTCGGCATTACTCCCCGAGGGTTATCTGCGGAAGGATGCCACGGACCCTGCATACTCAGTTTCACTTTCTGGGAGTGCATCCGATCTGTCGGATCACGAGACCGAGTATTTTGATATTTTTGATAATGAGTTTGAGGTTTCTCTCCTCGACGACCCTCGCAAGGATAATCCGATCTTTGAGGTATTTGATGATTTCACTAATTTGTCTACATTATATGCATCGGATATCAGTCTTTTTAGTGAGTCTCCTGATCATGGCCTTCCGTACCTTTTTGAGACTGTGATGAACCTGGAGGATTCATTGACAGATCCTTCCTTTTCCACGTTCGACTTCTTCGGCTCTGCCCTTTCACTCCATACAGATCTTGAGCCGACGATTTCTTTTGTGCTACAGAGCCCGATTTCATCTGCCCATATTTTTACCTGGTAGCAGACACCCACCTGATTGATTACCTGGGTGTCATCACTTACACTGTTGATCTTGTTGTTGTTCTTCCACCGAGACTGCAACGACAGTACGGTATTCGCCTTACAGATGTCGTCCCGAACCTCGATATTGCGTTATCCTAACATTTACGCCCAGCTAGGGGCGTAAACTCTAGCATTTGTTGAGAGGTACCTCAACATTGTTCCATTGTCTAAATCCATCTGTCCATATCATACATTTTGTCTGTCTCACACCCCATCTCCATCTCATGATCATTCCATACTTAGTGTGTACTTTACCCTAAGTATAGAGGGGATGTCAGACTTGTGATTATTCTTTTGATTCTTTTTACCTATGTTTTGCTGCCTATACTTAGGGATATTTTACCCTAAGTATGGGGGGGGGGGGTAAACCCAGTATATTCTACTCCTCGGTTTTCCCCTTATGTACAGTCTTCTATACTTAGGATTACTTGATCCTAAGTATAGGGGGATAACCGACTTCTATTGATTTTATTCTTTTATTCGTCATTGTAGTATACTATTCTTTTCACTTTTCTATACTTAACACGAGTTATGTCTTTCTTTCCAGCTCTTTGATCACTATGAGGACATAGTTCGAGCTAAGTATAGGGGGGTGTCGTATATATTGTATATATATTTTAGGCATAACTCGTACTTTCATATTTTCAATATGGCTAAACTACTGTGTAAATACTGGTAAAAAACAAATAAAAAGATGCAGAAAGTTCCTCAAAATTTTTTCTTGAACATACTGACTAATAAGTCAAGTTAAAATATTTTGAAAAATATTTTGAAAGTAGTTTGAAAATCTATTTGAAAAATCTTTTGAAAACTATTTGAAAAATGTTTGACCTTTGTAAAAAATATTGTGGATTTTGTAAAAAATTTTCACTTTGTGTGATTTTTTTGTAAAACTATTTGCAAATGTTTAGAAAAATGGTTGAAAAATTATTTTGAAAATCTATATATACTGTTTGAAAAATATTTGCAAAATTATTTTCAAATGATTGTAAAATTGTGTGAAATTTTTTTTTGGACTATAGTTTTCAAAATTATTTGTAAAATTATTTTCAAATAAATTTTAGGAATATATGCATCACAAAAAAATGAATAAAAAAGTGAAAATAAAAATAAAAAAATCCAACCGTGTATATGCTTGTATAAATTACTCAAGTTGTAAATCCTTTCTCATGACTCTTGTAAATAATTAACTCACTTCTGTGTAAATATGTGTATATATTCTCTAACCCTTAAATAAAAATAAAAAATATAAATATAAATATAAATATATATATAATTTTTGTTGTTGTATATACTTGTATGTATTTCTAACTATTTGAGAAAAAAAACTTTTGCATATGCATCATTTTTCAAAAATTCATAAAAATTTCAAAATTTTGAAAATTATTTCACAAAAAGATTTTGCTTTCATTTCTTTGCATTGTACATATTTTCTTGCATTGGCATATGCATTTTTCAGGATAGTTTTGACAATTAAACTAAGTCTGGAATAAATTTGAAGAATGGAGCTTAGTTGGACCTTAATCCATTTAATTTCAGAGGAACCTTTTACGATTTGGAGTTAAGACTTTTCAGGTCCTAGTGACTTAATTCTTTGAGTCCATAAGACTATGTTACATGTCATCTTGATAAGTCTAAGTAGAATATTTAATAACACAAGCATGATTCTTTCAGACCGTGGCTTACCTTAATTTTTTTGGCTTGGGGTAGCATATGAGGGTAGTACATCTAGGCGGAACCTCTCATCCTCCTCTAGGGTGGGAAGTACGTCTCAACCTGGTTTGGTGATGTTGAGGTCTAAAGACAGGAGCTGTGGGGTTACAATAATGCTTCAAAAGAGGGATAGTCTACTGGCTCAAGAGGGAAAACTCCTTATGTACATGATGCACCGTGTATATATTTTCAAAAAAAAGGAAAAAGAAAAAAATGCAAAATCTCCAAAGTGGATAGGCTTAGTTGAAAAGTAAAATGCCTGCCAGAGTGTATATACAAGTGGAAAAAAAGAATAAGAGCTTCAAAGTCAAATATTTGTGATCTTGCAGCGGGTGACATGGCTACACTGGTCATGCATCCAAGGATAGGTAACTACACTGGTTACCGTCCATTCTCTTCTCCATCTCCTCTTCTTGAGCTGGTTGTACTTGAACTTAGAAGGGCCTATCCCCGCTCCTCGAGGAAAGAGTTGCTAGATCGGGGGATTAGAGTTACCTTGTTGAGAGAGATTGTTTCTTTGCTACTTCTGAGATGAGGAGCTATATTCACTTACACAGTACAAGTAAGAATTCATAGTCATAAGAATTTGTGTATGTGGACTTGTTCTGATTTGACTATTGAGGAGACCTGAATAGGAGTCCTGTGAAACTTAGAGGCTGTTAGGTTTTAAATCCATATCCCAATAAGGTTCCGACCCACTAATAATCCAAAGGTCTGACAGAGCTCCGGACTACATTTTTATGAAGATAAGTATAAAAGTCAACATTATTCTAACTTTTTTCCTTTTTATTTTCTTTATTTTTGTTTTCACTTATTTTCCAAATAAATGTTTGCTAAGGGACTAGAAAAGGTAAAGTATAGGGGATGATGAATTCACGATTCACTGCCTTTATTCTTTTATTTTAGCTTCATTTTCTTAGTCAAACACATGTAAATATCCACTAATTCCATATTTTTATCATTTTGCATGCATTTGTTAAATATGCATTTTTAACACTTTTTGTGCTTAAATAAAAGAATAAAGAAGAAAAGAAAAAGAAAAGAGAAATAAAGGATGTGTTTACAAAGTAAATACAGACTGCCCCGAACCCTGAGAGAAGGTCAAGTCTTGACCTGATCGACCAGGAATAAAGTTGGGGGAGATATGATCTTTTATCCAAAAATCAAAAAATGATTTGTACATAAACTCCTTGTATATTTGTATAAAACTTGTACTATTTTATTTGTACATAATTTGACCTCAAAATAATTATTTTTTATAAACAAAAGTTGTAAATAAAAATGTGTTGTAAATAATAAAAATAATTGTCAACTAAAATAATGTATATACTACAATTAATCACCCTCAGATAAAGCCACAATGCGATCATTGAAATACCAATTTCAGCTCCATACGAATTCAAATTTAATCAATCTCACTTCCATTGTACTCTAAATTAAATTATCTTTGAAATGGCTATGGTTTCATAATTTTTAGAATTACAGTTAAAAAGTCGGTTTTCTGGGGTGTTTTTGCAGTTTTACCATTATTTATTGTACATATTTATTTATATTTATTTATATATTTATAATGTATATAATTGTAAATATTATTTTCATTAAAAACAAAAAAATATAAATAATAAAATTTAAAAAAAATATTTTAAAAATTATTTCCTTATTTGTATCTACGTATATTGTATTATATGTGTATAATATGTGTATACAACTAACTTTCTTTTATAAAAAAATCAAAAAAATAAAATATCTTCCATTAATTAATTAATTTAATTTATTTACAAAATTCATATTCAATTTTTTGATTTATTGGATTTATTTGAATTAATTGATTTTATAACCTGCCATATATATATAAGATTTGATTTTATATCTTTAATAGCCACCATTAAAGTGTCTAACTAATTAATTTTTTGATTTATTGGATTTCTGGGGTGTTTTCGTTTTTATTTACTTCATTTATTTAATAAATTATCTTATTTATTTAAATAACCACTAATTACTTTTCTTATTTGTACATATCTTCCATTTTTTATTTTCTTTCTCTTTTTATTAGTCTCCTTCTCCTCATTACTCTTTGATCGATCTTTAGTGTAGAGGACCCCGATCTCCGAGAGCCGTCTGGTGACAACGTCTCGACCCTCGTCGAGACCATCATGGCATTTCCGAACCCCGATATGAGATCCATTTTATTTCTTGTCATTTTTCATAGGTAAATTGTAGGTTTAATATTTGCTTCGGTTTATTAGTCTTTAGATCTTAAAAATCACAAAAATTTCATCACACTTTGATTTCGATCCGACATCGAAATTATCACCTCATCTCTCAATACCTACATGTACACATCTATCTCACGCAACCACACACCTCCGGCCACGCACGATGACCGGAATCACGGATCTATCCTCCACGCCTCGTCAAGATCCAACCCATTCACTGACTCCCTTTTGTTTATAAATAAATTTTTAAAAAATATATCTTGTTTTCTAACATTTATTTTTGCAGGATACAATAAAAAAATATATATTTGGTTTGTCACTCACCTTTGTTTTGCAGGAAAAAGTTAAAAAAACTAAACAAAAAGAAAATATAATAAAAAAATTATTCAGTTCCTGTGTACATTTTGCGTAAAAAATATTAAAAAACATATTTTTTATTGCTGCTTACAGTGTTCAAAAAAAACAAAAAAAATAATAACTGCAGCAGGCGGCAGTGCCGCCCACCGCCCTAGCGCGCGGCCAACCCCCGTCGTGGCCCCGCTCCAGCCGCGCTCCTCCGCCTGGCCACCTGGGCGGCACGCCGCTCGCACGCCTCACAGTCGCCCAGCGCGCGGCCTCACCCAACACCACCCGCACGACTGCGCCGCCCGTGTCGGCGCGCCGCCCCCGCGCGCCAGCGGCGCCCGCATCTCCTCCCGGCGCCGCAACGCGCCTACCGCACACTACCGACCTGCTGCGCCGCCCTCGCCGCCTGAAGCGCTGCCACAGCCTCGCACCGCTCCAAGGCGCGCCTCCAGCGAGCTCCCCACTCCCCTCCTCCACCGCGCGGTGCGCCACACTAATAGCCCCACACCTTCCTCGTCCGCAGCGGCAGCGGCTGCCGTCCTCCTCGTGCCAGGCAACGTCACAACCCTCCACCTCCCTCGGCTCCCTTTGACGGCGGCGGCTCTCCTCTCTTTGGGGTTTGAAGATACGAAGATCAAAAGAAGCTCTAAAAATATCTTTCGCAAAATTGCATATCAACCCCCGGTGATTTTCAGAATAACAAGAAACCCCCGAGCTCTAGAAAGTCACGTGCCTGGCACATGACATTTGGGTAAATTTCATATTTCTTCCCATAATTTTATATTATTACTATTCAGTCTAGAACTTTTCAATAATTACATTTCATTCCATGTATTGCAGAATTTAAACTTTACATGCTCTTTCTGATGAAATAAATATTTTTATTAGTCAAAATTTTTTCAAAAAAATGGTGTATGCTCCTGCAGTAGTTTCCTTCATTGTATAAATTTTTCATCAATTTTAGTTGTCATTTAATATTTTTAAAAAATAAAAAATAGTGACTTTTTGCTTGTCCGAAATTAGAAAATTCATAAAAATTCGAAAATTAGATAAAAATTCAAAATAAAATTATCGTAGGAATATTTTGTTGCTTTTTAATTTCTATCCAATTTATGCATTAACTCTTTATAAAACTCCAAAAAATTATGAAAAACAAAAAAACATTAAAAAAATTGTAGAAAATTCTAGAAAAATCTAAAAATTGTGATTTCAGTTTCTGATTGTAGACATTTCTTGTTAATTTATATTAAAATAATCTCCAGGAGTATTGAGCACTTAAACTATTTTTAAGTTGCAAAATACTCTTGAATGTTCTTTATTTCCCTTGTTTTCCACTGTTTGATTTTTAGAAACTCCCAAAAACATCAGAAAAATCTAAAAAAATATCAAAAATATTTTGAAATATATAAAACACATTTTCTTTTTAATTTTCTGAGCATTTTTTTACCATTTTAAAAAAAATACAAAAAGAGTGTGGTGTGTGTGTTTTTTTATCCTTTGTGCCTTATTCGAAAAATACAAAAAAAATAAAAATTCAAAAACCACTAAAAATTAGCTTGGAAATCTGACTACTTAGTTTTGAAATTGTGCTCCTTGTGTTCGACCCTAGTCACTATACCATGTAAAAAGAATAGCGAAAACCGCTTGTATGTGCTTTGATTGTTTGATATTTCATTAAGTGGTTTAAAAACAATTTTTTTCTCGATTGATCGCACTTGGTGATTTGGGTCACAATGACCATTGTTTATTTACATATTTAACCCGAGTTGTCAGCATGTCATCACTTATCCATGGTCAATTTTCTACTGATGATGACCGAATAAATATTAGTCTCACCCACAAGGAAAGCTTACATATGATCTACCAGAAGCTGCTTTAACTCCGGTAATTGATGGGTTAGCTTCTTGACTACTTATAAAACTAAATTAGTTGGTGAATACTATGTTGATAATACTGTGCTAAGTGCCTTTGTCACTCTTGGCTCAGAGAATAATGTACTAAACATATCTGGAATTATTTTTTATTGTTAAGTTTGGCATGAATCTTCTTTGAATCGCTCGATCAGTGCTTCGAAATCGGCATCCCTATTGACAAAGGAGTAAGCATGTACTGTGCTTTCCAAGTCCTCCTCTAGGAAGAGGATCTCCTATGTTAAGATGTCATTCAAAGAAATGTATGAATCTTTGATCTGCTTAATGTTGATCGATCGAGTAGGGGCGCCTAATGTTAGGTCATGGAGGAGCCTAGGAAGTCCAACAGATTGGATTCAACAACTGTTATATTGACCCTCTCTCAGCTCTCTACGTGTACTCCTTGTGATTCAGACAAACAATCAACCCACGAATAATGTGTACAATGAAAACTAAGTGAAGTGAAATTTATTACATCCTACAAAAATGTGTACAATGGACAAGTAGTACAGGTTGCACCACTGAGAACAATGAAGGATAGGTGTAATTATTAGTTAATAATAATAATTAATAATGATTATGTTGTATTTTCAACCTCTTTATTTGTTTGTGGG
The DNA here is from genome assembly GCA_037367405.1 of Ottelia alismoides. Lineage (NCBI taxonomy): Eukaryota > Viridiplantae > Streptophyta > Magnoliopsida > Alismatales > Hydrocharitaceae > Ottelia > Ottelia alismoides. The sequence continues at coordinate 321,571 of JAZKJV010007709.1, read as the reverse complement.
TTTTTAATTATATGTGGATTTTATGGATTTTTAAGTCTTATATATTTTTCTATATTTTTATATTATATTTTTATTTAATTTTGTAAATTTCTATTTTTAAATTTTTAAAAATATATATTATATATAATAATGCTAATATATAATTTATAAGTAATATATTAAGTATATAATATATTTAGCGACTTATATTTTAAATATACCTAAAAATAATCAAATAAATAAAATAAAATATTTTTGTGTCCTTTTATATTTCTCTATTTTTTGATAATTTTTACGGAATTTTTTACTGTTTTTATGTATTTTGATAGTATAAAAATGTGCAAAATAGTATACAGAATAATATAGACAAAATTTTTAGGGTTTTAAAAATAGATAATAAGTTCAAAAATTCCCAAAATTATTTTTAATATATGCTATATTTAATAAAAATGCAATATATTTTGGATTTTAGTAATTAGACAAAAAGAAATTGCATGTTTTTATATTTTTGGAAAATAAAAAATGCAATAAATATCCAAACAAAATATCTAGTGTGATTAATCATTATGTCAAGTACTTACAGTAATTTCCCATAATTTTCACCATAAAGAAAGTATTTAATAAAAATAAAAATTCAGTAAATTAAATACAACAACTAAATAAGACCTAGTTTCAATTTAATAAAATATTTAATGCATTTCGTAATAAGTATAATTAGTATAGGGGCATTGACATAATTTTTACAGGGTCTCATATGTTGCAACATGTGAGGCGGAAGGACCTAGTTGCAAATAACAAGAAGTGTAGGACTTTAGATGTTGTTTATACAAAAAATTTTACACTATAATTAATATTTATAGGACTAGAACGTAAATACAAAAAGCGGGAGGGGGCTCTACAATTTACCCCTTTTGCGCCGATATGATGGAGGGGGGTGTTCCACGTGGTGCACTAGAGATGATCAGGAGGCAAGAGAAGCATGTCGCTTCACCTGATACGAGAGGTCCAGACTAGATTTGGGCACTCCTTTTGATCCAAAGATGTTCGAGGGTGCTGGAAAAAACACCCAAGAACAATGTTCTGGTGGCTCTTTGCTCGGTGATTCATTGCTAGTCCGACCATAGACATCGAAAATTGAGAGGCTCAACAACCTCATGGAAGCCTTCCTCTCCTACTCGAAGCCTTCAAATGGGCCTAGGTTCCATCGATGGGGACCTATATGGTCTTCAAGGTTCAGCAACTTGGGAATCTAAGTTTGAGTCAAATCCATTCCTAGATGGACCTCCAGGGCTTGTTCCTACAACAAAAAGATTAAGGGCCTCGAGGTGGATGCCCTCAAACCTGGATTGAAGCTGTACAACACGAGGAAGTGGAATGACAGGTGAGCTCCTGCAGAGGGTGGTGAATGAAGCTCGAATCGATCTTTATTCATGCAGAATCAAGGGGGAATGTGGCTCATGATGTGGAGAACATAATGGGGATAGAGATGGAGGCGACTGTGGGTTGAAACATAGTCAACATTAGGTGACAAGGGGCTAGAGCTTGAATCTCCAAAGACTATAGAACTGAAATTTAAGCTAACCTACGAATTTATTGCATAAACTAAAACCTAATCTACGATGCAGGAAGAAAACACAAAATAAAAATGAAATAAAAACAACTCATACCTATGAGGATTGGGAGCAGAGGAAGCGCCTCTGGAGTAGCTCCAGTGAGGCTTGGACCACCTCAAAGCACCTTCTTCCTCACCTCTGATCGGTTCGACGCATTGCCGTCACCAATGCAGAGCTCTGGGGTATAATCTAGAGGGATTAGGGTAGTTGAAATGTGATCAAAAATAAGAAATGGAATTCTAGGTTTATTTATAGACATGGCGATGGAGCTCCAATAGTCACGCGATTGCCACTTTTTTGCCAAAAAACACTACAAAAAAGGCGGGATTGGCGTGCACATAAGAGCTCGTTATGTGCACGCCTAGTGCACGCCATGTGCACGCCTGACGAGTGGGCGAGCACATGTGCTCGTTAAGGTCGTGCTCGCTGATCTGAGAGTCGCCACGGGTGGTGGGCGAGCACAATGGGACGCTATGTGCTCGCCCGCCGTCGGGCGTGCACATATGTGCTCGCCCGTGTGATCGCCTTCTCTATAATCTGCGATTACAAACGGAGCACCGGGCGAGCACATGTGCTCGCCCAAAGTGATTTCTAGGAAAAAAATATACAGGTTCGACAGGGTTTTGACGCCCCGTCGAACCTGTATACCCTGCCAATAAACCACTGCAGGTATCTTCCTAAGGATATATGTATTATAGCAGATCGTAGATTAAGATAACTAGTACTAAAAATTTAAAGGAACGCAATATACATGAATTCAGAAATAAATAATCTAATATAAGATCTAAATATTACAAACAAGTCAACGCCAACAAAGTTCATATAAATTAAAAGATGTTCTAAAAGTTTAAAAGAAAATACAGTTACAAACCACCAAAAACTTACTTCTTCTTTGATCTAAAAAATTTGGAGACTAAACCCTGCTTTGATTTCTTTTTTCTTTCTCCTTTTCTTTGAACCTCGCATACATGCGTGCCTCTTCTTCAGGGTCGTTCTCCTCCTCCTCTTCGTGATCAGATTCAATCTCTTCAGGTTGAGATGCACGCCCTTGCGACCTATATTATATATGGAAGATATTTATCTATTAAATGCATTTTGTAGATATAGAAATTTAATTGTATTACTCATTCTATAAGAAGAATACTTACATGTACGCCGTGAACTCCTCTCGGAGCTTCGTCACCTGCTCCACCATCATCGCCATCTGCGACTCCATTGAAACTGTTGATTGGGACGGATGTGGTTGCGTATACGACGGCTGAGAGTATGCAGAATAGGAGTGACGATGTTCCTCCACATAATATGGAGGAAGACCACCAAGCGTCTGCTTCCTATTCGCCACAACGTCCCTCTCCTCCAACACCTTATAAGTTTTTCAATTTTTAATATAAAAGTATATATTAGAAATAAATATAGTAAGTTAATATTTATCCATATATACCTGCTTCCAGATCGTTTTATCAAAGGGTGGTTGCTCTCCAGTTGGATCGACACCCCATTTATCTGCAGATAATGCCAGATAACGATCCTGAAATACAAAGTTTACCATATATATAAATATGTTATAATGTATCAATTAATTTTAAATAAATTGATAGACTTACCAACAATTGTCCGACTTCAGGAGTGGACCATTGCGACTCTCCTTCTCTCCCACTCATGTGGGACCTCGACCACCACTCCTGAAAAGAGGGTTCCCTTTCCAACCTAGCAGCCTGAAATTTTTTTTAAGATCTATTCTGACATTGCATTATATTAAAGTAGATCTCCAAAAAATAATTTTAAATCGTAATACCATCTCCGCTCTAATCTGATTGTGGCTTTTAGAGCCACTGGTAGACTTGATCCTTAGTTTTTGGCGGTTTGTCTTCCCCGCCGAAGATCTTCGTCCGAACTCATCATCCGCAACGAATGCATCACAGAAATCGGCCCATCTGCAAGGATTACGTTATGATAATTGATTAATTTAAAAAGTGTAATAAAAATTATTTGACAAGTATAATACCTATCCTCCGTACACCATGACGGCGGGAACCTCTTCATCTCCTCAAAATTCATCTCCTCGCATCCCGTCTTCGCATGCGAGTCTCTCCTTGCCTTGAAAAATGTATCGCTCATTCTCTTTTCTGCCAAACGAATGAAGGCTCTACGATAAACCTCCTTCCCCAGACCAGTGCCAAGGCGAAACCTACTCTGAAAAATAATAACAATTTATAAGATTCCAAAAACTTGATCAAAAAATTCTGTATCACTTATAAGAAACATTTCTTACCAGAAACATGTCAAAAAGTCTCTCCTGCTCTGCAGCAGGGATGCGACACCACCTAAATTGCATGGAAGTCAAGTGTGTCTTTATTATGTTAGTTATCTCCTTCGCCACCCTGTTGCTGTTCAAAAAATCCCTGCATTTACTAAAAAATTTAACTTCCATACAATTTAAAAAAATTTGGAAAATATTTAAAGATAAAATCTATAAAATTTTTACCTCCCATCAGACGTAACCTCCAACAAAGGGTGGGACGCCGACGTCTGTCCAACTACAGTGGGTAAAGGCACGGATGTGCTCGGCCGTCCAGAAGAAGGAGAGTCAGAACCCATCTATGTCCGGGCTGGTATGGGGACCTGGACTGGGAATCCTGTAGGGGCTGCTGAGGTAGATGGCTCTCCATAGCCTCCTACGTAAAAGGGTGGCGGAGGATAACCAAGAGACTCGTTGAAAAGCATCTGCTATACGCCCATCTACTACACGGTTGTACATCCATTCTCTATTGGTCATATTTATGAACCTGAATTAAATAATCTAAAATGTCAAATCTAAGAAATTGAGGATATCTAAACGTATCACATTTTTGAGATAAAAGATGAGAAGAGAAGTGTATTAATTATGTTATCACTTTAGCCCGTCCATAAGGATTCAAATTTACTAAAAGATGATCGTTGTCACAAGTATCTTTATTTCTAACGAAAATTCGGCAGCATAACCCTGCACCTCTCCCGTATACCCCATAAATCAATCGTAATTAATTATCAAAATAATCATATTATTGATTATTTCAGTAATAATTATGACTGATTTGGTATACAGAAGAGGAAGGGGTTATGAACCGAATTTCCGTAAGAAATAAAGACATTGTGACACGGATCACCTTTTAGTAAATTTGAATTCTTACGGACCCCCTTAGTCTGGGACCTCCGAACTAAGGAAAGCTAATATAAATGTAATACTTTAAGATCATTTTACGTCATACATTTGTAAGTGCTACAAATGACACTATAAAATAATCTTAAAATATTTATTCATTTATATTAGCCGGGCATTTACGTATATTTGGCTGATTAACGATGGGGATAGGGATAAGTGTGATCCTTATTTAGTGCCTAATACAGTGCTTGGGTCACTTAAAGTTAATGGGCACCTGCAAAAAAAATTCGAACCTGCATACATCAAAATCCACGACCATTGGTCTGGGATAAACATCCCAAAGTGAGTCCAATAGTGCTGTGAAAAAATAAAAAAATATAACACAGTTAGAGGTGATCAAATCCTCTAACGTGTTGCACACGCCACCCGTTGTGCAGGGCCACACACCACCCGGTGTGGAAGGACGCACTGTGTGTGAAGAATTTTGTGCGATTTTCTAATAATTACTAAATCAAATTTTGGACTTATTATAAACCTATGTATAAGTTAATGTGATATAATTGGTCACATTAACTAAAATTTAATGTGATAATAAATTATCACAAAATAAACAATGGTGTATATCATATCTCATATCAAAACGATATGAAATTTTAAAACTGTTATTAATGATGTTGATAATATCTAGTATCTACATTATTGAAGTTGAGTAACTAAAGTTATTCACAAATTTCATAACTAATCATTTTCGAACATAATGTTTGTTGAGGCATTTTATCTACATTATTCCGAGGCATTATAAAAGTTGAGTAACTAATCTTTTCTGAGCATAACTAATCTTAACTAATCATACAAGCATTTTGTCATTTAAAATTTACAAAATTTAAACATAATGTTCGTTGAGGCATTTAATCGAACACCTACAGGGCATACAATTCTACATATTATTTAGACAACCAAATTCGAAATAACAATACTATAGTGATCTACTATTATCCTTAATATGTAAAACACATATAAACTAACAAAATACTACACTACATTCAACAAAAATTTTAAACCCTAATCTATCCAAACAATACAACTACGTAATGAAATCAAATAAAAAGAGAAAGGATTAAAGATTATACCGAGTAGTAGATGTAGATCTACTCAAAACACGAAAACCACGGGCGTCGGGGTCGGGGCGGAGGGCTTGCGGGTCGCCGGAGGGGAGGAAATGGGAGAGGTTTGCGTGAGAAATGAGGAAGAGGGGCGTCGCAGTCTCTATTTACGGGCTTGGGCGAGCACACTTAAGTGCTCGCCAGGCCGTCGCCCGGTGCTCGCCCATATATTTCCAGCCGCTAAAATTTTCCGCGCAAGGAAATTCAAGTGGGCGAGCACATTGAGCGAGCACATGGGCGAGCACATGTGCTCCTCAATACTGGTAACTGCGCCTCTCCGCAAAATTCAAACCAGCGACCCTCATGGGCGAGCACTTGTGCTCTTAGTGTGCTCGCCCATTACGGGGCGAGCACATGTGCACGCCAAGTGCACGCCGAGATGTGCACGCTAATCCCGCCTTTTTTTGTAGTGAAATGGATGATCTTAGGGTATGGCATGATGGAGGAAAGTTGGGCGAACAATATTGGTGAAGGAAATAAGGTATCTCGTGCCCCCAAGATCATTGCCAAGAAAATGGAGAAGAGAAGTGCGCCAGCAGTTCTGACAGAGGGTGCCTGGAGATCGTGTAGTTGATCAGGTGGTCAACAAATGGAGGCATACAATTTGTCCACTAGGGCCACTAGCGAACAAAACAATAAGAAAAAGGAAAACAAATAAAAATAAAATAGCTACACATTTTATTTAAAAGGTCATAACATAAAAAATGTTTATTTATTTACATAATATTTAATTATGATTTGTATTTATTTTTATAACCTTATTTATTAGGTGTTAATTTTTACAAGCATATTCATAGGTATTTTTACTATATTTTAAGTATTCTATTTTGTTTTTCTATTTTAATATTATTAGTATATGTACATATTTTATAAATTTATAATCTATTGAAATACATATTTACATATTTTTACTTTATTTTTTCTGATTTAATTTATCTAATTAAATTACAGTATATACAATATATGCATAATATACCTATATAGTTTATTACATTAATTATTTCAATAAAACATATATATTATCTTAACTTTATTTTTAATGAAACACCTTCATTAGATAGATAATTTAATCTGATATACATTGGAGGTGAGTTTTGTTCAGTTTGATTTTGTATTGAGTAGCCATTGATCATTGAAGTTCCGTTTGCGGCCTTTTCATCTTTGTGTACAAGTTGCATTGTGCATAATTTTTTTCGTGAATATTTTTTATTATTTTCTATATATTTATATGTACAAGTTTTATGTTGAAAACTTTGTTATTTGGGGTGTGTATAAGTGTAAATAAAATATTGTAAAAATAAGTATTTATAATATATGAAATTAGGTTTTGAACAGTATTTTGGCTCTTATCTCCTCCATACTTTATTCCCGGTCGACCTAATCAATATTGAGTTGGTCTCGAGTATTGGGGTCATTTAGTATCTTTGATACTTCTTTTTTCCTTTCCTTTTCTTTATTCTTTAATTTTGGATTTAAGTACAAGTATTAATATGTTCATTACATACTAATTACATATGAATGTTAAATGTTAATTTATACAAATTAGTTGTATTTACGAGTATTTGATACCTTTAAAGGTAGATAAATGGCTATTAGTGGCATCTGTGGAGGATGACAACCGATGATGGGCCAGAATCGTAGGGGGAGTAGGAGATGGAGGAGGATGAGAAAGCGGAGGTAATGCTTACCGGCGAGGATGAGAAGGTGGATGATATGAGGAGATGCTTGTTGGGGAGAATGTGAGAGTTTGCTGGGGAGGAGAGAATCCCTCGCCAAGGAGGGGAAGAGGTCTTGGGGTTGGGGGGGGGGGGGGGGGACATGGGTGTTCGATTAATAGAAGGCTAAATGAGAAAATGATGTTCTATCTAGATCATACAATGCGACTACATTAGCGAGAACATGTAGTCGCATGTTTGCTAACATAAATTTGGGACCACTAGTTGTCGCATTGTGAGCGTGAAATTGTCCCGCTTCATTTTGCGGTCCATCTTTTGAGGATGCTACCACATGTTGTGGATTTGTGGTCACAATATGCACCACAACTACAAACTCACAACTTATGATCGTAGCTGTGTGCACGTAAATCAACAATTTTCTTATAGTAAATATAAAAAGTAAATATGGTAAATGTGCAATACTATGCCCAACAAAATATTGTAGTAATGTGTGACATTACATCCAAGAATCCATTGTAGTATATGTGAGATAGCAGACTATGTGATGGCTTATTAGTGTTAGCAAACTGTATTGCACCTAAGAAATTGTAAAACCATTCTACCACATGTATGATTTAAAATGTGTGATAGCATAGTATACAAAGGAAGCCATATGTGTAATGTCATAGTACGTACAATATGTTTGATAGCATAGGAAGAGTGTGATTGCATGTGCAATAGTAAATGGGTTTATCATATTAGTGAAAGCATAGATGTGATAGCAAATGGGTATATCAAATGAGTTTGATAGCAAAAAGGTACAATATATATGTGATAGCAAATGCGTATAGTAGAGTAATATACCAAAGAAATCATACGTGTGATCCCAACTCTCCATTGTGGAGTAAGCCATATGTTTGAAAGCGAACGGGTATAGCAGAGTAATATGCCCAAGCAAATGGATATAGCATAGTAATATACACAAAACCTCACTGACACTACCAGCAAAACTAATATAGAAGAGTAATATATGTGAAATCAGGTACAACAGAGTAATATACCCAAGAGAATGGGCAGCTCTCCCTTGAGCGTCACGACCCTCCTACTAGCAATTGAGCATCATCGATCCTCCTCTCAACAGTTACAACTCATCCATGGTCCTCTTCCCAACAGTTTCGTCTCGTCATCGACCTTTCGCTCAAAAGTGGAGCCTCCCCAACAGCCCTAAAGACTTCAATTCTAGAGAGCAGATCCTCGGTTGTACAACAGAATACTGCTGTAAATCCGAACTCGATGAAGATTGAACGGTTCGTGCTGTAAGGGCCCGCAAAAATCCAGATTTTGTGGTAACCGTTCGATCTTGATCGAGCGGCTTGGGTGCCTCTCGGATTTACAGCAGTCCTCTGTTGTACAACAGAGGATCTGCTCTCCCAACTCTAAACCATAATTACAGAAGACCTTTTCTATCTAACAAAGACGGCATTGTTGTCAATTCATATATACTGATAAATTCAAAATATCTACTAACTTTATAAACGGCAGGCTAACAGATGACCCGTCTTGAATCAAATTAATAAGTCGAGCCACCAATTTGTTACAATTTAAAGATGAGTTCTATGTTGGTAATCGACATAAAGTTGGATCTTTTTTTAATTTACCCCCAATATAATATTATAAGATAAGTAAGTAATCTCCTAGTAGCATTTATGCATAAAGTGGTGCTAATAAACATATCATAAATACATTATAAATAAATATGAAATTCATGGTGTTTTCTACTTAGTGGATGGATGGGCATTTAATTTTTAACCAATGAAACGTTAAGATCCTATATATGACAAGGTCAAATATCCTTTTGGGTGAAATTCGAAAAAAGAGAGGATTATATCTTAGAAGATGATCACATGCATGAATGGCCAACATTAGCAAATAAGAGAAAAACTCCATCAGGATCCCGTATCTCTTGCTGATGACAACAATACTATAACATGGGGTGATACCTTAGAGCCCACAAAAGGGAATCCTTGGGATTCTTTAGAGGTACTAAGTATGAACTAACACACATTGTTTATTCTTGGTGATAATTCTTCAAGGGACTAACACAGACTATTTAAAAAGGAATGCTGGCTAACAAGAACAAGGAATTAGCATCCTTTCATTACGTCAGAGCATGCGCCAACATCACCAATCAGGAGGCAAATGTTGCTCCCATAAGAATGCGATTACCAATAAATATCAATGATGATCAATGGAGCCATCCTATTATAGTCGCATGTAGATGTGGCCTAAAAAGGAAGGATGCTTATTGCTACTATCCTCTGTAGATCATACCAGTAAATCATACCAGAACACAACCATAGACCTGTAATCACATCTCATGTGACGATCCAAAAGCTAAAATAACCATGCATGCAACTGCTGGGGAAGAGACACTGGCCAAATAAAGCATTCCTAGGCTCAGGGAGCCATGAGCGCGCAGATCCCTTTGCTGTAATCTCTTTTTTAAATAGGATTTATGTTGATTATATATTGACCAGACTTTTGACCGTTAGATAAAACAATACATGACATTGGAGTTGAATGAAATTTGATAGGTATGTAAAGCATTAATCCAAGATTCAAACTATGTTTTTGGATCTTTTGGAAGTGATACAAAAATAAATAAAAAAAAGAGATTAAAACAGAAAATCTGCCCCTTAGGAGCCTAGAAGATATTGATCAATTGGCAAAAAAGCAATCACTAGACATTGCTTCTTTCTTTGCTTCCAATACAAAGACGCTTTCGTTTCCGTTCGAGGGGGTAGCTGTTCTTCCATGATAAAGCTAGTATTCAATCTAATGAGAAAAAACAACACTTGTAATCCTTTGCATCCTCTCTCCCTTGAAAGAGCCCTGGAGCATATACCATCCACCAGTCAGCGCATGCTTGAGAGTAAGGTTCTCCAACAACATACACCTACTTCATAGATGGAACATGGTCACCGTGGTGTGAGCTCTCTAAGTGAGACTATTGTGTCTCTTTTTTTTAAATGATCAAAAGTTCATTTCATAAAAAAATGGCAAAAAAGTCGTCCGCAACAGGACTTAAACCACACATCTTCCAAGGGTCAACGAGAACCTCGGAAAACGATCAAAACCAGGGGGCCCAGTATTTAAGGTATGTAGAACAATATGCATATATTAAAAGCATATGACTGAATATTTCTCAAGCGTTCCACGAAAAAAAACAAGGATTCTGCTGTAGAATACTTCCCTCGCTGACATACCACTTGTGGCAGCTTAAATATTATCTCACATCTCTCTCCATCCACCACGTAGGGAGAAGAGAGTTGGAAGACTATTTGAACATCCCATGATTGGGGGTAGTTTAATGTGCATGTGTTTGTTGGTCTGAGCATTCAAATATCATTGAATGGTCTCTGGCACATTAGATAACTACCGAGCTAGTGGGATCTCATCTTAGCTACCTTCCGCTGGCATTCATCTATACATACATGACGTCGTCGTCATATCCTGCTTCCTTTCATATGGTTCAATCTTGTGGTGCTTTCAGATAAGGGTGCGGATACTCTGATGTGCAGAAGAAAATTGTAACAGTGGAGGAGCCGCTAGATCACGATCGGGTGACGTGCATTGGTGCACGGTTGTAGTTGGCATCCAGGTGCGCACCACCCGATTGTGATCTAGCGACTCCCCGCTTTTACAGCATTCGATTGTACAGCAGAGGATCCCCTCCCATGTTCATCAATAATCCATGTTTCATCGACACATGGTCAATCAATGTTCTTCCGACAACACTGTTTTTAATATAGATTTCGTGCTACAGATATTCGGGTGGGTTAATTCCATTGCACAACGTACTTTGTTCGTTTGATTGTCCCCCAATTCGAGCAATGAGTTCGGGAAATCGTAATCAAGTTGGTGTCAATGCTAGCCCTTCTTTTAAGCTTCCTCCTGAAATGTTGTGCATGTTTACTAGCAGATAGAAGTGTGAAAATTTCTACCAATGATGATACCAACCTTTCACACCTTGAAGAAAAACAGGATGCGGACGATATAATTTTTTCTGACTCTTTTATACAATTGAACGGCTCATTGTTTTAACAATCATTTGAAAAGGAGGAAGCATTTGGATTAGTGTGACTCACTCAGATTTCAGAACTTCTTCCTTAGCTAGTTGTATTACAGGTATAGCTGTACTTCACATTGCACGTCTCGTCGTCCACAGATAAAAGCAGGAAGATGGAACCCCTGTTGAGTCTCCGCAACGCGAAGAGCAACCTCACCATATGGAAGGCTGACCTCTTTGTAGAAGGGAACTTCGACCAAGTGATAGACGGATGGATGGGGGTGTTCCACGTCGCCACTCCTATGGATTTCCACTCCGACGACCCCGAGGTGCGTGTTTCTTATTAATTTATCATCACTCACCAGCTTTACCAGTATATATTTTCCGTCAGGAAATTCTGACCTTGTGAGAAAAGATGCAATTGTCAAGCTAATATTTTGTTGTCCAGAACGAGATAATAAAACCCACAGTAGAAGGGATACTAGACATCATGAAGGACTGCAAGAGAGCGGGTACCATTCGAAGGATCATCTTCTCGACCTCCTCAGGAACTGTCGACGAGGAGGAGCACCCGAAGCTGTCATACGACGAGTGTTCATGGAGCGATCTCGCCTTCATCAAGAACATCAAAATGACGGGTTGGGTATGCCTCTTTTGTTACCGTAGTCGAGTTAAACCCTTCTTTATTTATGGTTGCGATGATTTCGGTTTGAGAGTTACTTTGCATCTGAAATCCTTGCGGAGAAGGCCGCTTGGAATTTCGCCAAGGATAACAATTTAGACCTGATCTCCGTCATTCCTCGTAAGTATTTCCATGCCTCCTAGAATCATCACCGGGCTGTCGCTGATCACTGGTAAAATGTCTTACTTACTGTATTGATGAGTGACCTACCATCAAGTTAAAATTATTTCTGTTTGAGAAGATCACTTCCAGTGGTCTTACGTAAAGTTCTACCATCAAATATATGAAGTTCCAGATGAAGCGATGGACAGAAATTTTGCTAAATTTCAACTTTTTTTTTCAGAGAACAAAGCACACTACTCGATCATAAAGCAAACACATCTGGTGCACTTGGATGACCTCTATAAGGCTCATATTTTCCTCTTCAATCATCCCGAGGCAAGTGGGAGATATATGTGCTCCTCACATGACAAGATTTTTAGAGTACCGATCCTCTGCAATACTGTAAAAGGATGTGTGCCAAGCAGCTCGATTAAGATCACACAAAAATTGAGTATTTTTAGCCTTTACTGTGTGAACTGCTCGATCTTGATCGAACGGCTCGAAGCACGTATCCTTTTACAGCATGCCTCGCTCTGCAGTAGTGAGAGGATCCTTGCTTAAATTTTTGAGCTCGCAAAAACAATAAGTGATCGTTACGCACAGTACCTCATTCCTCAAATGTATATCACACTTCACCCTCAATGCTATATGAACCAATGGGCATTTCTCTAAGACAATCTTCCTTGCTTTCGTAGGTTCGAAGGGATCGTTGACGACATTCAAAGGGTTCACTTTTCCTCAAATAAACTCTTGGAAGTTGGATTTGAATTCAGATACACTGTAGAGGATATGTTCGTTAATGTTATCAAGGCTAGATGATCCTCCGTTGTAGCTTCCCCTGCTGCAAAACACATGGGATGCATCGGATGAGGAATGGACGATCCGGATGAGGGGCCGATTATTCTCAACTCCCTCGTCCGGGTCGTCCATTCCTCAATCTACACATCCCCTTCGTTACAGCAGGGGATGTTACAATAGATGATCCGCCTCGGCCATCAAGACCTGCAGTCAGAAGGGGTTCTTTCCAAACGAAACTAAAAAGGAGACCGAAAGAGTGGGATTTAACAAAGATGGCGAAATGCTAACATCTGCCAAGGAAGCCGTTCTCATGTACAAGAGCCGATGGAAAATGTTTCTTTACTTAGTTTCTATTTCAATGTGTTCAACTGCTAGCTATATCTGTAGAGTTCATGGTGTCCAATAGGATGGCTCTAATCGCTAGAAAGTTCGGGGACTAGGTGTTGCCACAATCTTTGTTTTGATTTTTATTTCTACGGATGGAAATTTTTAGATGATGCCAATGTCGATCTTCAATAAGCATTTTTTTATAAACATGATAATTTATTTCGGATATATTTTGTAGAATGGAGCTCCTTCCTAGAGTAGTGACGATTTAAAGCTATCGTCTTTATACTTATGAATTGTACGTGCAGTCGCAATATTTACTGCCCCGTGCTTTTATTTAAGCTGAATACCAAGGATTGCATGTAAAACGATCAAATTCAAAGGATCGGATGAGACGATATGGATGAAGCTACATGATACCAATAAAGTTATCGGATTTTTATGTGCAGAACGTATAAAATTGAGAATTATATCGAGAGACTACGAGGTGGTTGGCTTGTAGCGTCGGCGCTAAGATCGGGATGATCATGTGGAGGGAGCTGTCCACGATAAAAAATGGTTCATGTCATAGAAATTTGCATAGAATATTTCAATAAAACAGTGCACGGTAACCCCGACTGCGATTAGGAAACAGGTAAGATTGCTTTTGGCCGAAAGGAAAGGCGTCGTGCCCCGTGCTCTCATTGTTTACGAATGGATAGAACTGCATGTGCATTCCCACTAATATGTACTGTGGGATGTAAGGAGGAAGCAGCTGCTGGTAATTTTTGGGCTGTGAACAGCCACATTATTTCCAGCCGATTTCAGGGCATAGATGAAAAAGAGCTCATTTGGGCATTGTTGCAAAATGCCCAGCCATTCTTTGCATTTTGACAGAGAGAGAGAGAGCAGCAACAGTAGACCATTCTTTTCTCCCTTCTCGTAGCTGTTGTTGATTGGAGCAAGTTAGGGCTGCACCATTCTCCGCTCCTCTTCCCCATCAATCATTCGGATTTGGCTACGGTTTTCTGTTGGAGATTGTGCCGTGGATGTATCAAGAAGGGGTTGTTGTGGAGCTTGCTAATCCTGCATTTTTTGTGACAATTTTTTCCACGTTCTCCCTCATTTCATTTGTGTTAGTGTGATACCTTGTTGACATACCTTTAGGGGGAGATTTATCGTTATGTAGCGTAAAAAGAGAACTATTTTATCACCAAAGTACGAGAAGTTTGAGCAGGACGAGTTGGTACCATGACTTTTTTCCCTTCTCATTTGGGGGAGTTACCACGTTAAAATATCTCGTGTTCTTTATGCTTGTAATTGTGATTGTTTGATTGCACGTAGTTCTAGTTGCCATTAATTTGTTTGTTAATCCGTCAAGTCACACATTTCGATACACTTTCATAATTCGAGGGGAAGTTGCTAAGTTCTCAATAAGTGGTATCAGACCAGGTTCAATGTCGGATTATGTTTGACTCGAGTTGGATGATTAGTATAAATGGGACTAACTATAGTTTGTTGAATAACAAGATGAAGGATCTTTTATATGTGAAGACTATGCATCTTCTAATATTTTCTACCAAAAAATCTGAAGCCAAACCCGATGGAGAACAAGAGCTCGAATATGAGCAATTTGTTATTTCATCAGATAATTTGTTAGTGAAAATATTTACCACCACATCAAAGGCTAAAATTATTCTCAAAGCCTAAGGTTGAAGTTGAAAAATCTTAATGATTCCAAGATGTGAAGTAACAAATGGTTTCTTCTCAAGAGAATATGAACTTGAGGTTCAAGGAGGGTAGATTTGTACAAGATGAAAATGGTTACAACCACATACAAACTGAAAATTATGCTCAAAGCCTATGGTTGAAGTTGGAAACTCTTTATGCCTCCGAGATGGAAAATAAGAAATTATTTATTTTCATGAGATTGTGAACTTGAGATTCAAGGAGGGTAACTTCGTACTAGATTTTCTTAATAATTTTCAAGGTATTACTAAGCAGTTGACGAACATGCGCATCAAATTCGAAGACAAAGTTTTGAGCATGTTATTACTTGCTACTTTGCCAGATTCCTGAGGGACTTTTAGAGGCCCAGTTACCGACTCTACAACAAATGAGATTGTTTCTTTAGATACCGTCAAGTAGGGCATCTTCAGCAAGTGAATAGGGATAAAATCTCAAGGAACCTCTTCAAATTTAGAGGTTCTTGTTACCAAGAACATGTGGAAGAGCAGGATCAAAAATGGCAAGGACAAAGATAACAATATTAGAAGCAAGTTCAAGTCAAAATATCAGAACACGAACTGCTACTATTGTAAGAAGAAAGGGAACACCAAAAAGTATTGTTTCTAATGTTGTATTCAAAGTTGTATTTAGACTTTATTTGGAAAGTCTATGTAATTACAATTGGCATTCAATTTGGTTTCAATTGGGAAACCAAATGGTTTGGAGGGAAAGTTGGGAATTCCCAAATTTGAAATATGGGAGTTTGGGTGGAAGTTTAGTCCCACACCGGGGAGAACTAAACTTTATGGTGGACTTATATATGAGTCCACACCCCAAGCTCTTGTAGCAATAGTAGAGAGAAGGAATGGAGGACCACACACGCGCGCGCGCGCGCTCCGCTTCGCTCCGTCTCCGGCTCGGGCTCGGGCTCGGGAGAGTCAATTCGGATCTCGATACTTTTGCTGTAGATTTCATTTGGTAAGTCGATTAAATTAATCACACGATTAATTTGGTAAGTCGACTTAAATGGGAATTCAACTCGCCATTATGGGCGCGTTTACTGGGATCCGAAAGGATGCGTTTTCGGGACGCATTTTTGGAAACCAAAGGTCGCGTTTCTAGGACGCGAGCCCCTCTATTCGACTCGGTTTTTCTTCTCTCGCAAGAAAAACCTCTCTCACGCCGTCTCTCTTGTTCTTCCTCTCGCGGACGAACGTCTTTCTCTTCACCTCTCTCGGCTGCAGTTCACTGAGGTACAATCGAGGACGATCCCGTTGGTGTGCGCCGACGACGATCGTGAACCGTCGTATCCTGGGAGCGGATCGCCAGTACCCTACGCACCGGTATTGTGGGGGCGATATCTTCTCTAAGGACAGTCCATTTTCATGGACGCTTCGGTGACTTCTAAACTAATCTCTGTTTTATTTTGCTTGCCGCAATACGTTTATTGCTTTACCCTTTCTGGATCATGCCCGTATTTGTGTTTCTGTTCTTTAAATCGGTTCCTGTTTACATTGAATAATCGGATAATGATTGGGAAACATATGATTAATATGATTTTAATCTGTATCGTTTCTCTGTTAATTCATTTGGATCCGATTTTATACTGTTTAATGTATGAACTGGTAATCTTATTTACAACATCTAATTCAAGAGAGACATGAATGGATGCGATAAGTAAGAAAGAAGAAAGATAATGTTGTTGTGGTTGCATAGCATGAGCCCCTCAATTTTTCTGATGAAAAGATGGTGAATGCCATCTATGATGATGCTTCTCTACTTGTTGATAGTGGATTTTCTCTTCATGTTACATCTCATAGAAATTTCTTCTCTTCATATACATCTAGTAGTTGTCACGCCTTGATCCCCTATGTCAGATACGATCGGGTTAGATTGGCACATGATGCTTATAACATGTTGCCCAACAATTTAACAAGGAATACAAAAAATAGAAAATCTGACTTCTAAACATCCCAAAAATCCAAAAGGACCTACAAAGAAGCATATGGAGAGATATCTATAATAGAAAACTATAATTACGAATTTTCCATAAACTTTCTCATGCTAGTTTGTTCTTATAAAGTTATATATAAACAAAAGTTTGCTTGTTAACCATTGTGTCCACCCCTAATCTAATGAGGTTAGAACTCAAAAATTATTCATAATAATAAGGGATACCAAAAAATTTACATGCCCAACTACTATCACCAAAAACAAACAAAAAGAAATCGTTCATGAGGTCAGCATCTTTCCATCATTCATCATTGGGTAGCGGGTGCTGGCGACAGTAGCAGATCATAGTTTCCAATCTCGATGTGAGATTGATCATCACTGTCATTGTCTCTCAAAGCATCACAAGAATCCTTTCTTCTTCCCCCTAGATGTGGTACGAGGAGGTATTGCTCATTTCACTATCTTCTCATGAGGCCGTGAACATAACGGTTGGTGAGAGAGTTGGGTGGGCCAGCGCTGAACGTGGACAGAGCTGGCATCGAGGTGTTCCGATGGACTTCCATGTCGTGATGTGAGTTTTGACCATCACCTAAGTTGGTTTATTAACTAAGGAGGTAAGCAAAGACTCAATAAGAATATATAAAAGACATAACTAGGTTAAAAAGTAGCAGTTTTATATTCTACAGATGGTCGAGTTTTTCTTTTCTCTTTTTTTATTTCTTCTTCAGTATTTAATCAGTTCGCATTCACTTTTCTTTCATTACCAATCTTCATAATATTAGTTAAGATAGTTGTTATTGTATAATTTGTGTAACTCATCTCAAGAAATCCTTAGTGGTTAAGATAACCTGTAACTAGTAGGTACCCTAACCTACTAGCGGTCTTTTGATTTGTTAACCCTGGAGTGTATAACACATGCGCATTACTTGGACAAAGTGAGAAGTTACCATTTCTCGAGTGACTATCGCAAGAGACAATCCTTGTTGTTTACTTTTCATGTCTGTAATTTTTCTTGTGACATATAATGGATTAATATCTGGTGTATCACCACATCTTGTCCTATACCACGAGTTTCAATCCGAGTGATCTACCCTGCCTAGTAGAGAGCGAAGTTCCAAGTTTCACTTGTTTACTCTTATTTTCCTTCACCCATATTTTCTTGTTTTAGCATCCTAAGGCTCTATCCTAAAATCAAATATATTTCCCAATGTAGATGATTCCCTTAGATTTTGTCATATGTCCTAACTGACGTAACATTTATATATCCTTATGATCTAAAAATGCAATAACTTAATAAACAATCAACTCAGCAAGAGGAATGGTAAAAAAATGTTATTTAATTCAAGAAAATTCTCACCTCTACTAGGAGTAGTCTCTACGTTCAAACTTTAAAATAATTCGTGAGAGTTTGACTTTGTTGCAAGTATAAATAAGATTGCATTATGATAGACATAACCGTTGGAGAACGTGAATCAAAGATCAATAACTCTAGGTGGGATCTTAATCCCTTGTCTCTGTCCGTTCATCTCTCATCATTTTTTTCGACAAAGATAATCCAATATGATTTATAAATACCCTCCTAACAATCCTTTCATTTTCCATGATCCAAGGTCATATTAGTGATAGCCCTCCTCTAATCCACTAATTTTCTTAAACACATGTATTCTTACATATACTTAAAGTAAATATGTTCTATGGTGGAAAATTTTCCAAATTCAAGATGGACTTTGTTAAATTTACATAAAAAATAAAACTATTTTTTCATCATTATTTACATTATGTACTTGTGCCTCCCATAATGATCATTACTTTACATCTCTTCTATTAAGTTTTTCCATAAATATGATATGCATAACATTACTCATCTCATCATTTATTTTTCATCTCAATTCATCAATCTAACTATCAAACTAATCACACACATTCACTCATTTACCCTTTCCATATGGTAGCTTCTCCCCATATAATCTCTTCCATTCATCTCTCATTTAAACGGAACATTACTCACTGTTTAGGTTAGTATACTCAATAAAATTAACATATCCTAATGGTAGTCCCTATAACTATAATCAATAAGGAGTGATGTTATTCCACCATCAATCTATCACGAAAGTTAAGAAAACATACATGCAAATCCAACTTCAGCATATAGTCCATCATCACTGAACATAACAAAAAATTCTCATAAATTTTCAAATAAAAAAGACTAAATCTCATCATTATTAATATCTTTGTTCTACCAACATAAAGCTCCCTACCACTAAATCTTTTTTCTAAGATCTATACATTTATCACATATTTTCACATAAAAATGAGATCATATCCTACCCCCATAATACTAGGTAAAAATCTGAAATTTTATGTCTTGTATTTTATCATAACCCTAAAATCATATCAAAACTTAATACCTTCAAATCAAACTCAAGACAACAAGGAGAAAATAGAAATGAGGAGAAGGTTTGGAATTCTTATCCTACTCTTCTCATTCTCTTCTTCTCCTCTTATTCTCCTCTTTTCCCTTTTTTCCTCACAGATGGGAGGAAATGCCAAAGTGCCCTGGAATGGGGCATCGAGTCCCCACTCCTCATTTTTCATTTGGGTGGAAAAGTTACAAGGATGCCCTTGCAGCTTTCCCAATTTAATGTTATTGATTTTTTAGACTAGGTTGTAATATTCTACCCTCCTTAAGAAATTTCATCCTCAAAATTTATCATATCTTTGATGATAAATAATGATGGATACTTTGCACGCATTTTATCCTCACGTTCTCATGTAATTTCACTGTTTTTTCGATCTCTCTGTATAATCTTTACTAGATGCAATGTCTTTTTGCGAAGCTTCTTCTTAATTCTGTCCATGATCTCAACCGTCTACTCTTGATATGTAAGATTGGGCTCCAATTATAAATCTTCATAGCAGATTATATGGCCACTATCTGAATAAACTTTCTTAGGTTTAATATGTGAAAGACATTATGTACTTCAAATAAGTGTGGTGGGATCGCCAACTTATAAGCCAATGGTCCTACACGTTCGAGTTTTTTAAGAGGATCAATGTATCTTGGTTTTAACTTGCCTTTGATTCCAAAAATTGGAGTGCATTTCATAGGAGATACCTTGGCGAACACCGAATCTCTGACACCGAATTCTACGTCTCTCCTTCGGCTATAACAATAACTCTTTTGGCATCTTTGAGTTGCTAATAACTTCTTCATGATATTAATTATCACCTCAGAGGTCTCTTGAACCATCTCAGGTCCTCTCATCTTCATTTCTCCTATTTCAGTCTAACAAAAGGGAGATATGCATCTCCTATCATATAGGGCTTCATAAGGTGCCACTCCTATACTAGAATGATGGCTATTGTTATAAGTGAATTAAATAAAAGGAATGTGTATGTCTCATACTCTTTTCCATTCTAACATGCAAGAACACAACAATCATCTAATGTTTGGATAGTTCTCTTAGTTTGATCATATGTTTGAGGACGATATGCAGTACTGATATTCAATCTTTGCTATGATTATTTTTTGCAATTCTTTTCAGAATTTTGAGGTGAACCGAGGATCTCTATCATATATGATCTCCTTTGGTACCCCGTGCAGGCGAACAATCTCCTTGATATACAATCTTGCAAGCTTTGGAAGTGTATATATAAACTTTATAGGAAGGAAGTGTGATGATTTGATTAGTCGATCCACTATGACCCAAACTGCATCATGTCCCAAGAGTGTACGAGGTAAATCAACTAAAAAATCCATAGATATACTTTCCCACTTCCTCTCAGGGATTGGAAGTGGTTGCAACAATCCTGAAGGTCTTTGGTGTTCAGCCTTACTTGTTTGGCAAACCAAAAAATGCTTAACAAATTCAGCAACATCTCTCTTCATATCATCCTACCAGAAAACTCTCTTTAAATCTTTATACATCTTAGTGCTTCCGAGACGGATTGTTAACCTCGTGCATTGAGCTTCTGACAACAACTCTCTCTTTAGACCTTCATCATTGGGTACACACAATCTCCCTCGAAAGGTTAGTGCTCCATCCTTTAGAATGAAATCTTTGAGATGATCATCCTCCATCATGTTTCTCACCTTTTCCAGCTTGGCATCTTGCCTCTGAGCTATCATCAAACGTTCGATCATATTATTCTTTTTTTTACAGAAAACTAAAACAATTTTTAATTTTCCAGTAGGAAGCATCGGTCTTGAACTGCTTACTTCTTCGAGCATATCCCACTTCAAAACTTGTAATTGAGCTAATATTAAGGGTGGCTCCTGACGAAGAGCATCTACAATGACATCTGCTTTTCCCAATTTATATATGATTGTGTAATCATAATTCTATAGTAGATCCAACCATCTTCTTTGTCTCATGTTCAACTCTTTCTGAGAAAACAAGTATTCCAAGCTTTTGTGATCAGTATAAATTTCAAACTTTTCACGATAGAGATAATGCCTCTAAATTTTTAATGCAAAAACTATTGTAGCTAACTCCAAATCATGAGTTGGGTAGTTCCTTTCATGATTATGCAACTGTCTTGTAGCATATGCCACTACCTAACCATTATGCATAAATAACATCCTAGTCCTTGATGAGAGGCATCACTGTAAACAACGAATCCTCCACTTCCTGAAGGGATAGCCAACACAGGGGCTGATGTCAATCTCTTTTTAAGTTCTAATAAACTTTCATCACATTCTTCGATCTAAATAAAAGGAATCTCCTTCTAAGTAAGCTTTGTCAAGGACAATGCAATTTGAGAAACCTCCTTGATAAATATTCAGTAGTAACCTGCTAATCCCTTGAAACTTCTGATTTAGGTTACTTTTTTCGAACATTCCCAATTCAAAACTTCTTCTACTTTAACTGGATCTACAGAAATTCTATTTCCTGATATGACATGTCCAAAGAATGCAACTTCTTTCCATCAGAATTCACATTTCCTGAATTTCGTAAACAACTGATGTACTCGTAAGGTTCCCAAAATAATTTGTAAGTGCTCCTCATGTTGAGATTTATCCTTAGAGATAAAGCACATCATCAATAAAAACCACGATGAATTGTTCTAATATGATAAAAAAACTCGATTAATCAACTCCATGAAAGCTGCCAAAGCATTAATCAATCTGAATGGCATCACTAAAAATTCATAATGTCCATAACGTATTCGAAAAGTTGTCTTGGATATATCTTCTGACCTAACTCTCAACTGATGATACTCATAGTGTAAGTCAATCTTAGAAAGGACACATGTACCTTGCAACTGATCAAATAAATCATCAATACAAGGTAAAGGGTACTTGTTCTTTATAGTTGCTTTGTTCAACTGACGATAATCAATGCATAACATGATTGATCCATCCTTCTTCTTTACAAATAGGACCAGTGCAACCTAAGGAGAAGTACTGGGTCTAATGAACCCTTTCTCTAGAAATTCTTGAAGTTGACTTTTCAACTCCCGTAATTCGGCTAGAGCCATATGATAAGGAGCAATAGATATCTGGTTGGTTGCAGGAATTACGTCAATCGTAACTTCGATCTCTAGAATAGGAGGAAGTCAAAGTAATTCTTATGAAAAGACATCTTGAAACTCAAAACTCCTGATACTGGAACAGTACTAATGTCCTTTTCATCCTTATGTCGAAGAGTAACACACACTAGATATCCTTGGCATCCACCATTTAGCAGTTTCCTTGATTGTAGTGTTGTGATTCTATGCAACAATTTGTCCTCTAACTTTTTCATAAATTCAAATACTTGTTCATCTGAAATTTTAAAGATCATTGTTTTCTCACTATAGTCAAGGATTGCATGATACTTCGATAACCAATCTATTCTAAGAAACATATCAAAATCCTCCTTCACAATAACCGTTAAATTGACTACCTCTCATCCTCCAAATTTAATAGAACACCCCTCATAAATGGTATCAGTTACAAGCAATTATTCTCTAGGGATTGATGTTAGGTATGGTTACTTTAATATGATTAGTTTGTGTTGAATCTTAGATGCAAATTGAGGCGATATAAAAGAATGTGTAGCTCCTGAATCAAATAAAGCATGAACAAAAAATAAAAGAATGTTTTTAAATTTAGAGTTTTCTTTTGATATTTTTAGTTAATTTTTGGTCTGAAAATAAATAACAAAAGGAAACTACAACATTTTTTTGGGAATTTTTTGAGGAGTTCTAATTTTTGTTTGGGATTTTATAAATTAATAATGGAATAAATAGCATGAAAACTAAATTTATAATGGAAAAACTAATCAAATTCTAAATCCAACCATACAACGTGAATAAATATGATTTAAGTCACTTAAAATAACTTTCCCAAAATGTAACCAAGCAGATGAACTATTTTTAATAAATAGGAAAAGAAAAACAAAAATTCTAGGATCTTAATGTAATTAAAATTAAACTTTAATTCAAAGCATAATAGATCTAGGAATTTAGGGTGTCAATGTAATTTTTACAATTATAATTGTGGGTATGCACATGAGCATGGTGGGGACCAAAATGCAATATCGATAAAGCATGGGAGCCTTCTTGCAAATATTTCACAAATATTACACTACAGTATTGAAATATAGGACTAAAAGGAAATAAAGTAATTGTAGGGGTCTCAATGCATAATTCACATAAACCCCATGTCTTTGAGCACATACGTGAACTGTACTTAGTGTAAAGTTCCAAAATGCGGGGGTCCATATGCAAATATTACATAATATTTTACAGGTGTCGAATGAATGTTTAGGCTAAATAGTAACACAGAATCTCAGAGGAGGGCCCTATGAAATTTACCCAATCCAGGAAGGAGCGAACGGATATGGTGGTGCCACATCGATGCCACTTACTCTGGTCGTACGACTAGGGGAGCGTACCACTTTGCTTGGATTCTACTGCCCACATTAGATCTAGGCTGACTTTCTTGATCAAACGACACCTGCTTGTCAGGAATAACTTGGACAAATGTCTTCTTCCAAGTCCTTTGATCAACAAATACTTCTGGCTTCGGCATTGGTTCTCTCCTCTGACATGTAAAAAAGAATCCTGGGGCTCCTCCGCATCGACTGGGACCTTCAGCAAACTTCCATGTCCCCTTAAATAGGACATGGGTTCTCTTCTTCCTGGAACCTTTGTCGAACCTCAAAATGACTCCAGACGCTTCGTTTGATGTCAAACATGCATAAAAGACCCTGGTGACTTGAGATGAGTATCTCGACCCAAAATGGGAAGCACAAGGCTTCGTGAATGGTGATGATGATGAGCTCCGTGGTGACAAATAGAGATCGAAGTACCTCGATTCGAGCAGAATCGAGGGGGATTTGTGAGGGAAAATATGAAGAACTAGTTGAGGATTGGAATGAGAGGGTTTGCGGGTCGAATAACGGGGAAAATCATGATGGAATCAACTTGGAGCGAAGCTCCAAGTTTACACGTAGATTCGATTTTACACAAATAGACTAATATAAACTTGAAACTAATGACGAAGATAAAATCTACACTATGGATATTACCTAAAATCGATGAGAAATGGCTTGACCTAGTTGGAACCCAGGAGTTGGACCTCCCAGCGGAGGTTCACCGGAGATGGTTTGGACCTACTCTCCGTGCCTCCTCCTCGATGCATAACCTCACCTCCGCTTCCTCTCACCTGGAGGAGTATGGTGGTGGTGGTCTGAGGGGATAAGAAACCATGAATATGGATCAAATAAGATAATGAAGGCATTGGTTCTTATTTATACACAAAGTCGAGGCCAGGGTTTCGAGTAGGGTTTACATGCCGCTCAATGAGAGTTTAAATTTTGAGAGGTGCAAGCGTGAAAGATGGATGATCGAAAAGGACTTTTCATGAAGGAATCGAGAGTAAACAATTAATGAGCCGGATGGGGAAAGTGGGAGAAGTCGTTATGGACACGACATCTGTACAGGCAGCGGGGTGGATAGAGCAGTTGACTTGGGCAACCAGGGTTACGTCCTGGTTGGTCCACGTTAGATGTTAGAAGACAAACGAAAAAAAGGAAAATAACTAGAATATAAAATAAATGATTTATTCTTGAAAAACTCAAAACATGAAAGATTTTGGAAATTTTATGTATTATTTAATAGTTATTTTTATTTATTTTTTCAAGATGATTTATTATAAGATAATATAGATAATATTCGCATGTATAATCATATGTATATTTACCTATAAAATATGTATTTCATTTTATTTTACTTTTATTATTTATAAATATTATTATATTTTTAATTTATTTAAATACACATAAATATATTTTTTGGTATTTATTATATAGGTGTATGCATAGATTATTCATCAATGTATTTATTATATTTATTTGTTCTGATTAGTTTTAAATGATTTTATTTTATTCTAATTATGTACATATGTTATAAATAATCATTACAAAATTATAAAATATTAATATTTAATGATATAAAGAATAAAATGAAATTTTATTCAGGTATAACGTATAATAGGGGTCTAAAATATAACTTTTGCATCTTAACTCCAAATTAAATAAAGCCACCACCTTCATTAAATAGCTTATTAAAATTTCTATATATTTAAAGGTGGTTTCAATTAATTTTGAGTTCATATGGAGAAGATATAGGTCTGTAAAGTTGGGGTTTTGGGTTTTTTCATGATTGTATATTGCACAAGGGTATTATTTTAATATGAATAAGTTTTGTATTTTTATATGTATTTTTATCTACAAGTTTCATGTACAAGGTTTATTAATTTATTGTCCAAAATTAATTATATAAATTGGGTGCTAAAAAGTGATTATTGATTAATAAAAATGAGGTTTTTGATGTGATTTCTGTACAATTCATCTGCCTTATCTACCCTACTTTATTCCTTCATCATCATGACTGAGTCTCGGAGGCTAGGGTCGTTCAGTGTCCTTGACACTTCATTTTATTATTTTTTATTTTCTTTATTATTTTATTTTTCACTGAATACAATATTTATAGAGTAACTTATACAATATTTTGTACAAATAATGAGTACTTATTTTGGAAAATTGTTGATACACATGTATTCAGATAGGGTTTAAAGATCAAAATGAAAGAATAAAGGTGGTGAAAGAAAGATTCATCACCCCTCCCCGACCCCCTCCCCAAATAAACATTTCTCTTCGTATGAGACCCCTTACATCCCAATAAAGGTTGCATCCTCTCAATACATCTCTCAATAGACTCAACAAGAACAACCACCAAGGATGGTGTTCAACTCCTTCTCCTCACATCATCTTTTAAGATGCACTTGATTGTGCAAAGTTTATCATCGTGCATACATGAGTACGGGCATCCTCTACCTTTGCTATGTTGTAAACTTAGTACGATCACTTCTAAGAAGATGTGGATGCAATATCTGACCTTGCTTAACTACAAGATTTGTCCAAGTCAGTGTAGGTATTATATACATGTGTGCTTTAAGCTCCTTGCTAGAGGAGTATATTAGTGGTCCCACCACCACCTCCGCTACTAGCGTGTATGCGTTAAGCTTCGTGTAGGAGAAGTTCAAGGTGATACTATATGAAACCCCATATTTTTCATACTAATTTATGAAGTATTTTTGACATCCAAAAAATTAAATGATCACATTATCTCAAAGAGATTGACGAGATCTTTCCAACAAGCCCAAGAACATCAAATTTGAACATTCCTATCTCAAGATATTGATGTTTTAAGTTGGATGATCGAGATCAACATATGGATCTGAAATGGATCCAAATTTGGATATGTTTTCACCCCTCCTTCTGTAAATAGGATATGATAAGATGTACTCTCACAATCCTAACTACTGACATCCTTCTTCCTCATTGGAGCACCACCACCTTGGTCGGATTAGTCGTTGGAAGGTTGTCGTCGATGTTGGAGAAGGTGCTTTGATTGAAGATCCACGACCACTTCACGTAGGAGAGCTTGAAGTTACCATTGTGCATGCATTCACGCTAGATCGAGCAGTGGAAACACCATTTCCGCATGAGAGGAGATCCCAAGGGAACATGTTCGTATGTAACGATAAAGATCTCCCTCTTGTTGTTGGTTTCTACGTATTTTCATTCCCATATACTTGAGCATACTCAGAGCCTTGGTTTTTCTTATGATGTGATTCATATACTAGTAAAGATGTCCCTTTCACATTGTTGATTTCATATGAATTTTTGTCGGTCTCAATTGTCCACCTTGTATGAATATCGAGTACCATTAGACGTTTATTATTGATGCCTATATCTAATACTTTGCTCGTATAAAATCTTACTTGATTACAAAGTTAATTGTATTAGATGATAAATGAGGATGCACACCCATTGTCTTAAAGTTATTGCTCATGGGAAATAGATTTATTTTAATCATATCTCCTTAAGATCCACTTTGTTATTATTATCATTACGAAATGATCAAAAGTTGTACAAGTTGGGTTAATGTTGGTTTTTGCAATCTATAACGAAATTGATAATACAACGAAATTGAGCTATAGTAATGCTTTTTTTAAAATATGTCATTAAATTAAGCGTTATTAAATATATAATGATGATATCATTCATTGCGAAACGATTTTTCGTACTTGAAATTAAAAATGAATATTGTATTTGTCATTATATCATTAGCAACAGTCTACATATTGATACTTATCCGTTGTTATTTTTCAAACTTCTAATTAATCATCGATAAATTTTGAACTAAAAAATAGTGACGATCAGTTAATATTTTGAAAAATAGCAACGGATAAATGTCGCTATGTTGACCGTTTCTAATGATATAGCGATAGATATACTAGTTATCGCTAATTTCAAGTACAAAAACTCAATTCGCAATGAATAATATCATCATTATATATTTAACGACTAATTTAGTGATATATCTTGAAAAAAATTTCACTAGAGCTTAATTTAAATATGTGAGTAGATAAAGAATTGATTTATATCTTGAGGAAGAAAGTCAACCTTTATAATCTCAAGCTTTGGCCGTATATGTGAAAACCCAAATGCAACACTCCATTCTCGTTTCCAATCAAGTCATGTGGAACTTTGATCACCACTATGGGACACGTTTCATTTTCAATTTTGTTGCAATGTTTTCTTATAAAAGCAAATACATCGTAAATCCCAAGTAGTGCCACATCCGTTTCAATTTTAATACAATTTTAGTTTCATTATGCAAATGCAACGGTTGCTTAATGAAATGTTATCTCCACCATATTATTAGATCCTAACATCACAAATGTATATGCAGTAGATTCATGTTATGTTAGTAAGTTAGCCTTAAATAATTTGAGTAAGGTACATGGAAATATTTAGTATCAAAGAACGAGAGAAAACTGATAACCATAAACCTGTTCTTGGACTTTTATAATTACAATTAACAACTCTCATAATTAATGTTGTCTATCAATCCATACTTGAACATAGAAACTTTGATAGCATAAGTGCCAATTACAATATATAGTAATATTACCCGATCCATATAGTGGTAATTTCCGAACAAGGCATCTTCAGGGTACATGGAATCCAACAAAACTACACTTTAGTGTTTAGTGTCTTAATTTATCACATTACGACACGGTAAAATTATGTCAAATGTTTTTCATGATCCTGATAATTATTGAATCATAAGTGAGATTACAATAGTGGGTAGAAATCATGAAGTATGAATATATCAATGACTATGGTCAACGATCAAAACTTCCATGTCGTACACATATTGCAATGGGTTTTATTCTATACTACATATTCGATTTCATGATGATCGGGTAGATGAAGTTAGGTGCTCCAAGGGACTGGGCATGCACTTTGGGGCCCGGGAAGATGCCATGAAGGTCGCAACCCCAACACACGAGTTGGGTGACGTTGTACCTAGCAGCTCGGTTGTATCCGGTATCTCTCGGCGGAGTAGGCAAGTGGTATCATTTAGCATTCTTGGTTTTGCACTTATATACAATATTAAGACTCGGAGTAGAATTAGGTGTGGCTGCATCAAATTCTATTTCGAGTAATATTATTGTGAGAGATGTCCCAAGATGTGATTTGAAGTTGGAGAAATCAAGTTAATATCTAAACATGTTCTAGTTGAAGAGAGATCATTGAAAGTTTATTTAAGATGACTATTAAGTTTCCGCATAGCGGAGACCTGCGAGTCACATACTTGTGTGTATTAAAATAATACAAGAAATGATTAATGATCAGATTTAAGTAATTTCAATCGTCTACCGTTGTAGACTCTACGCAACAAGCGAAAATATCAAGATCATTGTGATAGTACTCAAATGACGATTAATTTAGTAAATAAAATTATGTAATCCCTTGCAAATTAGAATAATTTGATATATTTCAATTTTTACAATATAAGCATATGTTTCTAGATAGAGTTTGGTACACATGTCTTACTTATCCCTACATTACTTATTATAGTATTTGTCTCATTATTGGGCAAGTGCTCATAATGTTATCCTCATGTGAACCCAAAAGATGTAACGGAGCAGCAGCCGCAACAGTAGTAGCTTTTTAGGAGATCAAACCTTTCATTTCATCTTGCATCGGAAAGGATGTGATTCGTAGAGTAATTTATTTACTTCTGCATTATTTTCATTTTCCTTTGAGAGACAATGTAATGAGAAAATTTGAGTCCTATAGTCATATCTTGTACCTCGTTTTGTGGACATGGATTTGAGCAGTTACATTCCATCTTATATTATTCTTCTGATGTTATATGTATTTCAAATATTGATCTAATGTGCATAAGATGGTTTGCTAAGTATCAGAGATCATGTTGCAGGTCTGACGCTCACGTCTTGTTGGTTTTGGTAGCGGATGGGCGGGGTGTCACATCCCACCACCACCCCCGCAAATGTCTTTGTCACACCCTTGCGTTGCAAAGTCCATAATCGAGGACAATTTCAATAGTTGAATTCGGGGGAGGGAAGGCTAATAGCGGATGTGGTGGTCACTACTGCTTTTGGCTGGAGAGTGGAAAAGAATCAAGTAAACACCCCCCTCATTTTCTTCCAAATAGGAGGTGGTAGTGACGGCATGGTAGCGACTACAGAGGTCCAGAGAGGATGAGGGCTAGAAGAAGACGGAAGAGAGGGAGGAGGAGGGGAATCCATTTGTAAATATTGTGAACTCAAAAGGTTAAAATTGTACATATCTAATTTCTCGTCAAAATTAACGAAAAAAATAGATGGAAGTTAGAACAAAGTTACGATGGTTAACAGCTATCTAAGATTATATGTGTAATTCAGATTTTAAAAGTTCAGCAATTAAATTTGAAATTATAAAGGATTTTATGTATTTTTTTTCAAAACTAAGCTTTTTGCTCATTCCATCTCCTTCTTGCAATTTCACCACCGAAGCAGCAATAGTCCATCATGCACCAATCGATTTTTGCCCCACTTCACTTTATCATTCCATCTCGTGCATATGTTACATATCTTTGTTGCCGAACATAGAAATAGATTCAAAAAGTTTACACAGAACTATTTTTCGTGGGCTCATCGTGTTTGTTAGTTCGCTAATACACTTTATCTTGAGAACGTTTAAATGACGTTTGTAATGTATAATCGCGATTACACAAAGAAGCGATATTACGTTTCCTCTTCTGCACATCGGAATACATATTGTACTCGTGTGGATAATGTGCTCAGTATCAATTCATATCTTTCCTTGCGTTTTTGGCGGACGATAGAGTTGGAGAACTTTCCTTGTCCATCATCCCAGTAATTAAAAAACAAATGACACGTGTCTTTCCGTGGTTGAGGGAACCATGCGTGTTCTTTCGGTTGCGTTTACTTATCCTCCCCTTTTGATGCCTTTCGTTATCCTTCTTACTCATCTTTCTTAGAATTTCTAGACGCACGTGTTTTCTTGTTCATCTTATTTTCTACTTTATGTCCACCATTTAAAGATGGGCCTCCGATCTCAATCATTTAACTCCCACGTGATCTACTTCTGAAAAGAAAGCTCCCACGTGATTTGGAACAAAGCACGTAGGCCATCTGCAGATTGAGCACATGTGTAAAAAATCAGATTTTTTTTTCTTTTCCATGTATTCTTTTTTTTAAGCATGGCAATAAAATGCAAAAAAAGGCGTAAGAAACATGGCTCACCCTTACAAGAAAGATGAACTATCCACAGATCAGCGAGCAGAGAACATAAATGCAAGCTGGAGAAATTTACATAAGCAGAACTGTCACTTATTGAATAAGCCTCCTGATTGACGGGAAGGAAAGATGTTGGAAGGTAGAGCTCATTCCCTTTGAAAATTGAGCATAACTCCGATTTTCTAGTTGAACATTTGGGATGATTCAGTTATTTTCTTTTTTTTTCTTATCAAAATCATAATTCCTCTTCTATAGATTATTATAAAACATAAAGCTATTACAGAGACCGTAAAAAGTTATATTCAAATTTTATATTTGCAGTTTTACGATATTGGTAATTCTCCTATCGATATTAACCTTGCTTACCTATATGACATGGTTGTTTTCTCGTCACAGGAAAGTCCGAGACCGGAAAAAAAGCGGACAGGCAGCAGACAGATCAGAGCTAGAGGCCAAGGACTCCGATTCTAGGGATGAGATACGTCACTATAGGAGGTGATCAAAGAGGAATATCAAGTCTAGTAGCAAGAAGCAATGGCCGTGGCGGAGCTAAGGGTATTAAGGAAGAGGAATGAAATGGAAGATCTTTTCCTAATCCACTGGAGTTGGAAGGGTAATAAGAGTCTATGTAATCCGAGGTTCGGGATCAAAAAGTCAACCAACTATGCCTTCGGCCAACCTGTCAAAGACTTCTTGGATAGTCCTAGCTGACCTATGAGGCCAAGCATTTCCAAGATTGTTCTCCTTGGTCAACTCGTAATCTAAGCTTTCTCTCGACATTATTATATCTTTGATTATATTGATCTGAGCTTATAAAGTTTTCTGAAATATATATTCGTTTCGAGGATTGACGGATTTTTCTTTGAATTTCTAATTACTATCCAAATGGTGCCTCCACAATTTGACATCTGATCCAACCTATTAGTAAGCAATCTGCCAAAAGCAACCAAAAGATTCCTTGGTTAATTGGACGAAAATTGGAAATACGCACATAGAGATTTTTGAGAAAACGTAAAGCCAACAAACATATAAAAAACGAGTGCTATTGTGCTACACCTCCCGATTTGTGAGGTATACTTCGAAGAATGACATAGATCGGTAGGAAATACAATTCCGACATGTTATGAGGCAGGGTAGACATCAGATTAGCAGGTATATAATTGTCGGGATGCCTCCCAAGAACCCATGCACTCGTCAGCGATATGCCTCTTTCGATCTTAAAAAACTAGAAGTTTAAGCTTTTGTTTGGTTGGTTATATAGACTAACTCTGTAATTTTGTTTTTGAGATCTTGGGGTGAACAGTCGTGTATTATACGGTCATACTCTCGCAACTTGAAGTGAAATGATGGATATTTATGACAGCATTGCCTTATAAAATTGGACTACAATATTTTTATATGTACATTCATAGGAGATCATTAAAAAATATATGAATTTCTGTGTGTAGAAATCTTTGGTCTTCATACAAAATATTCTGATATTTTTTAGGATTATTGGGATTAATACGAAAAACAAGTCGAACTGATATTTAAAATGCTGATGTATAGTTAGTCAAATTATCCTCCACGCAAGCACATTCCAATATCCATTTAGTTACGATTTGACCGTTATTAAAAAATAGAATTTAGCTTAAAATTATGATATATGGCATTAGAAAATTAGTTGATAGTCTAGTCTTTAAGTTTACTTAACAAAAAATAGTCGGTATTCTCCAAGTTTATTTATCAGAGTTAGCTTTAAAGAAAGGCGAGAGATACCTTAGGAGATAAAATACGAGAGATGAGATAATGATAGATGATTAATTATATAAATATTAGGTAGAGTAAATCAAACAGGGTTGGAGTAGGATTAGGGGATCCACACCATTTTATTGGTAACTGAGAAACAAGACAAAGGGCTATAACCATCTTGTGCTCACTAAGTTTTCAAAATATTCAAGGTTTAGTGTGAACAAAGCCATGCATTAATAAAGTCAAACACAAGTGATCTGAAATTTTAATACATTCTTTGTAGGGTTTTTTATCCGGTAGACCTTATAAATTTTGCCAATTACCTCCACCACCTTTGAAACAAAATAATTCCTCCCTCGACCCCATAAACTTGTCAACTCTTACCACATGAACCCTCCAGGTAATCTGTTTGAAGCCTGTGGGAATTCTTGGGGTAATTTACAGGTTCGATGGGGGTAATTACATTGTGCAAAAGGTCATAGAGGTAATTTAAAAAGCTTATAAGGTTTTCCGGTTAAAAATCCCTTCTTTGTATTATAGTATAAATCAAGATCAAGGATTTGATTCATTATTAAATTAGAAAGTTATGCATTTTTACCCACACGAACAAACAACTGTGCGTGGTCATGTGCATATTTTCCTTTTTTCTAACAAATAATACGATTATATTGGGGGTGGTAATGCTCCCCCACCCCGGCCCTTATCTCCATACCTGCTTAGTGGTGTTTGAAAAAATGGTTTTTTTTATCACTTGTGCCCTTCTTAACTTCTGCAATATCAATTATGTCCCTCCCTTAATTATGCATAATTGCTTCTTATAACGTTCAGAGTTACGTCCTTCTGTTAAGGTAAAATAAAGGCATGACTGATATTACAAAAAGATGGAATTGTGAATTTTGCAAGAAGTCAGTGGCATGACTGTTATTGAAAAAAGAAAGGAAATACTGATATTGCAAAAATTAAGAATGACTCAAGTTAAAAAAAAAGAGAGCAATACGCATTTGAGCCAAGTGCGGGCAATTATTCATCCCGGGAAAGAGCTCTCTCCAATCAGATCGCCATCCCATGCAAGAGGATTTTCCGAAACCAATGAAGAAGTCCCAGAGAAAACCCCCCAGCCGCGGTCCCCATTAGGGTTCTCCTTGGCATTCCGAATTTGTGTTGCCCGGTAGTAGAAGGTGGCAGATAGGTCTATCTTCCAGCTTCAGCTAGTCGGTGATACTCATTTGCCAAGTCGCAATGAAGAGATCTAATGTGATCCCTCACTCCAGCATCAAATATAGAGAAGAAAGGGCAAGGATCGAGAGAAAGGGTTGGTTGCATTGATGACCTGCGAGAAACACGCTCGGACATCTTGATTGCCCATTCCTTCTTTAAGGCAGCATTAGACGTTCTTAAGCTTAGAAGGGAGCACGAAGAGAACCTGGATTGCCAACAATGGGTGGGCCCAAGCAAGACCTTCACGACCCCCCTCGGGGTCAAGGAATTTAAAAGGTCTAGCTCGAGCTTATAAAGGTCCTAATCCAATCCATACAAGGGGAGCACATGCACATGGCGCGGTCCAGCCTTCCGAATCTGGTGGGGTCCATTCTGCATGTTTGTCCAAGATCAATGATTCCCAACCCAAGATCATTGGTGTAGGCTCTTGTGAATGGTAGTTGTTTGGATGGTTAGATGGGTTTGATGGTAAATGTGATGTGATATGCCACATTGCTTATGTTTTATACAAATTATTTTTATGATTATAATAAGTTTTTGAAGTTAATTTTTTTATTTGAACATGGCTAACAATATTGTAAAAAAATGTAAGATCCGTACAACTAATTCTCGTCCAGGAATGCGGGATAAAGCTGGGAAACCGGTTTATCCCGAGATAACTTAGCAACCAAACAAGTCGAGAGGTCTCCCTTCCCTTTTTTGGTACCTCTTACCCCATTATCATCCACTATCTGTACCCAACGTATTTCAATAAAACAGTAATCTAGTATTATCTCATCCCATAAAGGAATGATGGGTAGAGATCCAATTAGAGCCATAAATAATAGTTAGTGCAATATCCTTGCATCAATTGATACAACACAAGAGCGTGAAAGATTGGGGGAGACGTTGAGTTGTTCATGCAAAGTTTTAAAAATCGAACCAAATATCAAATCAGGCAAGTATGGGTTTTCGGTTTTTATGGTTGGACTAGTAAGAGCTACTGGTCGAACCGATGATAACATCTGCAATTCATAAAAATAAAAAAATGAACAATTGTATTGTTGTTTTGTTTCATATGGCCCAACTTTGTCGAATCTGAAGGATATAGGGAAATCCTCAAGCGCATCATTGAAGCATGAGGATTGCATCGAATGCGATCGGGAGCGACTAGTCGCACTAGTTGCTTCGGGCAGCGGAATTTTAAAATTTTTAAATTGATGAAACCGCATGATCCAAGAACATTTCTCGGATCGTTCCATCTAAACCACAATAGGTATCAAGGTTACCTCTTGAAACGTGGTTGCGATCGAGTGTCTAAATGAAGAGACCTCCTGTCTCAAGTCCGACCCAATGGAGGAGATGCTTACGAGCGTGTTGATGAGACACGTCCTTCTCGTAATCCATGTTGATGATCCAAGTGGTGAATCTCCTGATCTTGTCATATGAGATCCGACGTCTTCTTCACGAGTGAGGCGCACTGAAGGAGACGGAGATTCCATGAGAAAATACTCCGGCAACATAACGACAATGCTGCAGCGATGGAGACTCTCTCAATGACTCCATGGTGGATGACCATTGTGTGAGAGAGAGAGAGAGGCTTAGCATGTGGAGAAATAGAGAGGGAGAGATCATTCGTAATCGTGTAACTCGAAGAGCAAGGGGTGCCTCTTTTTATATAGGGTTTTGGGAGTCCATGTATCCCAATCCATGGATATCACACAATCAATGGGTGAGATTGATTGTGTTGTTGTAAAAACACAACAACAAATGATTTAATTTAAATTAATTTATATTGATAAATCAAGATAATTAATTTCAAATCAAATCAATTGGTTAGTCTTGGAGATAATGAGGAGACTAACCACATCCCCTAAAAAGGGGGGACAACTACCAATCATCTCATGAGATCTCATTATCTCATGAGATCTAATTATCTCATGATATATCCAAGATTTACAACAACATTTTTTGTATATTATTTCACAAAAATAATTCATAATTATCTTGTGAAATATTGCAATCATGCCATTGAAAAAATGTGAATCACATTCACATCCCAAAACAAAATTTAAATTATATTTTAAATTAATTATCCAATCTGAATCCAATTCACATCAATAATTAATCAACAAATATAAATCACAAATAGCTCTCTTTTATATATTATAAATCACATTTATAATATATATGATTAATATGGATAGTGCTATCCATATTATTCATATTTATGATAATTCAATCACATTTAGTCATCTTGGATCTCTATTCTCATGTGCCCAAATAATATGAATCACATTCACATTATTTAGATCTTTCATAATTAACTCAAATTTAATTATCTTAGATAACTATCCTTATAATATGAATCAAATTCATATTATCCATGATAACTAAATCACATTCAATTATCAAATTTCTCGATGCTCGGATTCACATATCAACAAAGAAATTATCCTGAACTCTTTCAAGGATAACGCGCTTTCTCCATGGATACTTGGAGATAAGGACATGGTGATTGTATTGTTCCACGTACAGTGACTTGGATATTGATATTAAATCTCAAATCCAGACCTTGCGAACATCCCTTAGATGTTTGATTAAATCAAAGCCATAGTCCTAATATTCTTATTGCATCTGAATCACATTCAGATTAATATCTAACATTTTGGACTAAGATTAGGTCACTTCTCTATGAGAGGAATCATTAAAATCCAGACCTATTTCGTCACTCCTTCATAATGGAAGAGCCATGAT
The DNA here is from genome assembly GCA_037367405.1 of Ottelia alismoides. Taxonomy (NCBI): domain Eukaryota; kingdom Viridiplantae; phylum Streptophyta; class Magnoliopsida; order Alismatales; family Hydrocharitaceae; genus Ottelia; species Ottelia alismoides. Next base: position 284,583 of record JAZKJV010007709.1, on the reverse strand, counting down.
TATACAATCGTTTATGATCACATCACCCTCAGGTATTCCCAATACATGTACATCCTGCATACTGGAAGACCTAGATTAAACATGAAGTTTTAGATCTCTTTTGGACTGTCTCATTCAGAGTTTTATTATTAAGTTTCTCATTTGATCATTGGGAGTTGGTATTGATCATATACTTTTCAAAAGCATATATCATACCCATATGTTGATCATATACTTTTCAAAGGTATATATTAAACCTACAAATTCAGTCAAGCTTCCAAAGCAAGAAGACTGTGCATGGAATTTGATTCTTCCCAATATCTCATGAGTGAGCTCATGTCTTCTGGTTCAGTAATGAACCTGTATGATCCCTTTGAGAGATCGTATTACTCATATGCCCTTGCATGCACACCAACGCGCCAGTGTATAGACCTTGGTAAGGTCATCAACCTATTGGTTTTCCAAATGTACATACTCAGGTATATAGTAACACATCTGTCTCCGATCAGAGGATGCGTGCCTATACGTGACGGCATACGACATAAGACTTCGGTTTTCTCGATCGCGTTAAGTTAACTCTTTGACCTAACTAATGTAATACCTCAGAATCTCTATTCCTGTGTAGAAGACCTGCATCAAGAGGTCACTTAGATATCATCCAAATGAGAAAGGATTACCATCTCCTACTCAGGTTGGAGATCATCTCTTAACAATCATTTGACAATGCTTAATGAGTCCTCAATCTAACTCATTAGATATTCATCCAAGCAGCCGCTTCTATGATTCAATAATTGAATCAACAATTGTATCATCATATTAGATGGCCATGGTACATAACCCTAATTGTACTAAGGGACCTATTAAGAAAATTAGTTATTCTTCATTTCAGATCAGGGAATGATATTTGCAATAACATTTATTGCATAATGACTCGCCATGGGCTCGCATGTCCAACAATCTCCCACTAGCCTAAAGAGCCATTAATGGGTTAATAATTTAAACCCGCACTAATGTGACAATCATAGGTTAGAAAAATAGCTAGGTAAGCTGATCAGTCATTCTGTTCCCAAGAGACTATGCCAAGTCCTTTTACAGCACTTGCATATCCCCTAGTAACAGTGCTCGCATCCAATGTGAATGTTGTATCCTATGCAACCAATACTCAATATTGTTAATTATAATATCCTTGACACTACAGCTCAATTATTATTATAACCAGTATTTCCATAATCCTTATTAGAATACCCTTATTCCTGGAGATCTCTATCTCCTAAGATATCTGCAATTAAGACCTTTTAGATCACTATTTATAAAGTCTTGATCTCTTGAAGATAAGACTTAGAGATCACTATCTCTAAAGTTTTGCCATCTTTGAAAATATTTTCATTACTGCAATCAAGTATGTTATTTACATAGTAGGATTAGTAACAATTTACTACTCCCACTTCATGGTAGACATATGGCATTCGTTCACATTTAGTATACACTTGACTTCTCGTAACTGATGCACAACGGCAAGCAGTTTTAGTATTCACTTCCTCAACTCCTTGAGGTGCTATCCCTTTAGATAGGTCAGTACTATATCTTAAGGTATGGAAGCCTTTCTTGAAATTTTCCAGAAAAATAGAATATGTCCAAGGTGCACCACTAATGTGACGGTCCTAAAACCCTATTTTATACGCTTTTGAACAACTTCAGAACTAAGATCCAAGAGGTATCCTTGAGATCATATCTCATTTATGCAATAGTCAGTCTATAAAATACTTATTATTATCCTTATATCATTCCAAATGATTAGGATATCATCTACATTTAGCATGATGAACACAATAGCACTCCCACTAAGCTTCATATGGTTCATCAAGATTCTATCTGAAATCATAACATTTATAATTTCATTAAATCTTATGTTCCAACTACAATAAGCCTACTTGAGTCCCTAGATGGAGTTATTCAGCTCGCGCATTTTGCTTTCCTCATCCATGAATCCACGAGGCTACTTCATATGAATATCCTCATAGAGATATTCATAGAGGAATGCAATCTTGACTTCCATAAAGAAGATGTAAAAGTGAGGTTGTGTAGCTATAGTTAGCAATATTATGATAGATTTAAGCATGGTCACTGTAGAGCAAGTCTCATCGCAAGCAATGTCTTCTCTTCAGTGTGTATCTTGAGGATACAAACCGTGCTTTGAAAGTCTCTACCTTCTCATCAGGTTCCCTCTCTCTCTTGAAGATCTATTTACACCTTAATGGGTCTTACCCACATAGGTGGATCCTCGAGGATCCATATACAACATTTGTATATGAAGTCTACATTAGACTTTATTACCAACGTCCATCTTTCCATATCATGATCTTTAGAGGCTTCATCACATGAAGTTAGATCATTGTCAGACTTAACTGACACATGGAATACATCCTCAAAGTCATTTGAAGAGGTATGAGTGTTTCATCTTTAATTATCCTTTTCGTTTCCGATTTCAGGAGCCTCATAATCTTCTCAAGATTCAATGAGTTCTTTTACTTCATTTTCATCTTGATTCTCAAGAGTCTCATCCTCTAAGAATGACATTCTCATAGCTCAGATCTTTTGAGAACCTCAAGGTCATAAACTAGGTATCCAATACCATCTTTTATTTTCCTAATGAAGTAGCACTCTTTTGTGCTAGATTCCAGCTTACTTGCATCCATAACAAAGTTATGGACCAATAAATTCTCAGGTGTCCAACACTAGGCTAGGTTCTAAACCATAGCTTATGAGGATGTTTGAGTTTATATTTACATGGAACCTTTTAAGGATATATATTGTAGTCTCTACTACATATATACCTAGAATCTAAGAGGTAATAATGCTAATATTCATCGTTGATAAGATCATGTCATACATAATCCAATTGCATCTCCCTACAACTCAATTGAGTTTAGGTGTATTAGGAGGAGTGAGATAGGAATGACATTCCTTTCTCCATAAGGTATTCATGAATCCATCTAATAGGTATTGACTACCTAGACTAGGTAAAATTCATTTTCATCTTCCTTCAAACTTTGATTCTAAATCAAAATTGTGAAATCATTGAACATTTCAAAGGTTTCCAATGTGAAGTGAAGAAATCTCATATCACAAATAATTATTAATAGATATCATATATATATATAATGTTTATTTTGATATAGATGATCCATATACATCAATATATATGAGATCTTGAATACCTCGACATCTAGCACCATTCCCAGAGAAGGGTGTATTGGATATTTTATGTCGAATACAATATTAATAAGTATGTAAGTTTTGAAATTTTAGACATTATAAAGTTTCATCTCTTACTAGTCTATTGATCAAAATCAACAGACAAATGTCCAAGGCTTGATGCTAGATCATTGTCAAATGATCTTCATCCTCTTATTGATCTTATAAGGTTTAACTTTCAATATTAGAAATCTTAATGAAACATTCTTTAATTTTCTAATTTAGTAGGGTCCACTAGATGTTAGACTACTATCTGAAATATATCCATCATAACTCTCTATGATAGATTTATTCTAGAATTCATGTTTATATCCAACATTTAGAAATAAACAATGAGTGTATTATAATATCTAGGTCATACAGACATTCTCTTAGACTAAGGACTCTCTCACTGAAATTAAGAAGTCTATCAATCCAATAGAGATTGTTGCAACAATTGCATCAATATCCATGTAGATGACTATTAAACTTGAAGATCAAAAATCCAATCTTCTAATACATATGCAACAAATTGCAAGTGTAATTAGAAGAATGAGATATAGTTATTAGACTTTGATCTTATCAAATAAGAAAGCCAATTTCAATGATGACATGTAGATATAGATTATTCTGATGCACTATCTGAGTCCTTCTCTAAGGATCCTAGATAGACTAGATAGTCACACTATCAATACATCGTCTTATTGTTGTATTGGCATTCATCCAACTCTTTGGATGTCATATGGAAGTCACAGAAGTACAGTCAACTCCTTGACTTTCCTTCTTGCTTGAGTCAGACCCATGCTTCCACTGTGCTCCTTTCATCTATAAACAACAATTGCTTAAGACGAAGGATCTCTTATGTTGAATTCAAAAGATTTCAATATAAGAGTATTTCAACATTTATACATGCTTTATGAAAGCTTCATGAATGACTTGAGTATAGACAGTAGATCGATGACACTCATCATATCTACATCCATCTAAACTCTTAAAATCATTGGTTCAGGTAGGTACTCAAACATTTTGAATACATCTTCTCCTATAGAGCCACCATTCTGCATAATACGGAGAAGCATGTCATTCTTTATTAAATGTCGAGAGCATATTTGTATGTCATAACATCTTCTTCGATTTTTATAAGGATTATTTGACAATTACGATCATCATTGACATGTAGTTTCCAAAGTACATTCGATGAGATCAAGACTATAGAGACATACAAAACCTGGGGTTGTAGTGCTATTGTCTATTTAATTGTCATTTCTCATTATTATGAGGAAACATGCACATTGCAACCACATACATTATGTGTCCAACTGCAAGTACAATATCTTGATCGCGGTTCCAATCCATGATATTTTACTGGTTATTACTGACTATAACATTGTGTGGGTTTAATGAAGGATTATCTTAAATAATAAATTTTCATAAATATATTTTACTTTGATTTAGGAATTTTTATATCAAAATTGTCTTGCCTTGTCAACATTGAAAGTTCATTCCCTTAATTACTTTCAATGTAAGAGATATACTTACCATTATATCTCTAGCAAGAACTGGGATCTCCTCTTTATCTTTGTCGCATACCAATAATATGAGAACATGTGACTCAAATAAAGAGAAGCGAGAACACATTCTGCCTTGCAAGTCCAACTTACATTTCCCAATTCAGTATTTAACACCCGGGCCCACCACCCCTAAAGCAATGTTGACATGTTGTTAATTGAACTAACAGTCAACATGATTAGAACTCGCTATACACAATCCAATATCGCTCCAATAATATGAGGACCCAACTTTGGGGTCACTACATATACAGCCTTACTCTTTCGAGAAGCAAAGAGCCCGATCCAGATGCGCTTGCGTATAGGAGCTGTCACTTCGGATAGGCGTCTCCTACATACAATCCCTGACGACGGAACCCTTCGCCTTGACGAGAGATCATGGATGTTACTTATGTGATACTCCATCTCATATTCAAATTTAATTAATTATCATGAATCACATTCATATAATAAATTCTTCCAAGGAAAATGCACATCTACCATAATAGAGTGTATTAAATTGGATATAATTAATTTAGTCTCATTAAATCAATTACAATCCAATTTAATCATCAAACTTGATTGTTACTTGAAATAATGGTACTATCCCAAAGTAAATATTATTCGAATTTTAATAATTAGAAAATACATCATGATCTCTCAAGCATCATTTGTTCCCTACCCATTGTCATGGCCAGTACTGATGGGAGTGGGAAAGACCGCACACGGTGCAACATGCTACCCCAATGCTCCCCGACTAGACACCATATTCACCTCAGGAAAAAATAATGCCAATTAATTACTTTGTACTTGAGATGATCATCAGTTTTTCAACCAAATTAAACCACATAGTAATAATCAAAACCATTTTGATTATAAGAAAATTTGCTAGACAAATTCTCGAAACCTATTCAAGTAGCAAATTTGATGAAAGTGTATCAAGTAACCAATTTGTGATCTAGATCAAATGTAATCATTTATTGGTTGAGGCAATGTCATTTAAGGGCACAATTATTATTATAATATTTTCCAGATATATCCATAATTATTCCAGGAAATTAACCATTAATTTCAGAAGATTCTTAAAATAATCACAAGGTTCATGGTTGAGTATGTAATTTTCAGCGGTGACCCCTACTCACTAAAATTAACATATCTCATTCATTTTAAATCCAAATTAAGCAAAATCAATTTTCAGAGTTTCATAATTTGATTTAAAACAGAAATCATATCATTAGCACATATTCCCAGACATTTTAAATCGTAACTAACTCCTTAATTATGTCATTATTCATCATCCTCAAAATAGTGGACATATAATTATTAAAAAGATCACATCTTGAGTTATCGGATTGCAAATCTGACAAACTCAAATCCCACAGTTTTCTCATTTAATGGGAAACATTATCCAATGATATTTTTGAGTTTAAACATTTTAAAAAGGACCGAAATTTATCACAAAACATGGCTGCAAAAATTGAAATGTTATAAAATTTTCATAATCCCTTATAAACCCAATTCTTCTTTGGTTTATGGACCATATCCAAAACCCCCAAACTAAGGCTCTGATACCACTTGAAGGATATAGGAAAATCCTCAAACGCATCACAGAAGCGTGAGAATCGCATCGAATGCGATCGAGAACAACTAGTCGCAGTAGTTGCTCCGAGCAGCAGAATTTTAAAATTTTTTAATTGATGAAACCACATGATCCAGGAATATTTCTCGGATCATTTCATCTAAACCACAATAGGTATTAAGGTTTCCTATTAAAGCGTGGTTGCGATCGAGTCTCTAAACGAAGAGACCTCCTGTCTCAAGTCTGATCCAACAGAGGAGACGCTTGCGAGCATGTTGATGAGATGTGTCCTTCTCGCAATCCATGTTGATGATCCAAGCAGCGATTCTCCTGATCTCATCACACGAGATATGACTTCTTCTTCACGAGCAAGGTGCACCGAACGATATGGAGATTCCATGAGCAAATACTCCGACAGCATAACGACGATGTTGCGACGATGGAGACTCTCTCAATGGCTCGATGGTGGATGGCCATTATGAGAGAAAGAGAGAGAGAGAGGCTTGGCATATGGAGAAATAGAGAGGGAGAGAGATCATTTGTAATCATGTAACTCGAAGAGCAAGTGGTGCCTCTTCTTATATAAGATTTTGGGAGTCAATGGATCCCAATCCATGGACATCACATAACCAAAGGGTGAGGTTGATTTGTGTTTCTTTAAATTGCCATGATGTCGTCATAAAAAACACAACAACAAATGATTTAATTTAAATTAATTTATCTTGATAAAATAACATAATTAATTTCAAATCAAATTAATTGGCTAATCTTGGATATAATGAGGAGACTAACCACATCCCCTAAAAAGGGGGGACGGCTACCAATCATCTCATGAGATCTCATTATCTCATGAGATCTCATTATCTCATGATATCTCCAAGATTTACAACAAAAATTATTGTAAATCATTTCAAAAAATAATTCATAATTATCTTGTGAAATATTGCAATGATGACATTGAAAAAATGTATATCACATTCACATCCCAAAATAAAATGTATATTATATTTGTAATTAATTATCCAATGTGAATCCAATTCAGATCAATAATTAATCAATAAATCTAAATCACAAATAGCTCTCTTTTATATATTATAAATCACATTAATAATATACATGATTAATATGGATAGTGCTATCCACATTATTCATATCCAAAAAATAAATCACATTTAATCATCTTGGATCTCTATTCTCATGTATTCAAATAATATAAATCACATTAACATTATTTAGATCTTTGATAATTAAATCAAATTTATTTATCTTAGACAACTCTCCTTATAATATGAATCAAATTCATATTATCCATGATAATTAAATCACATTTAATTATCAATTTTCTCGATGCTCGAATACACATATCAACAATGAAATTATCCTGAACTCTTTCTAGGATAATGCGCTTTCTCCGCAAATACTTGGAGATAAGGACATGCTGATTGTATTGTTCCACATACAATGACTTGGATATTGTGATCAAATCTCAAATCCAGATCTTACAGACCTCCCATAGATGTTTGATTAAATCAAAGCCATAGATCTAATAACCGCATTTCATATGAATCACATTCAGATCAATGTCCAACATTTGGACTAAGATTAGATCACTTCTCTATGAGAGGAGTCACTAAAATCCAGGTTTTATCACTCCCTCAGAATGGAAGCGTCATGGTTATACAAACATTTATGTTCACATCACCCTCTGGTATTCCCAATACCTGTACATCCTGCATACTGGAAGACCCAGATTAAACCCAAAGTTTTAGATCTCTTTTGGTTTGTCTCCTTCAGGGGTTTATCATTAAGTTTCTGATTTGATAATTGGGAGTTGGTATCGATCATATACTTTCTAAAAGCATATATCATACCCATTTGTTGATTATATACTTTCCAAAAGTATATATCAAACCTACGAATTTAGTCAAGTTTCCAAAGCAAGAAGACCGTGCACAGAATTTGATTCTTCCCAATATCTCATGAGTGAGCTCATGTCTTTTGGTTCAGTAATGAACATGTATGATCCCATTGAGAGATCGTATTACTCATATGCCCTTGCATGCACTCCAGCATGCTGGTGTATAGACCTTGGTTAGGTCATCAACCTATTGGTCTGCCAAATGTACATACTCAGACATATAGTAACACATCTGTCTCCGGTCAGAGGATGTGTTCCTATATCGTGACAGCATATGACATAAGACCGGTTATCTCGATCTTGTTAAGTCAACTCTTTGACCTAACTAATCTAACACCTCCAAATATCTATTCCTATGCAAAGGACATGCTTAAAGAGGTCAGTTAGATATCAGCCAATTGAGAAAGGATTGCCATCTTCTACTCAGGCTGGAGATCATCTCTTAACAATCATTTGACGGTGCTTAGTGAGTCCTCAATCTAACTCATTAGATATTCATACAAGCACCAAACTCTATGATTCAATAATTGAATCAACAAATGTATGATCATTAAGATGGCCATGGTACATAACCCTAATTGTACTATGGGACCTATTATGCAAATCAGTTATTTTTCATTTCAGATCAGGGAATGATATTTGCAATAACACTCCCCGTGGACTAGCATGTCCAACAGAATCAAGTTAGATCAGTATTTCATACAAACAGATATAAACAATGATATATCATGTGTTTAAAGGATTTTTACACATGTGTCTTTTCAAGTTTTTCTAATAACACTTACACCCTAATATTTTATAGTTACATGCATGTTCCTATATTTTTACAAAATTCGTAGCAGTGGTTGTTTATTAATATACTTGTGCTCTTATATTATACCAACATAAAGACATTATTGTGAATATTTAAGAATATAGGGCACAAATTTGTTTGACAAAAAGTTATGGGTAATAAGTTTTATTAGAAAAATTCGAAAAAACATAGTAAATATATTTATCAAATTCTTATAAGTTTTTAAAATTAAAGATTGGATTTCTTTTCATTAAAGTTTCTTGGAAAATTAACCCCCATAGAAAACCAAGAGCCATTGCGGTATTTACTACAACTAGAAACTTAGCTCCTATATCGAGTAAAGAGTGGGGAAATAGTCATTATAACTTGTCAAATTCATATAAGTACATAAATACGATGTTTAAATTAATAATTTTAAAATTATATGAACTTTAATTGACGACAAGTGTTCTTTTAAGGAGGCATCATTTTTTGATGTTGGAAGAAGATAACCTCATGCACAATGTGGGAAGAGGAGGAGCAATGCTCTAAGATAGGATGAGAAAAGTGATACTAGGTAATTGACACACATGGAATGAGAAGAGACAAAGGATTACCATATTATGGATTAGAATGAAACTATATTGTGAATAACTTTTTAAAACTTTGCATTTTATTAAATAATTAGATTTTTTTAAAAAAAAGCAGATCTAACTGGTGGTTTGATTCAATTGATTCAACTGGATTAAGCAATCCAATTACATTTTGATTAGTTTTTATTTTTGAGTAAAACACGGGTGGTTGGACTAATTTTATTCTAGTTCTTGGTTTAAATGGTTGAATCAACATTTTTTATTTTTAAAACCTTGATTCTAAAACTTCCATTCCCTAGCAAACCATATTTTTTTCGAGTAGGTTATTATGCACTATAACACCCTCAAACAGACCCAAATCTAATAGTCACAAGTGTAAAAGTGGGTTATAAGAGTGAGAGCTTATTACTTGATAGCTTGGACCTAAGTATTTTAGGTCATTGGTAATGGGTTCAATAGGACTCGAATCCAATAGATTGTGAGGGCCAGTTTTCCTAGATTACAACTTAGATCTAGGCCCCTGAACATTACAAATGGATAGAGCAGGGTCCACCTGAAAGTGAAAGGGCTATGTAAGAGATGGAGTGTGATGACCGTCCTTCAAGGTCCCTGGGTATTTAGCAAATCAATTTCATGCACATACATTCCACATTTGATAATTATTCATGATATAACAAACCAGAGAAACTAACATAAGAGATTGAAAGTTAAGTTTTCTTTTCCATATATCAATGATTACAATCCATGTCCATAAAAATATACATGTATACATTGAGATGTCTGTACACACACATATACAATAGCATGTATCTCAAAACTACAAGTAAAGTAAAAGCAGTGAAAGCTAGCTACAGTATCATACCGCAAAAAGAAATCGTGTAGCTGCACATAAAGAAATCTCCAAGCATGAGTCGTGCACTACTGCGGCTACTCCTGAAAATATGTGGATCCAATGTAAAGGATACATTACGGGAAAAGTTACCTAGTAAGGTACTAAAGAAAGTGTACAAAGGAAACTAATTGGATAAATTATCCTCACAAAGAAGAATAACACTATGATCATTAATATTAACATCAAATAAAACAAGATTCATGGATAGTCTGTGGTTTTGGTACACATGGGACCTCATTCTACGACTCTAAGGTACTAAGTAACATTAGAATTAGGATGCCTTCATAGGCATGTGCTGAGGTACAATGCATCCTGACTAGCATCTTTTACACACATGAAACTCCATGATCAATGATGTTAGAAAGCTGGTGGCTTAACAAGCTAAGCCCCCAATCACTACGGTAATCAACTATCAATTAATTAATAACGAACCCACTAATAAAATTAAGCGATAAATACAAATGGGTTAAAACAAATTATAATTCCATAATAAATGTGTATAGGGTAAGTACGGTGGAGTGTCGAACACATGGAGCAAACGATATAATGCTATAATTATTAATTAATTCTAATAATAATAATAGAAATTTTTGCTTTTTATATTTTTTCGTGTTTTTTATGAATTTTTTATATTTAAATTTTATGGGGTTTTAATTGTGTTATATTTATTGATTTACATATTTTTACATTTTTACATTTTTATGTCATTTTAATTTTGTAAATTTGTAATTTCTTTTTACTTTTTAAAATAACATATATAATAATATAATATAAGTAATATATAAAATATACATGTATATACAAGGTATTATGTTTTAAATATATCAAAATATACTCAAAATTTATGAAATGAAATATTTTTGTGTTGTTCATAATATTATCATTTTTTGGTAATTTTATAGAATTTGTTATAATTTTTAGGTATTTTTAAAGTAATAAATATAATAAAAATGTGAACAGATTAACTAGACAAGTTTTTTAGGTTTAACAGATATAAAGATTCCAAAATCAACTTAAAACTATTTTAATATATAATATATATAATATAGAAAAATCAGAATAGAAAGATATGTTTTAGATTTTTCCTTTCATTTTTCTTATTTTTATAAGGTTATTAGGGATTTACAATTTTATGTTTTATTTTTTTGTATTTTTAGGGATTTTTGGATATGTGGAGATAATATAGTAATATAGATTATATAGTTTTTGGGATTTTTTAGAGAGTGTATCTAATTTCTATAGGTTTTAATATCTAAATATGATGAAAATGTTTCTTTTGTATTTTTAATAAATAAGAAATTAATTAAAATGCATTGGGAATAATATATGTGATTAAGCAGTGTCACATGTACTTATATTCGTTTTCCTACAAATTTTGAAGCAGCAAAAATATTTATAATGAAAAGGATATACAAAATCAAATGCCAAGTTTAGAAGGATTTAACTACAATTTTAGTAAACTTTTCATGTATTTCAAAACAAATTCAAGAAACTTAAGGTCATTCATGCAATTTTTACAAGGCCTTAAGTGTCGTTACACATGAAGAAGAAGGACCAAAATGCAAATCTAAGAAAGCATGGGGTCCAACTTTCAATTTTTTTCAAAAACAATTACACAACATTAAATATTTACAGAACTAAATACAAAAGCAAAAGGTGGAAGGGGTCTAGTGTAAATTACCCACACTCATGCTCATCCAATGGTGATGAGTGCGCTACTTATCCACTTGTTGCCTCCCGGACGGCTGATACTGTTTCGTCATTGGATTGACTTGAACAAATCACCAACTAGACTAATGATCGAGGGAACTAATGATTGAATAGTGGCTGGATCTTCTGGGCTTCGTCTCTCATCCGACTGTGTAGAGAGAGGCTATAAGAATAGGGGCGAATCTTCGATTGGGAGAGCTTCAGTCTGTCTATTCTATGTGCATCAGCCTCCTCTCCGTCGTCTGATTGTATCAACATGGAGCTGTTGCTCCTCCATAGCTACTGAAGTGTGCAAATGGGTCTAGACCTCATCGATGGGGGCCTGGCTTCTAGGAGAGAGAAGATGACATGGAGCTTTTCTCTAGTTGTTCTCTTTTCATAAAATACTAGAGGGTACTAGGGTGATGAATTTGGCCTCTTTATTAGGTGGAAACTAAGCATGGTAGAGTGGGGTGGATGTCTCTGACGAAAGCGGAGGAGATGGAGACCAAAATCTCATTCTGTAAAGGAACGAGGTGATCTGGGTGGTCGAGAAGGTGGAGAAGTGAATGGAGAAGGAGATGGATTGGTTGTGGTGGTTGGAACATGATTGATTCGAGCATGGATAGTGGTCGGAGCCTAGTGCTCCGGTGTGCTCCTAAGTTGGAATTGAAGCTAAACTAAATGAAACCAAGTTGAATAAAGTGAAACATTACACAACTATAAGTAAAATTACAATAAAAAGCATTGAAAGGAACTCAAACCTGGTTGGGAAGCCGAGGAGCAGAGAATTGCCCTGAGTTGGGCCCCGACGATGATGAGATCACCTCCTCCTCTCTTCTCCTCATTGTGGATCATGGAGAACCACCTCTTGTCATAAAGGGCTAGCTCATGGTTGCGAATCCAAGGGTTTTCAGATATTAAAAGGGATCCAAAAATCTAAAGTAAGGGTTGAAGTTCTTATCTATACACATGCGAGGTGACTTCAAAAAAAGGATTCACGCATCATATGATGTATGTAGAGTGATGATAGGGCACGACATGATGGAGCATTGTATTTTGAAGATTTTTCATGAAGGAATAACAATGCATCAAGCAACAAATCATGCTTAAGAATTTGGTGAAGTCGTACAGCTTGTGAGCTTTAACAAGGTCAGAGCTGAGGAGAGGATAGTTGACCAATGTTCAATAGTCCTTGTATTCTCATTCATCTACGTAGGACCATATGAGATAAAATAAGAATTAAATGTTTTCTTAATTCGATAATAAATATTAAATAATTTTATTAATTAAAACTCAAAAACATGAAAAATATTTTTTACTTTTCAAACTATTTCAAATGGTATTTTTATTTATTTTTACATTGTTGTTTATTATGTATTATTTTTACAAGTATAAATATATGTACATTTACATGTATTTTAGATATTGTATTTTTATTTCCTATTTTTAATCTTCATTATCATATATATATATACACTTTATATATATATTATATAATTAAATACATATTTTTATTTTATTTTTATGATTACATACATAAGTAATTATATGTATGTACATTATAGGTATAAAATACTCATATATTTTAATGTATTATTTATCTAAATGTATTTTTAATGTTTTTTATTTATATTTTTAATATATTTAAAATAATATATACAATTATTTAAAATTATAATAAGAGTAAAAAATGTAAAGAATACAATAAATGAATAAAATATATAAATACATGGTACAATGGGATTAGGAGGAGAACCACCTTATTTATTTTCTCTCTCTTTCTCTCTCTTGATTTTCATGTCCTTTATTTGATAGATAAATTTTTCTTAGAAGTTCATTAAATCCGACATCAATTTAACTGCTAGTAAAATCTATGGATTAGCATGCGATTAGATCTGAGCCCTGATCTGATGGTGTTGGGGCTTGAGATCGGACGTCTCTTGTAGGCTGTGGGGCAGAGGCACGATTGGATGGTGGAAAAGGTGCTTGCAAGAATAGGGAAGAACCCTATCCCTTTCGAGCTTCAATATGTTGAAGCTTTGTCCATCCCCCCTATTGCAGAGATGCTCGTGAGCTTCCCAAAAGCCGACTTTTGCATCTATATTCCATTTTTAATGAAAGACTTCGTTACATAGATATTTTAACTTTAAATACAATGGAGGTAATTTTGGTGAATTTTGAGTTCATAAGGAGAAGATATTGATCTGCGATGTTTAGTTTGTTGCATAGTGCATTATTTTTATTAGCATTTGTTTTTGCAATTTTATATATATTTGTATATGTACAATTTCACGTAGATCATTTTATTATACAAGGTGTATAAAATAAAGAATAAAATATAGTAAAAATAGCTTATTTGGAGAGTAAAATTTACCTATATGTAGTATAGACTCCTTTCTCTCCCTACTTTATTCCTTGTTGACCGAGTCAATATTGACTTGGTCTCGAGGTTTAAGGTCATTCGGTATCTTTGATAGTTCATTTATTTTATTTTATTTTCTTCATTATTTTATTTTGGATTTAAATACATATAATTGTGTACTGATTACGGACTAATTATGGTTGAAAAATGAATGCTAATTCATACACAGTATCTATATTTACATGTGTTTTGATATGGATTTAAATACAAAATGGAAGAATAAAGGTAGATGAATGGATATTCACCACACCCTATACTTATCTTTGCTAGTCTCTAGCAAACACTTATTAGAAGAACGAGTAATACAAAAGAGAAAATAAAGAAAATAAAAATAAAGAAAGTTAGAATGATTATAATTTTTAAACTTGTCATTACAAAATCAAAGTTTGGAGCTCAGTGAAGACCTTTGGATTGTTAGTTCGTTCGAAACCTTATTTGGAGTAGGATCTAATACTTAACAGGACTCAAGTTCCACAAGTCTCTGTTCCAATCATCTCAATGTCCACGTCAGAATAAATATCTTCATACATAAACCCTTATGACTATGACTCTTCTTGTACAATATAAGTGAATGGAGCTCTTCTCATTAGAAATAGCAAGGTACAGTCTCCCTCAAAAAGATAACCCTAATTCCTCAATATTGCTACTATTCCATCGAGGAACTGTGTATTCCCTTCTAAGTTCAAGTACAAACAACTCAAGAAGAGAGAGTTAAGAGAATAATGGATTATGAACAATGTAGTCACATCTCCTATTGAGATTTACCAGTGTATCTAAGTCTCCTGCTGTAAGAAACCTCGAGGTATTGACTTTAAAGAATAATGCCTTACTTATTTCATACATACGCTGACATGATTTGATTTCATAAAATTTTGCACGTCTATTCTTTTTAAAGTTTTTGATTTTGTACGCATTTTTTGGTACTATATAGTACAACATTTACATAAGGAAGTTTTCCTCTTGAACAGGTAGACTTTCCCTCTTTTGAAGCTTTATTGCAATCTACAATGTCTTGTCTTTTGACATCCATGCCATTAGATCAGGTTGGGGAGCACATGCCACCTATTGGGGCTACGCATGTTTCCACATGTGTGACTCATTAAGATAAAGAATCATACCCTCACCACCTCCTCAGAGTTGAGCTAAGTGTAGAGTGTGGTGTCCGAGTTAGGTCATTATCATCATAGTCATATGCGCGCTTTGAAATACTCTACTTAGGATAGTGATGAGTCACCAATTCATCGCCTTTATTCTTTCATGTTTGGCCTTAAATCCTTAGCTAAATGCATGTATATATCATTAACTTGTGGAAATAACACCAATAATTTAGAGAAAATACCGTATAAATATGTACTAAATACCGTATTTAACACTAAAATAACATAATAAAGGAAATTAAAGAAAAAGATTGAATTGTCAAAGGCACTGAGTGATCCTAGACCTCAAGACCTAGCCATCATGATGATTTGGTCGACAATCAATAAAGTAGGGGGGGTAGGGTAGAGAAAATGTATAGAAATCTGCATAAAACCCTAATTCGTTTTGCCCAATAATTACATTTTGGGACTTATTTTATTTTATTATTTTTACACCTTAAATCAATAAATGCTCGACATGAATATTATATATAAAATACAAATAAAAATACAAAGAAAAATACAAAATTGATTTCATTGAAAAATAATGCACAATGTGCCCAAGACACACAAAATAAAAGTTGTAACAAAAACTTTGCAGACCTGTATGTTTTCCATACTAATTCAAAATGGACCAAACTCACTTTACTGTTGATAAAATAAATAAATAAATAAATAAATAAATAAATATATATATATATTTAATGAGGGTGATTTCATTCAATTTGGAGTCAAGATGCAAAAGTTAGGTTTTGGGCCCTTGTTGCGTAATATTTATGTATATAATATTCAATATAATTATTCTTATATTTTTCATTTTCTATATTTTATAAATTATAAATATAATTCAAAACATATGTACATAATTAAAATAAAATAAATAATTAAAAAAATAAATAAAACACTTAAATATATAGGAAAAGTATATTATCATATACCTATAATATTTACATACATATTTAATTAAGTATATAAATTAACTCAAAAAAATAGAGTAAAAAATCTAAATATATATATCTAAATAAATAAAAAATATATAAACTACATGTATATTTAAAAATAAAATATATAAAATATAGGTATATTTACTAATATATATGCTTGTAAATATTAACCTATAATAAAGACCTTTAAAAAACAAAAAATGGAATAAAATATCACATACAATTATAAATAATTTAATGTTTTAACAAAAAAATTAATTAATTCATTTAATAATTGAGATTTATTTTCCAATATAATTTTGCATTGAAATTTTTTGGTTGGTCCACGTGGACCAACTAGAGGCTTGGAAAAGTTAACCTAGGTCAATTGCATTTCCCTCTTCGGCCGCCTTATCAGAACCACGAGGGGAGCCATTTTCCCCCCATTTTCACACTAACTCCACACCTCCCTCTCCCTCAAGCATTCCTCCCCTTCCAGATCCTGCACATCCACCACCCTAGAACGCAACACCACCTCGAACCTCGTCACCAATCTATCTATAAACTCCACCCCTCTCTACCATTTTTTCATTTGATCACCCCCTCAGAGGTTCTTATCCCCTCATAACCATAGATCTTCCTTCACTTGGTGATATAAAGTGATTTAGCGGGTCTGCAGCGAGGGTGAGCAGTTGTTGGAGTCGATCCAAGTCCATCACCGATGCTCTGACGGTGGTTCTACATCCTAGGTTCGTTGGCCAAGTCGGGGTCGTTTTCCCACATTTTTAGGTGAAATTTAGCTTTAGGTGTTGATCCTAGTCGTTAATTTCTTATTTTGCTCATAATTTTGGTTAAATCTCAAATCCCTAATTTGACCTGGAGTTCGAGCTCCAGGCCCAATCCGCTTGATTCTGACTATAATCTGTCCCCTTTTCCTGCTCATTTCATTCATGTACGCCTTCATCACAAGATCCCTGTTGTTTCCAACACAAATCCTTCATGGATATGGCGAATCAAAGTTCACCCTCCGCCTCATCATCGAAAATCTGCCACCCTTCCACTTCAGTTGCATTCGAGCTTCACCCACTGGCCGAGGAAGAAGCCCTCAAACCTTGGATTATTTTTATGCAGGTCAGGAACTTCGACAACTACCTAGATCCTCAAATTGAGGTTTGAACGGTGCTCTGAGTAACTTGAAAAGAGAAGAGATCCATATTCACCTTAGTTGGATCTGGAATCCATCAAGGACCTCTGTTGTTGTAGAGAGCCCCCCTGCGAAGTGAACTTGGTGCTCTTGTGGGAGAAGAGCTATTTCATGGTGATTGAAGGGATTATGTTAGGCCATGCCATCTCAAAACATGACATGGAGGTCAACCCTGCAAAGGTGGAAGTCATCTCAAAACTAGAGCCACTTATAAATTTGAAGCAAGTACGATCATTCCTCGGGCATGTTGGATTTTATCAAAGATTTCAATAGAATTTCCTAACCGACGACTGAGCTTCTGGGCAAGGAGGTAGATTTCATTGTAGATGCCAGAGTCCTCCAAGCGTTTAATCAGCTTAAAGAATTGATCACTGAGGCCCATGTCCTTCAACCACCAGATCGGTCTCTTCCATTTGAGATCATGAGAGACACATCAGATTATACCATTGGAGCAGTTCTGGTACATCGGAGAGAAAATCTGCCATTTGTGATTCACTGTGCTAAAAGGACGTTAGATGAAGCTCGGAATAACTACACTATCATTGAAAAGAGATACCAATAGTTGTATTTGCCCTAGAGAAATTCAGATCTCATCTGATTGTATCCAAGGTTATTTTGTATACGGACCATTCTACTATCAAGTAGTTGCAGGCCAAGAAGGATGCCAAACCAAGAATCATCACATGGATCTTTCTACTCCAAGAGTTTGATCTTGAAATTCATAATAAATCTAGAATTAAAATTGTGGTGGCAGATTATCTTTCAAGATTACCATATCTTGACACTCCTTAGCAAAGCATGATTCCAACTACTGAAACCTTTCCCAACGAGTTAATTTTATCAATCATCGCACTCCCCCGATTCATCGATATTATGAACTACCTTGTTTCTAATAGAACTCCGCAGTTGTACGAAGTTGAAAGTTGACAAATTCTTATAAGATAATCATTTTTGCTAGTGTGAGGTTGCTTATCTCTTTCATGAGAGGGAAAATTGCATCTGGAGGAGGTGTTGAACCGGAAATCGCAGCGGTCGTGTTGACTCACAAGGCGAATCAACAGTCGCTGATTTGACCTCCAACGAAATCCGAAATTCAAACAACAATTAACCCACGACAAATAAATCAAGCAATGAAAATAAGTGTGCGGAGTTAAAATTTATTATAACTCTACAACAAGATGTGTATAGGTGCAAGTATTGTAGAGGTCGAACACAGGGAGCAGACAGGTAGAACGGGGCACAAGTGCTCAAAAATGTGTGTGAAAGTGATCAAGTGCCTACTTATGCTCTTTTTTGTGGGTTTTAATTTTTATAATTTTTTATTTAATTTTTAATTTTATAATTTTGTATTTTGATTTTTAATTTACTGATTTTTATTTTCTTTTCATATTTTATATTCTTTTTATATTTTCTTTTTCAATATTGGAAAATAAAGACAAGGTAATAAAAGACAAGCTAAGGTATTTATAAAAATAGATAAAAATACTCAAAAATAAGGAAATAAAGTCTTTTTGGTCTTTTTATACTTTTTTACTGTTTTTGTGATTTTTGGGTAATTTTTAGAATGTTTTTGGTATTTTTAATTATCAAAATAAAGAAAACAGTGAAGAAAATACAAAACTGAAACTAAAATGGAGAAATAAAATAGCAAACAGTAACAAAAATTCTCCAAATTAATTTTCACTTAAAGATAACAAAACAAAGAAAATTCAGGAAAAGAAAACACTATTTTTGGATTTTTTATGAATTTTATAAATTTTTATGAAGGTTTTTAGAGTTTTGCAATTTTTAGGAGTTTGGTTTTGT
The DNA here is from genome assembly GCA_037367405.1 of Ottelia alismoides. Taxonomy (NCBI): domain Eukaryota; kingdom Viridiplantae; phylum Streptophyta; class Magnoliopsida; order Alismatales; family Hydrocharitaceae; genus Ottelia; species Ottelia alismoides. Next base: position 264,886 of record JAZKJV010007709.1, on the reverse strand, counting down.
ATTTTTTAATGATTTTTGGCTGGGAGTTGAAACAAACTAAAAGACACAAAATAGATTTTTTTGGGATTTTTCTGAAGTGTTTTTATATTTTTTAGTGATTTTCTAATGCAAACAGTGCTGAAAATAGGTGTTTTTGAATTTTTATAAATAATAAAATGCAATAATTATGAAAAATAAAAATATAGCGTTAATCTACTATGTAACAGAGACTTAATGTGATTTTTGGGGATTTTTTGGGGTTTTCTAGATGCGTGCATAAAATTAGAGACTACAGCAAGAAAACACACACGGCCAGGGGCATTTATGTAATATGCAAGAAATCCAGGGGCACGAATGAAATTTGTCAACGAAAATACAACAGGATTAAATACTTTCGAGACCAAATAGCAACACCCAAAACTCGAGGGGCTTCTCCTGCAAAAATGCCAGGTCACATGCGTCGAGCACGTGCCTGGCAGGGACGAAACCACAATATTGTAAACGTTGGGGGGTATGTTCGCAAAAGGGCCAAGACTTATACACAGCAACTGATAGTTTACGAACTTAAAGTAAACACACACAAACCCCAGGGTCCTCTTCGCAAAATGGCCAGGGAGCACGTGCGTGACCACGTACGCCTGGCAGGGGCGTTAGCGCAATACTACAAAGTCGGGGGGCTGGAATGTAACATTTACAAAAATATAAATAAGGCAGATGAAATATTAAGCAGTTGTCATGAAATACAAAAAAGTGCGGGGGAAGAACAGCAAAATACCCCCGCTGTAGGCGCGATCGAACGGCCTGGCGGCGTTCACTTGGACACTTGGCGACGTCGGGTGCGCCGATACCCCTTGGATCACCAACGCCCAGGATTAGAAGGAGCGGATCTGATCTGATGGCTGTGGAGTACCCTTCATCCAACGGCGCTTGGGGAGGCTGCAAGAACAGGAGCTGATCGACGGTCCTGGCGCGTGGAGGATGAACTCGGCGAGAACACGGCCAGGTGACGTTGGAGCTTTACAAAATCTTCACGCGTGAATGTCGTTCTCCCTCCGATGGCACCACGATCCACCTGGGAGCTTCCTCGAGAGGGGCCGCGGCTTCAAAATGGCCTACGACGGCCAGGACCCCGCGGCGGAGTTGGCGAGAGAGGACAACCCCCAGGAGGGTCGAGTTGCAACAGAATCGATCCCCAGGAGGGTCTCTGCGCGCCCTGGACCTGCAGATGGAAAGAAAACACAGCAGCAACGAGAGCTTGCAGGTCGCAGAACTTGAAAATAAAAGGTTGGCGGCGTGGAGTGTTGAGGATGGTGGCCTGAGCTCGAGGGCTCCAGCAAGGTATTTGATGAAAAGATCTACACTAACAATGGTCTAAACAGCGATCTAAGTAGATGAAATAAAGCAGTAAACTAACAGCTAATTAACTATGAGAAAAACACAAAGAAAAACAAACGAAAACAGTGGAAAACGACCTCTAACGGTGGAAGAACCGCGAGATGAAACCTCACACCGGCGACCGGCGGAGATAGATGGAACCGCCCCCTAACTTTGCTCAAATCCGCTGCAAAAAGGCGTGGGGAGGAGGCTGTCACCCTCCTCAATCCACGGCGCTTGAAAGGTGGAGAAGAACTTGGTCAAAAAGGGTTCAAAGGGGAATGGAGTTTTGGGGGTCGGTTTTGAACTTGGCCGAGGGGCGTACTTCGAGGGAAGATCACGGGTGGCACAGGCATCCAAATGCCTATCTAACACCTGGGCGTGTAAGAGCGTTAGACGAGGAGCAAAAGGCGTGAAGACACCATCATCAAACGATGCAAGGGCTGTCCTCGAAAAATCCGCGAAAACAGACAAAAACCACATCTGACACAACCCAGGGGCAAAAACCAAGGAGTTGACCAGCAGGTCAACTTCCACCTGGTTGGTCCACGTGGACCAACCAGGAAAATCCTTGGAAAAAATTATTTAGAAATTCATTTTAAAATAGTAAACGATTTTATTAATTTTAGGTTATAAAATAAAAAATATTTATTATTTTATAAATCATTTTATTACGATTTTTATTTATTTTTATGAGACTTATTTTTACAAGTTTGCATTTAGACCCTTATAGGTATCTATATCTATGTATTTAAGTATTCTACTTTTATTTTGGTATTTTTAATATTATTATTTTTATTTATGAATTTATAAAATTATAAAATACTTTTATCTACACAAATATATTTTTATTTTATTTTTTCTGATTTATTTTGTATATTTAATAAAATGAAAGTGTTATTTGTATAGGTATATCTACATGTATTATACCTATGTATTATAGTATATACAAGTATTTTATTTGTATTTTATATATGTTTTTATTCTGATTTTAATACACATAATTATTATAAGTATTATTTACAACATTATAAAAATATAAAATTATAAAAATAATAAATAAATAATAAATTGAATATTTTAATATGTACAAGTATACAATGTGGGTCCAAAAGCCAACTTTCAAACCGTAGCTCCGCCAAATGCGAAACCACCGCCATTGGATAGCTTATTTTCTTCTATATACAATTAAAGGTGAGTTTGATGCATTTGGAGTTGTCGTTTGTGAGATACAGGTCTGGGAAGTTGGGATTCTGGATTTTTATTCAGACCATAACTTTTCATTTGTACATTATTTTTCTGTGAAATCAATTTTGTATTTTTCTTTATAAAATTATTTACAACTTTCATGTTCAAAGTTTCTTTATTTGATGTATAAAAAGTGGAACCAAAAATAGGTCCCAAAATGAATAAAGAATGAATAGAGTTTATAGGTATTTTTCTGTGTTTCTGACCTTATCTCCCCCTACTTTATTCCTTGTCGACCTATTCATCAAGATGCCTAGGTCTCGGGGTTTCGGGTCATAAAATATTTACAATATTTTATTCTTTTTCTTTTCTTTTCTTTATTCTATTATTTTGGCTTTAAAAACCGCATTTTATACAATATTTACATACATATACATGAATGCTAAAATGCATGAATTAGGCCTATTTACGCGCATTTACTAGGGTTTTTAAGGCCAAAATGATAGAATAAAGATGATGAAACGTGGATTCATCATCCCCCTATACTTGCCTTTGCTAGTCCCTAGCAAACACTTATGCAATAAGTGCAGAAAAGAAAAACAAAGAAAAGAAAAAGAAGAAAGATGGACTAAATTTAATTATCAAACTTGTCTTCACAAAATCAAAGTTTGGAGCTTAAGTCGGACCTTTGAAATTTTAGTGCGGGCGGAACCTTAGTGAGAACCGAATTTGAAATCCAACAGTCCTTGAGAATCCCAAAACTCTGCTCAAGTCTCCTCAATAGCCAGGTCAGAAATATCTCAACTCATACGCAAACTCTTACGACTATGAATCTGACTTGTACAGTGTAAGTGATGGTGGCTCTCCCCAACTAGAATGACAAAGAAACTGACTTCTCCAGTACGACAACCCAATGATACCCCAATCCAGCAACTCCATCCTCGAGGAGCGGGGTATTCCCTTCTAAGTTCAAGTGGCAACCAGCTCAAGAGGAGGGGGTGAAGAGAAGAATGGACGGTAGCCAGTGTAGCTACCTATCCTTGGATGCAAGACCAGTGTAGTCAAGTCATCCTGCTGCAGGCTCACATGATATGACTTTGGAACTCAAGCTTGCTTATTGACTTTACAACATATGTACATAGTTTGCAGGCTTTTTATTTTTGTACATGCCTGAACTTTTTTTTTTCTCTTTTTTTTCTCTCTCTTTTTTTTTTTTTTGAAATACTATTCACAGCAGCATTTACATAAGGAGTTTTTCCTCTTGAGCCAGTAGACTATCCCTCTTTTGAAGCTTTATCGCAACCCACAGCCTCCTGTCTTTAGACTTCCTAATCACTGGACGGGTTGGGGTGCACTTCCCTCCCTAGAGGAGGACAAGTGTTTCCACTTGTGTGCGTCTCATACCGGCAAATCCAATCCCCTCACCACTCCAACTGAGTTGAGCCATGTGAAAGGTGCAGGTGTCCAAGTTAGGTCATTATCAACAAGAGTCGTACGTGTGCTCCGAAATACTCTACTTAGGCAGTCAAGAATCCATTGAACCAAGTCTCGTGATCCTCAAAGAATTAAGTCAACTAGACCTGAAGTACCTCAAACCCAGTTCCTATAAGGTTCCTGTTATTAGGTAGATTTTAAGGTCCAATCAAGCTCCAATCTTCGGATTTTACTTAGACTTGTTCAACTATCAAACTCAATCCGAAAAATGCGAATGCTATGCAATGCAATGCAGAAAATATTTTTGTGATGCAATTTTCAAGGATTTTGAACTTTTTATGGATTTTTGAAAATATGATGCATGCAGATGCAATTTTTTTTGTATTTTTCAAAAAGATTTTTCAAATGTTTTTGGATTTTAGTTTTTGCAAATGTTTTTGGGCTTTTTGAAAACAAAAAGGGTTTGGCTGAAAAATAGGTTAAAATATGTACACGGGAGTGCTTCTTATATTTACAAGAAGTGGATTTTAAGGATTTACAGGGTAAGTAGTCAATTTTATACATATATACATATATAGTGGATTTTGGTGTGATGTGTATATTCCTCAAACTTATTGAAAACAATTTACACACAATTTTTGAAAACTCTAGTCCAAAATAATTTTTACAAACATTTTACACACATTTGAAAATCATTTTGCAAAGGCTTTCAAATCAGTATATATAGGTTTTTCAAATCATTTTTGCAACCATTTTTCAAACCATTTGCAAATCATTTTTCACACATTTTATTTTACACAAAGAAAATAAGTTTTACAAACCACATAATTTACACACAGGTTGAAAACATGAAACAAAATATTTTCAAAATAGTTTCCAATAGATGTTCACAAAGATTTTCAAACTATTTTTTCAAACATTTTGCAAAAAACATTTTCACCTGATTTATTAATCAGTATATACAAAAAGAATTTGAGGAATAACCACATCTTTTTATTAAGGATTTTTAATGAATTTTAAAGAATTATTAGCCATATTTATTAGGAAAATACGAAAATACGAGTTATGGCTAAAGTATATACGTAGTATATACGACCCCCCTATACTTAGCTTGAGCTATGTCCTCATAGATCGGAGAGAAAAGAGAAGACATAACTCGTACTGAGTATAGGAAAATCTAAAGAATAAATAAATAACGGAATGGATGAATGAATCAATGAATGAGAAGTTGACCGTCCCCCCTATACTTAGGATCAAATAATCCTAAGTATAGCAGACTGTACACAAAGCAGGGAGGGTCAAGGGTGGGAATGAACAGATCGTACTCAGATTGTCTCCCCCTATACTTAGGGTAAAATATCCCTAAGTATAGACAAGAAGAGGAGACAATGGAGAGGACCGAAAGGAATAGAACAACTCGGGGTGCCAACCCCCCTATACTTAGGACAAAGTACGTCCTAAGTATAGAAAACTGTCTACAAGGGCGGCACCTTTTCGGTAGATGAAGAAGATAGCAGAGGAAAAGAAGAAAAGAAGAAAAGAAGAAAAGGAATCTGAAGATGGAAAGAGTGATATAGGAGAAGAGATCGGAGGATGTACAAACCACTCCCCCTATACTTAGGGTAAAAGACGCCCTAAGTATAGACAACAACAGGAGTGATCAGACGGAACGATAAAAGAGCACTCGGCTCGTCCACCCCCCTATACTTAGGACAAAGTACGTCCTAAGCAAGGCAGACACGAGAACGGGTGGACGAGCAATACGGTAGAGAGAACGAAGATGAACATAAGAGGATATACAACAGAGATGGATGTACAGAGGGTCAAGAAGGTAGAAAGCGAACCTTCTTGCGAGACCGCTGAGGAATGGATCTGGTGTGATGCAGGTCGACATCGGGGTCCACAGTGGACGGAATCCGATCAGGGTCGACGGGGTGTAAGTCCTCAGGGGCCCTAGGGTGGGAAGGCACAGACGGGGTAGTGGAAGAAGTACGACTAGGTCCGGCCTTGGGAGTCTCGCTGATATCAAAGTGGAATGGGACGAACTCATCATCATCGGAAGTGGTGTACTCGGAGTCGTCCTGCGAGGTGTTATCCAGGTCAAAACCAAAAGGCACGAACTCATCGGTGGAAGTAGTCGAACTCTGTTCGTCCTCTATAATCTCAACTGGATCATCTTTTTCATCAAAAGGTCCGAATCTCTGAAGAAAAGCAACAAAATCAAATTCGGCCTTAGTCTCATCAGTATCTACATGGACAGGAACGGACTCATCAGTGGAAGTAGTCAAAGCATGTCCGTCCTGTATAGTCTCTATATCTGCCCTCCGCTCAATGGTGTCAATCGTGTAAATCCCGCGGATGTCATCAACACATCGCCAATCACAGGAAGCGGAAACACCAAGGTCTATGCTTTCCGAGCTTTCCTCCTTAGAGAGGAATTCTCGAGTCTCATCATCGGTCATGAAGAAGGTCTCTCTGATATCCTCATATAGATCATAGTCCTCGGGGTCAGCCAAGATAGGTGAAGTCGTATCAGGTGCGGGTCTCTGGTCAGCGGTGGGTGCGGTGATCACTGCTTCGCCCTCGTCAGCAAGACGGAAGCGAATCTCTCCTGATCCGTAATCAATAACGACCCTCGCAGAGGCGAGGAATGGTCGTCCCAGGATGATTGGAGAAGGCTCCCCTGTGGAGGTCTCCATGGGCAATACAATAAAATCAACGGTGTAGCTCGTGCCCTGAATCGAGATGACGGTGTTTTCAAGGATACCCTTCGGCCTCTTGATGGATCCATCAGCAAACTGAACGATCATCCTGGTTTTCTTGAGAGGCCCTAAGTGAAGAGACTGTACCAGCGAGAAGGGTATGATGCTAATAGAAGCACCGCCGTCTAGGAGAGTGCGATCACATGTGTGGTCAGGGATTGTGCAGCTAATGAAAGGTGTGGCAGTGTTCTTTTTCCGAGGAATGGGGCGGTGTGTGATGGCGTGGGCAGTGGCCATGGTCAAGATATGACGCTCAGATCTGCTCCTCCGCTTTCTCTTCTTGGGAAGAGGAGCAGATAAATCGGTCATGGCCTGCTGAAGTGGGGCACGGATAATCTCATGTATGGTGGCCACCACTTCGGGTTCAGTCAGTATTTTTTTGAATTTTTGGACCTCCTCCATACAAGGGAGGAAGTCGGAGTCAGCATATACACGAGGCATGCCAAGAGCAGTCTGTACAGCGGCATCCTCGGGGTCAAAGGTGGGACCGGGTGTGAATGTATGTGTGGACAAGGGATCTGGCAAGTGGGCGCTCTCCTCACAGTCCGACTCGATCGTGTGTCTCCCGAAATCTTTTTGTGTTTTTAAAATTTTCTCATTTTTTTGTATTTTTGGTGATTGCAAGCTCTCATGGAAATCCTCGAGTGAACCCATATCATCAAATGGTGGAACATCATGGTCGCTCTTATTGGTACTAGTGAGGTGGTCAATCCTATGTCTCATATGATCCATCATCTGGGTCAAGTGCTCAAGGGTGGACTCCATGAAAGGTGACTCCATCAGCTCAGTCTCGGGTGGATGTGAAGGTGGAGGCGGATAATACACAGGTGGAGATAGAGGTGGGTGTGGGTAGAAATCCGAGTCCTGATACTGTGGCTGAGGCGGATATGTACAAAAGTCAGGAGCAAAGTCCTCCTGGAAAAAAGGAGGTGGACCGGCTGGAGTGAAGGAGGGATCCGCGAAGTCCGGATAGAATACGCTCCAGTCGGCCATCTCGAAACAAAAGAAAATGATCGGGAGAGCACGATGGTCAAGTCAAGAGAATGAAGAAGAAGACGCAAATGCGCAGGGATGATCTAGGACACACAAAACAATCACAACCAAAAAATAAAAAGAATACAAACCCTCAATTCACCTACTCAACTCGGTAGAGATCGCAAGAGCGGTCTTTTTATCTTGTCGGTTTTAGAGTTAGGTGAGAAGTCAAAGAATTTCACACACTCTTAGGGGCTTGATGGGATTTGGGCACTAATCCTTAAGGTGTGCGTGAGCAAATAAAACGAAGACAATGAGGGGATTACTCGCCCCAATACAAGATTTTTCTTTTTGATCGGTTTTAGGGTCAAGTAATATTAGCAGTCCCAATTTTATTGATTATCACTTTTTTTTGGATTTTTAATGAGAATGCACGATCCTATCGGGGAGTCAATTCCTTTAAGCTCCTAGATGATCAAAATCAGAGGTAGAGAGGCGGAAAAGCAATGCAAGCGATCAAAACGATGATGGATGCTAAAGCGTAAATGCTCACCTTGCCTCCAGCACTCTACATGCAAGGATGCTCAGCAGAATTGAAACCTATCTATATGCAAATGCAAGCCGATGAAATCGCCCTAAGTTTCAGAAATTGCTATTAGCGGGAAGCACCACAAGTCGACCACCAATCCTCAACCCTGGAGTCCGGTCTTGGCTTACCCCTCCTCTTCTCGACACACTCGAGTTCAGGAGTAGCGCTTGATGGGGCTCGCTCACGGCACACGGGTTAGAAGATGACGACGCGACTGTTTAAATTTGACTAAGTCCAAACGATACTATAGGAGCATGCAAGGTATTAGGTGTTTGGCCTTAGTCTATCGCAAGCAATCCTAGAACTAGGGGCTCAATCACACAAAAGAAAGAAAATCGAAAAACAAAACAAAATAAAAAGAATGCGAGAAAAAACCGAAGAAAACCACGGGAGCCCCCAAGTGAACAATCACTTGGAAATTAGGCTCAAATGTCCAAGTTCGGGGTACCTGTATTATTACAAATATAATGGTCTCTCTCTCACAAAAATTACACAAATAAATGCAATAAAAGAAAATGCAACTAAAGTAGAGCGCGGTCTTCAAAATTTCCTCTTCGTCTCCTCGGCGCTCGGCTGGCAGATGCCGGCTTCACGTGGGTGCGTAGGCGCCTAGGGTGGAGCGCCTCCCTCGATCCGCGGTTCCTCGCAAAAAGTCAACAAAGAGGGGGATTAGACAGCTCAAAAGATATATCAAGATAAAAATAAAAAACCGCAAAATGTAGACAAATAATCACAAACACAAACAAGACCCGAACTACGCGCTGTTGCTCCCCGGCAACGGCGCCATTTGTTGAACCGGAAATCGCAGCGGTCGTGTTGACTCACAAGGCGAATCAACAGTCGCTGATTTGACCTCCAACGAAATCCGAAATTCAAACAACAATTAACCCACGACAAATAAATCAAGCAATGAAAATAAGTGTGCGGAGTTAAAATTTATTATAACTCTACAACAAGATGTGTATAGGTGCAAGTATTGTAGAGGTCGAACACAGGGAGCAGACAGGTAGAACGGGGCACAAGTGCTCAAAAATGTGTGTGAAAGTGATCAAGTGCCTACTTATGCTCTTTTTTGTGGGTTTTAATTTTTATAATTTTTTATTTAATTTTTAATTTTATAATTTTGTATTTTGATTTTTAATTTACTGATTTTTATTTTCTTTTCATATTTTATATTCTTTTTATATTTTCTTTTTCAATATTGGAAAATAAAGACAAGGTAATAAAAGACAAGCTAAGGTATTTATAAAAATAGATAAAAATACTCAAAAATAAGGAAATAAAGTCTTTTTGGTCTTTTTATACTTTTTTACTGTTTTTGTGATTTTTGGGTAATTTTTAGAATGTTTTTGGTATTTTTAATTATCAAAATAAAGAAAACAGTGAAGAAAATACAAAACTGAAACTAAAATGGAGAAATAAAATAGCAAACAGTAACAAAAATTCTCCAAATTAATTTTCACTTAAAGATAACAAAACAAAGAAAATTCAGGAAAAGAAAACACTATTTTTGGATTTTTTATGAATTTTATAAATTTTTATGAAGGTTTTTAGAGTTTTGCAATTTTTAGGAGTTTGGTTTTGTATTTTTTAATGATTTTTGGCTGGGAGTTGAAACAAACTAAAAGACACAAAATAGATTTTTTTGGGATTTTTCTGAAGTGTTTTTATATTTTTTAGTGATTTTCTAATGCAAACAGTGCTGAAAATAGGTGTTTTTGAATTTTTATAAATAATAAAATGCAATAATTATGAAAAATAAAAATATAGCGTTAATCTACTATGTAACAGAGACTTAATGTGATTTTTGGGGATTTTTTGGGGTTTTCTAGATGCGTGCATAAAATTAGAGACTACAGCAAGAAAACACACACGGCCAGGGGCATTTATGTAATATGCAAGAAATCCAGGGGCACGAATGAAATTTGTCAACGAAAATACAACAGGATTAAATACTTTCGAGACCAAATAGCAACACCCAAAACTCGAGGGGCTTCTCCTGCAAAAATGCCAGGTCACATGCGTCGAGCACGTGCCTGGCAGGGACGAAACCACAATATTGTAAACGTTGGGGGGTATGTTCGCAAAAGGGCCAAGACTTATACACAGCAACTGATAGTTTACGAACTTAAAGTAAACACACACAAACCCCAGGGTCCTCTTCGCAAAATGGCCAGGGAGCACGTGCGTGACCACGTACGCCTGGCAGGGGCGTTAGCGCAATACTACAAAGTCGGGGGGCTGGAATGTAACATTTACAAAAATATAAATAAGGCAGATGAAATATTAAGCAGTTGTCATGAAATACAAAAAAGTGCGGGGGAAGAACAGCAAAATACCCCCGCTGTAGGCGCGATCGAACGGCCTGGCGGCGTTCACTTGGACACTTGGCGACGTCGGGTGCGCCGATACCCCTTGGATCACCAACGCCCAGGATTAGAAGGAGCGGATCTGATCTGATGGCTGTGGAGTACCCTTCATCCAACGGCGCTTGGGGAGGCTGCAAGAACAGGAGCTGATCGACGGTCCTGGCGCGTGGAGGATGAACTCGGCGAGAACACGGCCAGGTGACGTTGGAGCTTTACAAAATCTTCACGCGCGAATGTCGTTCTCCCTCCGATGGCACCACGATCCACCTGGGAGCTTCCTCGAGAGGGGCCGCGGCTTCAAAATGGCCTACGACGGCCAGGACCCCGCGGCGGAGTTGGCGAGAGAGGACAACCCCCAGGAGGGTCGAGTTGCAACAGAATCGATCCCCAGGAGGGTCTCTGCGCGCCCTGGACCTGCAGATGGAAAGAAAACACAGCAGCAACGAGAGCTTGCAGGTCGCAGAACTTGAAAATAAAAGGTTGGCGGCGTGGAGTGTTGAGGATGGTGGCCTGAGCTCGAGGGCTCCGGCAAGGTATTTGATGAAAAGATCTACACTAACAATGGTCTAAACAGCGATCTAAGTAGATGAAATAAAGCAGTAAACTAACAGCTAATTAACTATGAGAAAAACACAAAGAAAAACAAACGAAAACAGTGGAAAACGACCTCTAACGGTGGAAGAACCGCGAGATGAAACCTCACACCGGCGACCGGCGGAGATAGATGGAACCGCCCCCTAACTTTGCTCAAATCCGCTGCAAAAAGGCGTGGGGAGGAGGCTGTCACCCTCCTCAATCCACGGCGCTTGAAAGGTGGAGAAGAACTTGGTCAAAAAGGGTTCAAAGGGGAATGGAGTTTTGGGGGTCGGTTTTGAACTTGGCCGAGGGGCGTACTTCGAGGGAAGATCACGGGTGGCACAGGCATCCAAATGCCTATCTAACACCTGGGCGTGTAAGAGCGTTAGACGAGGAGCAAAAGGCGTGAAGACACCATCATCAAACGATGCAAGGGCTGTCCTCGAAAAATCCGCGAAAACAGACAAAAACCACATCTGACACAACCCAGGGGCAAAAACCAAGGAGTTGACCAGCAGGTCAACTTCCACCTGGTTGGTCCACGTGGACCAACCAGGAAAATCCTTGGAAAAAATTATTTAGAAATTCATTTTAAAATAGTAAACGATTTTATTAATTTTAGGTTATAAAATAAAAAATATTTATTATTTTATAAATCATTTTATTACGATTTTTATTTATTTTTATGAGACTTATTTTTACAAGTTTGCATTTAGACCCTTATAGGTATCTATATCTATGTATTTAAGTATTCTACTTTTATTTTGGTATTTTTAATATTATTATTTTTATTTATGAATTTATAAAATTATAAAATACTTTTATCTACACAAATATATTTTTATTTTATTTTTTCTGATTTATTTTGTATATTTAATAAAATGAAAGTGTTATTTGTATAGGTATATCTACATGTATTATACCTATGTATTATAGTATATACAAGTATTTTATTTGTATTTTATATATGTTTTTATTCTGATTTTAATACACATAATTATTATAAGTATTATTTACAACATTATAAAAATATAAAATTATAAAAATAATAAATAAATAATAAATTGAATATTTTAATATGTACAAGTATACAATGTGGGTCCAAAAGCCAACTTTCACCGTAGCTCCGCCAAATGCGAAACCACCGCCATTGGATAGCTTATTTTCTTCTATATACAATTAAAGGTGAGTTTGATGCATTTGGAGTTGTCGTTTGTGAGATACAGGTCTGGGAAGTTGGGATTCTGGATTTTTATTCAGACCATAACTTTTCATTTGTACATTATTTTTCTGTGAAATCAATTTTGTATTTTTCTTTATAAAATTATTTACAACTTTCATGTTCAAAGTTTCTTTATTTGATGTATAAAAAGTGGAACCAAAAATAGGTCCCAAAATGAATAAAGAATGAATAGAGTTTATAGGTATTTTTTCTGTGTTTCTGACCTTATCTCCCCCTACTTTATTCCTTGTCGACCTATTCATCAAGATGCCTAGGTCTCGGGGTTTCGGGTCATAAAATATTTACAATATTTTATTCTTTTTCTTTTCTTTTCTTTATTCTATTATTTTGGCTTTAAAAACCGCATTTTATACAATATTTACATACATATACATGAATGCTAAAATGCATGAATTAGGCCTATTTACGCGCATTTACTAGGGTTTTTAAGGCCAAAATGATAGAATAAAGATGATGAAACGTGGATTCATCAGGAGGTGCATTCCACAAGAGGAAGTTCATAGTGTCCTCTAACATTGACATGTTCGAGAATCAGGAGGACACCACTATGGGAGAAGAACAACAATGAAATGCTCAAATGAGACATCTGGTGGCCGACTCTTTTTAAAGATGCAGAAGGTTTTCTGAAATGATGCTCTAACTATCAGAAAATAGATGCTACCGTTAGAATGAGAGATACAATTCCCCTAAAATACATTCAGATTTCAAATGTATTTTATGCATGGGACATTGACTTCATGGGCCCATTTCCCAACATCCATGGATTTGAGTATATTCTTCTCGTTGTCGACTATGTCAATCGTTGGGTGGAGGCTATCCCAACCCAAGTCATCGATAATCGCACCGTTTGCCAGTTTTTGAAAGAGAATATCATTGCAAGGTTCAGGATTCCCAGAATTCTGATATCAGATGATGGTAGTTATTTCATAAACATAGAAGTGAAGAAGTTGACTCCGGAATACTGCACTAAACATCTAGTATCTTCTCCATACCATTCGCAATCCTATGGCCTACCTTAATGTTCAAATAGGGAGATCAAGACAATTCTACAGAAGCCCATACGTCTCGATAAGAAGAACATGTCTCAAATGCTCAACTCGATTCTTTAGGCCTATTGGACCACATACAAGTCATTTTGGGAATCTATATTTACTGCCTAGTCTACAACAAGCCATGCCATTTACTCGTGGAATTAATCCATAAATCTTTATGGGAAATAAATTTCTGTAATTTGGATTCCAAGAAGGCCAACAAGAATACAAAGTTAGATCTGAATCGATTACTTGAATTCCACAACTATGCATATGACAACAACTTGATGTACAAGAAGAAGGTCAAGAAGTGGCATGAAAAGCACATATGTCGAAAGACTTGCTAACTAGGTCACATGGTTTGGTTGTTCGATGCAAAGTTGAAACGCTTCCCATGGAAGTTGAAGAGCAAGAGGACCGGTCTTTTTGTAGTCAAGTACGTGCGTGACAATGGAAGTTTCGTCATATCTGATTTGTTAGCTGATACACAACCATTCATGATCAACAGACAACTATTAAAGCCTTTTCTCGATCAAGATACTTACCTATCCGTGGTTGATTCAATACAAGTGGTCTACCATGATGAGTTTACAGTCGCAGCATCGGCGCAATCTGACAAGGCATCCAAAAATATTTTTGGTGATTAATCTTTTTCTTTATTTCTTCATTTCTTCTTTTCTTTTGTTCTTTTCATTTTCCATTCTTTCATTCTACTGAAAAGTTGCTCTCATCCCATTGATCAGTGTTATACTTAGGATATAGTTCATCCTAAGTATAGGGGGATGAGTGTATTCAGGTATTCATTATTTATCCTTCGCTTGTCTCCTCAACTCTAGATATTCTATATATACTTAAGGATATTTTACAATAAGTTTAGGGGGAGACAAGCCAAGCCGATGATCCATTTATTCGTTCCAACCCTCAACCTTCCCTGCTTTGTATACAAGTTGTTATACTTAGGATTAATTTATCCGAAGTATGGGGGGACGGTCGACTTCCTATTCTTTATTGAGTCATTGTAGTATAGACTTTCCTCTACTTAATACGAGTTATGTCTTCCTTTTCTCTCTGATCTATTAGGACAAAGCACAAGCTAAGTATGAGGGGGTCATATATATGTTATATGTACTTTAGCTGTAACACGTAGTTACATATTTTCAATAATATACATAACTAATAAAAATCAAAACACATATTAAAATTGTTTAGAATGACGGTTGATAAATTGCTTTAAAATTATTTACAAAATGTTTGAAAATAGTTGGAAAATTCTTTGAAAAAACTTATCTAAAAACATTTGAAAAATATTTTGTGAAATGTTTTAAAACTTTTGTCAAAATGTATCTTTGTAAAAATTTCTTTTATTTGATTGAGTAAATTATTTTAAAAATTTTTTTGCAATGGTTTGGAAAATGGTCATAAAAATACTTTGAAAAATCTATACATACTTTTTGAAAAATCTTTACAAAATGATTTTAAAATTTTGTAAATATTTTAAAACATTGTTTGCCAAACTATTTTCAAAATAAAGTTTTCAAAATGTTTGTCAAAATATTTTCAAATCATTTTGAGTACCATGTACATCATTCAAGAAAATTAAAATCTTTGTCAAACTATTTTGAAAATAAAATTTTCAAAATGTTTGTCAAAATATTTTCAAATCATTTTGAGAACCATGTACATCATTCAAGCAAGTAAAAATCTTTTACAAACCCTGTATATCAACCTGTAAATAATCATAAACCTAATATTTGTAAATACCTAGTGTTAATTCCTCAACTAAAATAACAAGATGCACTCCCGTATAAATATCTGCATATAATTATTTGACCAACTCTTTTGTTTTTCAAAAATTACTAAAAACTTACAAAACCAAAAACCCATAAAATTTTTAAAAATGTTTTCAAAGTTGCATAAAAATTTGCAAAAATTTTCGAAATCCATAAAAAGTTCAAAATCAGAAAAATTGCTTCACAAAATATTTTCTTGCATTGTACGTAACATTTTCATTTTTTCAATAGAATATAGACATACAAGTTAAAATATAGTCTGAAGATTGGAGCTTGGAATAAACCTTAATACACTTAATTTCAAAGAAACCCATTGAGGACTAGAATTGGGATATCTCAGGTCACCTTGACTTAATTCTGTAGGTTCCATGAGCTCACCTTGACTTAATTTTGTATGTTCCATGAGACTATGTTCATGAATCAACTTAATGTGTCTAAATAGAACCCTTCATATCATCCATAAGACTCTTGAGACAGTGGCTTGATCAGAAACCTCGTACTTAACACTTAGCTCAACTCATATGAACTATTGAAAAATCTTGGAGCCTAAGTCGAGATGATTCTAGGCCACTTCATCAAGGGTGACTCAGGAACCATTCTTGGCGATTGTCGAAACCGGTATTCTAACCCACTTATATTGATAACATTGATATCTAAAGAATTTAGATGGATTGAGATAATGCTTTAGATGAGGAATGGTCCGCCGTTACAACTTTTTCCAAGATTCCAAAAAAGGCGGAACACAAGATGCTATATATGCCAAGGCACAAACAAGAATGTAGAAGCTATGAAAAATCAAAAATATCAAAAAAAGAAGCCTATGAAAAAAATCCATCAAAAATTTGAAGCGTCAACAAAAGCCTGCTTCTTGGTGAAGACTCAATTATACTAACCAAGCTTTACAAGGGAATAAAGATTGCACTCGTCCATTTCCACTTCTTTTCCCGTCTCCTAGCTTCTTCTCCCATTCGGTTGTAAAGATCGGTAGCAAATGACCTTAGACATAAATATCTATCTCCACGAGGATGAGTTACCAAAAGAGCGTATCCTGTTTAGGTTCAATGGTTTATCTGGGAAGAACTGTAACAGCTCATACACATGGTTCTATCACTTCAAGGTAGCAAGGGTATGCGATTGAGAATGGTTCTGACCTGACTGTGAATTGGATGAGATAATAGTATTATGGAACCTACGGGATGTTTGTGACTAATATTAATACAATTTCGAGCACACAAATATTATTGATAAATATTATTTGAAACACATTTCCATAACTAAAATAAAATAAAACCATTAAAAAATTAAAATAAATCAATTACTTTAATACATAGATGAAATATACTATATATACCTATAAAGAATATGTACATAATTATTTAAATACATAAATAAACTCATAAAATACCTAAATATGTAATTAAATAAAAAATAAATATAATACATATTTACATATAATATATATATTAATAAAGTATATATTACAAATTAAAATAAAATTCTCAATATACATGTATATTTACCTATGAATTTAAATGTAAAAAGTAACTTATAATAAATACCTTTGAAAAATTAATAAAATAGAAATTAAATACTACATAAAATCAGAAACATTTTTTATTATAACCAAGAAATAATTAATTTATTTAATATTTTTATAGAATATATAAATATTTTTATTCTTTTTTTCCTGGTTGGTCCACGTGGACCATTTAGGGCCCTTCAATTGTTGACTCGAGGTCAACAATACTAACCTCCAGCCACCTTGTCAGAAACCTCACGGTCTCCTCTTTTCTCCCATTTTTCATTCTTCGTCCCATACCTTCTTTGCCTCAATCCTAAGTCTTTCTGATCTTCACACGACTCTGACCTTCACCGACCATCCCTCCTTCACCTACCACTGATCCATGCTATGCAATCGTGCGTTGAAAATCTCCGTTCATTAGCTTATAAAGTCCTCCCTTCTCCATCATTTTGAAGTTTGATCTATCCTAGAAGCTCTTAGCCCCTCATAACTTGTGTTTAATACTCCAGGTTGGAGATAGAAGGCAGGGTAGCCATCTGCAGTGAGGAGTGGATTCGGAGAAGATCCAAGCCACCGTCGAACTTCTGTTGGTTGATTCTGCCTCCTTGGCCTCCGGCCAAGTTGAGGCCCACTTTCAAGCTATTTTAGGTAAATTTCAGTCCCTAGTTTCAATTCCTACAATCAACTTTTACTTTAATCATATAGGTTAGCCATAATTCCATAGCTCTAATTTGACATGGAGCTGGGAGCTCCATAGTTCATCCTCATTTTCCAACCCATATCCATCGTGGATCTAAGAATCCAACTCCCACGTCCCCCCTCACCATAGCCGCACCCACATCTCACCCTTCATTACTTCCAGCTTCATCAAATGGCCGAAGAGCATCGCCTTGAGATATAGAACTTTTGATACAAAACAAAAGGCTCGAGGAGCCCTCTAGAGATGCAAATTAGACATGGAATACCTCCATATCACCTGGATCTCAACAGACTCACAGATCGATGTCCAAGCTCCCCATTCCCGTAAGAGGCCACCAACACCTATGGATGTGTCCCAGCTAGCTGTAGCCACTGTCATCTCGATGAACTATCGCTAGAGTCACTGAGAAATTGAAGGAAGAAGCTCGTCGGAGCTCGTGTTCGTCCTCATTCTTTCCAACCCCTTACTCAGCCATCAGATCATGAATGCAACCCAGATCTAATTTCCGTTGTTCCTTCTTATCAAAGGGGAACATGGGGAGGAGCATCCGATTAAGCACGTGGCAGCGGATGATGGTCGGGCCCAACGGGGTTAAGTGGTAAAAATTACACATATACCCTATGTATTTTTTTATATTTTATAAAATGTTGTAAATATTTAATTAATTCAAAAGTTCAGGAAATAAATCCAAAGGACTCGATGCAACTTTTCTATATCACACCATTAGTCCTATACCAACTCAGTTCATGTGGCCCCACGCGTGAGCTAGAAATAATTGCATGTCTAATTCCCGACTTTTGTATTTGCAAAATAGTGCTACAAATTATGTTACTATTTTAAATTTCTATTGTTCTTGCACAAACACCCTTGCCTTTAGTTTTTGTTGCAAAAAAAACCCATGCTAGCTTGATTTCTTTTTATGTATGCATTTTATTTTCTATAAATTCTTCTTGTGTTCCAAAAGTCATGAAAAATAAGTTTAAGTGCTTGATTATGTATTCATTTACCCTCAAATTTGTTTTGCATTTTACATGCATTTCTTATTTATTAAAAATAAAAAGGACATGTTTATTTCTTGTTCGACTTGAAAAATACACAAAAGTATAAGACCCACTCTAAAAATTCCAAAAACATTACCTACTATTTATTATTGTCTTTTATAACTACATACCAAAAATTGCAAAAAAAAATAACAAAAGAAAACCCTAAAAATTACAAAATCTGTGCTATCCCTACAATATTTAAAAATATTTTCAAAAATCTCAAAAAATGTTTTTCTATCCCAAATTTTTATTTCTAATATTTTCTACATATAAAAATTATTTTTGAGATTTTTTGTCCCAATTTACTATTTTAATTCTCAAAATAAATTTGTTATGTTTATAAGTCCATGATTTTATATATTTTAGACTTTAAAAATACCTAAAATTAGTAAAAATACCCAAAATCACAAAAACGGAAGAGAAATATAAAAACACAAAATATTTTATTTAGTAATTTTGACTATTTATAGCTACATTTATAAATATATTACTCTATTTTTATTCTATAGTTATATATAGTTATTTATAGTTTATATTATTATTAATTATTATAAATATGTTATAAATATTTTTAATCCTTTATAAATAAAAGGGTCATTCTTCTTGTACTTTCTGATTTTTTATATATTTATTATATATTCTATTATAGATTACCTTTATTATACTATTATATATGTACTATTATATATACTTATTATATTATTAAAAAGGAAAAAAAGAAATTGAAAATTAGAAAACAGAAAAAAAAATAAAAAAAATAAAAAATAAAAAATATAATATATATAACAAAAATGAATTAATTAAAAAACCACGCAAAATTTTAAGTAATTAAATGAGTAAATAGTGTACATTTATACATTATCAATAATTTGTTTATAAATATAATCTCTACTATGTCGACTTGTTCCTTTAGTTTGACACCCTAGTATACTTATCCACTATACACATATATTTGTAGTTTTTATAATAGATTTTTATCCACTTCCTATTTTGCATTGCTTTATTATTCTAGTTGTGGGTTGATTGTTGAATTTGCTACTCGAGCTGCACGTCAATCACCTCAATGACTGTGGTCCCACCTTGTGTGGACCACACGACCGCTCCACTATGTTCGGGTAGCCTATTTCAAATGGAGTCGTTGTTGGGAAGCAACAGAGTGTAGCGCATTTTGTACAATACTTTGCTTATTCATGGATTTTTTATTTTACTATTTATTTTTGAAAATTATTTGCAAGTTTCTAACCCATATTTGTTTGTTGCTTTCTTGCAAGGGACCACGTGATGACGATTGCTTCTTTGGAGGTGGACACACCCGAGCTGCGAGGAGATTAGCACTTATCCTAGTGTGCCAATTGGAGAGAGTAGAAGAAGTACATAGAGAGAAGGGGAGGACTGGGAAGCATTGTAAGTCCTCTTACTTTGCATGCATCATTTGATATGAGGGTCAGATTTCCACCCTAGTATCCACTTGCATGACTTTTTTGCTATCTCCCTCTATTTTTGCTAACGTAGAATTAAAAGGGAAAATAAAAAAGATTATTAGGCAACTTCTTATTGAAAAATACTAAAAAAAGTGAAAACCTAAAAACTAAAATAAGGGGATTCCTTGTAACACTTTGACCATAATTAAATCTTTATTGGACATCATTGTTTTGGGTTCATAAAGATCTCATTGTTTTCAAGTATATTTCAGAGAGAGTGAGGTACAAACCTTAAGGAATAGATCCCAAATCCCATTTTGTGGTTACCTTGATAATCACATAGGACGACGAAGTATCGACGCTTCTATTGTACTTTGGTGAGTAGGACCCTATCGACGATGGTGTTTCCAACTTGTGTGGAGAATTTGACTTGGTCTGAAGTACTGAACATATGCCACATCCTCACGGGTGTGTTTGTGCCATCGTCTTGCGTTCGAGTACCTCGCTTATGAGGGAAGTATTGGTTCACCTATTGGCTTCCTCTCTATATTTCTTGTTTGAGTAGCCCCTCAAGAACGAGTTCAAGGACCTTTAATATCGTAGTTCACATGTTATTCACATGTTACAAAGGAAGTGGAAAGTAAAGGATCCTTTTCTAGCAGTACTCACTCTCCTATAGAGTTAGACATCTAAATACTTGTTAAATTTGTCTGCAAAATAAAATAAAATTGAAAATATAAAAATAACAGATCCTTTACTGCTTTATTTGTGTGGAGTTGGTGAACCCACAACTTGTTTGGTGCTTGTTTTAATTTAGGTTAAGCTCAAAGATCAATCCCATACATTTGTGCCATTTTTCCTTTCATCTATTTCATTCTCTTTTGATCCTTGCTCATTTCAAGCCATTATACTATTTTACACTCCTTTTATTCCTTGTTCATCATCATATCTTTATTCCTTCATCGATCTACCACTTGACCCTCTAGATGGTGACTCATTGATGGCTTGGTCAGGACCCTGTCGACACCCACATCGATTCCATGCAGTCAACATCTCTAATAATTTGTGGCATGTCCTGAGAACCTGATTTGAACTTTACAAACCGTTCTCTAGACCTTCGCCTTTTTCAATAATCGAGGATCACTCTAGTACTGAACTTTGCCTATTTTGGATGGAAGTAGATTTCACTACTTACACTTCTCCATCCTTTAATGAAGTTCTCTGGTAACCTTAACACAAAGCACTTCTCTATATTTGGTGCTTCAATTCAAACTGATCGGGGCATTATTCTATGTGCAGTAAGAACCCATCTGAAGCTAAAGATACTTTCAAATTTTGATTCAGACATGGATCCTACAGGACAAGGGAAGGGACCACAACATCCTCCACATCTAGAACAAGGCCAGCCAGACAAGAATGCCATTAATGCTCAGTTTCTTACCTCGATTCAAGCCATTTAGCAGCATCTTACAGACCAAGCATTGGCACAGGTCACCTTCCAAGGGATGCTTAATGATCTAAGGAGAAGAAGAGAGAATCCAGGAGGAGGAGGAGATGAAGAATTGATGAATGGACCTTGTGGAGGTCCTGAAGATGAGCCGAGAGGAGAGAGGCCCAAGCCTACTCTCAAGGAGATGTACAACCCTTGTGCAGGATAGATGACTGAGTAGATTTAAATTCCACCAGTCCATGCAGACTTTGAGCTGAAGTCTCAACTCTTAGGTCTTCTTCCCACGTTCCACGGGAATGCTAATGAAGAACCAAACATCCATCTGTAGTAGTTTGCTCACATCTACGATACAATGTACTACCCTAACATTCCATTAGGCATAGTCAAGATGAGAGCATTTCCATTCAACCTTCAATATAAGGCGTTTTACTGGATTAATCATATGGGTAAGCTCATTACGATCTGGGAGGAGCTCAAGTCAGATTTCTCCACAAATTCTACTCTCCCGGTCAGCTTAATCAGATGCGATCCAGAATAGCCTATTCCTCCCAAGCCACACATGAGTCTATTCATGAAGCTTGGGAGCAGTTCAGAGATTTTCAAGAGATGTGTCCCCACCATGATATTCCCCAAACCAGCCTAGTCCAACATTTCTTCGGGGGACTCACTCTCGAGAGACAAACTCTCTTAGATGCTGCTTGTGGTTGGTCATACTTCAACATAGACAAAGATGACGTTTTGTAAATTTCAAGGAAATGGCCGAAGGAGAGACCACATTATCGTCGTCTTGCACATATCAATGATAACCACATATCCAATAGAAGATGCTTCATATGGCAGTAGCTTATGAACTGGATGGTGATGAAAGCTCCAACCTGAGCGTCATTATAGTTAAGTTGCCATTTCTCCAGAAGATAAAAAAGACCACATTCACCTGTCTATTTGGGATATATGCCTTTTGCAAAATTCCTTTTAGATTGTGTAACGCTCCTGTGACATTCCAGACGTGCATGTTGGTAGTATTTGCAGATATGGTTGGTAATTTTCTCAAGGTTTTCATAGATGACTTCTTGATCTAGAGACAGTTTCGATCAGTGCCTTACATATCTAAGCCGAATGTTGAAAATACAGTAAGCCTTGTGCTCTCATGGGAGAAGAGTCATGTCATGGTGACTGCAGGAATTGTTCTAAGCTGTGTCATATCAAAGCATGGCATGGAGGTTGATCCTATGAAGGTGGATGTTATTTCCAAACTTGAGACACCTACAAATTTGAAGCAAGTCTGATCATTCCTTAGGCATGTGTGATTTTATTGAAGATTCATAAAAGACTCCAATAAAATTTCCTGACCGATGACTGAGCTTTTGGCTAAAGAGACAGATTTCATTGTAGATGAAAGAGTTCTCCAAGCCTTTAATCAATTGAAAGAAATGCCCTCCAACCGCTAGATTGGTCTTTACCATTTGAGATCATGAGAGATGCATCAGATTATGCCATTGGAGCAGTTTTGAGATAGTGGAGAGATTGTTTACCATTTACTATTCACTATGCTAGCAGAATATTAGATGAAGCACAAAAGAACTATACTGTCACTGAAAAAGAGCAGCTAACAGTCATATCTGCCCTGGAAAATTCATATTACACTTTCTGGATCCAAAGTCATTGTGTATACAGAGCATTCTGTCATCAAGTACTTACAAAGTAAGAAGGACATCAAACCAAGACTCATCAAATGGAAACTTCTACTCTAGGAGCTCGACCTCGAAATCCGAGATAAATATAGAATCAAATATGTGGTGGAAGATCATCTTTCAAGACTTCCAAAGCTAGACACTCCTGAGCAGAGCATGATACCAGTTATAGAGACCTTTCTAGACGAGGAAATTCTATCAATCATCTCACTCCTCGAGTTCACCGATATTGTGAGTTATCTTGTCTCCAAGAGAACTCTACAAGATTGGCCCAAGCTGAAAATTGACAAATTCTTATCAGATATCTGTTTTTACTAGTGGAAGTATCCCCCATTTGTTTTGTGAGGGGGCATATTGCATATGGAGAAGGTGCATTCGTCAAAAGGAAGTCCACAGTGTACGCAAACATTGCAACAATCGCAAATCAAGAGGACACCACTCTAGGAAAAGAACGACAACGAAAGTACTTCAATGCGACCTCTGGTAGTCGACTCTTTTCAAAGATGTAGAACACTATGTGAAATGATACATTAACTTTCAAAAAAGGGGTAGAATTATTGGATTAAGATATAATGCCCTTGAAATACATTCAAATGTCTTATGTGTTTGAGGCGTGGAGCATTGATTCATGGGCCAATTTTCCAACAATCAAGGATTTGAATATATTCCGCTTGCTGTCGATTAAGTCAGTTGTTGGGTGGAGGCTATCCCAACTCGATCTGCTGACAGACACATTATCTATCGTTTTCTGAAAGAGAATATCATTGCAAGGTTCGAAATTCGTAAAATTTTGATATCCAATGGTGGCAACGAATTTATCAAAAAAAGAAGTGAAAAAAGGTGACCCAGGAATATTGTATTAAACGTCGAGTCGCTTCTCCATACCATGGACGTGAAGATAATCACAATCGCTCGACTTGGTTCTCTAATCTTATCGCATCACGTACAAGTTACCCTTGCGAATGTAGTCATAATCGCTCGACTTAGTACTCTAGGCTTATCACATCACGTACAAGTCACCCTTGCGAATGTCTTCCTACTGCCTAGTCTATGGCAAATTATGCCATCTACCCATGGAATTAATTCTAAAATCTTTATGGGTAATTAATGTTTGCAATTTGGATTCCAAGAAGGCCGGAAAGAATAGAATGCTTGATCTGAACAGATTGCTTGAATTTAGAGATTATGTATATGAAAACAACCTGATGTAGTTAATAAGTGGCATGACGAGCATACCTGCAGAATGACTTTCGAACCTAGTAAGAAGATTTGGTTGTTCAATGCAATGTTAAAATTATTCCCAAGAAAGTTGAAAATCAAATGGACATGGCCATTCGTAGTGAAATATGTGTGTGACAATGGTAGCGTAATGATATCTTGTTCGTTATCTAGAACACAACATTTCACAATCAATAGATAGTTGTTGAAGCCATACTTAGAGCACGATACATTCTTGTCCATTGTCGATTCGATATAAGTGGTCTATCAAGAAGGGCTTCAAGCTGCAACATCAGCAAATTCACACGAGGGTCACAAAAATATTTTTGATTAATTCAACTTTTCTTCATTATTTCTTTTCTTCTTTTCGAAATTCATTCATCCAATAAGTCTACTCATCCCATTCATCATTGTTATACGTAGGATATGCTTCATTCTATGTATAGGGGGGATGAGTGCATATGGGTGATCATTCTTTGATCCCTCATCTGTCTCCTCAACTCTTGATATTTTATCTATACTTAGGGATATTGTACACAAAGTATAGAGGAAAACAGGTTGAGATGATGATTAGATTATTTCCCACCCTTGACCCTCCCTACTTTGTACACAACCAGCTATACTTGGGATTACTTGATCTTAAGTATTGGGGGGGGGAGATGAACTTCTCATTCCTTATTATTTAAATCATTGTAGTATAAACTTCCCTATTCATAGCACAATTTATGTCTTCCTTTTTCTCTCTGACCTATGAGGGCATATCTCTACCTAAGTATAGGGGTGGTGTATATGTTGTATATACTTTAGTCATAACTCGTACTTTTACATTTTTAATAATATGGAAAATTAATAAAATTTAAACACATATTTAATTCTTTGTTCATACTTTTAGTAAGCTGGAAAAAAATGTTTGAAAAACCTTTTGAAAACTTTTTTAAAAATATGTTGTAAAATGTTTTCAAACATTTGTAAAAATGTTTTGTTTGTAAAAAAAATTATTTGTTTGAATAACATGACTAGAAAATCTATTTACAAATGGTTTGGAAAATGGCTGCAAAAATGTTTTCAAAATGTATACATACTATTTGAAAAATCATTGCAAATGATCTTCAAAGTTTATAAATATTTGCAAAAATTATTTGTCAAATTATTTTCAAAATAAAGTTTTGAAAATGACTAGTAAAATATTTCCAAATTATTTTGAGAACTATATAAATAATTGAAGAAAATAAAAATTCTTTACAAATCCTATAGATAGAAACTTGTAAATAACTACAGACTTAATTTTGTAAATAACCAGTATAAATTCTTTAACAAACTCTTATAAATATTGATGCACTCCCGTGCAAATATCTGCATATAATTCTTTTACTAACCTATATTAAAAATCCATAGAAATTTCAAAAAAAAATAAAATCTGTAAAAAAATATCAAAATGTTTTCAAAATGGCATAAACATTTGCAAAAACTTTTCAAAAATTCTATTAAAAAGTTTAAATTTAGAAACTTTCTTCACAAAAATATTTTCTTGCATTGTACATAGTATCAGCATTTTATGGAGTAATCTAGATAAGTGAACAAGTCTAAAATAAAGTCTGGAGATTGGAGCTTGATTTTGACCTTATTACACTTAATTTCAGAAGAACCTATTAAGGACTCGAATTGGGATACTTCAAGTCGCCTTGACTTAATTCTTTATGTTCCATGAGACTATGTTCATGACTCCATTCATTGTGTCTAATTAGAGCCCTTCATATCATACGTATGCCTCTTGAGACAGTGGCTTGATTAGAAACCTCACACTTAACACTTATCTCAACCTAGATGGATTGTCGAAAAATCCTGGAGTCTAAGTCGGGATGATGCTTGGTCGATTCGTCAAGGGTGGCCTAGGAGCTATTATTTAGGATTGTTGAAACTGGTACTCTAACTCACTTCTTTTAGTAATAATGATGTTGAAAGTCTGGAGACTGGATTGAAACAATGATTTGGATGAGGAATGGTCTGCTGGCTCAACTTTTTCCCAAGACTCCAAAACATGGGCAGACCAAAGACTCTATATACGTTAGGGCACAAACAAGAATGTAGAGAAATGCAAAGTCAAAGAAAAATCCAAAGAAGTAGCCTACACCAAAAATCCCACAAAAATTTTAGCTTACAGAAAAAGTTCGCTTCTTGGTGAAGACTCGGTTACATTGACTGACCTTCACAAGAGAATGAAGACTACACTGGTTCATTCCCCCTTCTTTTCCCATTTATTCTAACTTCTCCCCCTTTTGGTTGTAAAGACTGACAATACCTGGCCTTAGAAGAAAATATTTGTCTCCACGAGGACGAGTTACCAGAGGAGAATACTCTTTTATGGTTCCTGAGAAGAGTTGTATAATTCACACACATGGTTCTATCATTCCAAGGTTGTGAGAGTATCCGACTAAGAGGGTGATTCTGACTAGACTGTGAATAGAACTGAATAACAGGATTATGGAACCTAAGGGTTGTTGTGTCACACTTTCTAAACTCAATGTGGTTCAAACAAACTAAGAATTTAATGGTCCTAACTGAGCTCCAAACTTTGATTTTAGTAAGACATGCTTAAAAGTCAAAAATTATTCTAAGTTGTTTCTTTTTCTTTTCTTTATTCTCTTTTTTTGCACTTATAGGCATAAATGTTTGCTAGGAACTAGCAAAGTCAAGTATAGGGGGTAACAAATCTTTATTTTACCATCGTTATCTTTCATTTTGTCCTTAAATACCTAGCTAAATACATGTATATATAATTGAAAATAACACTCAAAAATTCATAGAAAAAATTGTATAAATAATGTACTAAATATTGTTTTAATACCAAAAATATAGAATAAAGGATAAAAAATAAAAAGAATGAAGTGTCAAAGACACTGAGTGACCCTAGACCCAATCACCATGATGATTTGATTGAGAAAGAATAAAGTAGGATGAGATAGGGTTGAGAAACTGGACATAAGATCACATAAAAAACCATATCTTATTTTACCAAATAATTTCATTTTGGAACCTATTTTATTTTATTATATTTACACCTCAAATCAATAAAACCTAAACATGAATAATGTTCATAAAAAATACAAAATTGATTTCATTAAAAAATAATATATAGTGTGCCATGGATACACAAGATATAAAACCGTACAACATTTGCAGACCCATATCCTCTCCATACTAATTTAAAATGACCAAACTCACTTTTATTTTTCATAAAACAAAATCATCTATTTAATGAAGATGGTTTCATTCAATTTGTAGTTAAGAAAAGTTAGGTTTTGGCCCTCATTGTGCAGTATACCTGTATGTATAATATTCAATATATTTATTCTTGATATTTTTCAACTTTATTTATTTTATAAATTTGTAAATATTATTTAAAACATATGTGCATAACTAAAATAAAATAAAACCATTAAAAAGAAAATAAAATAAATAAACACATCAATATATAGCTAAAGTAGACTATCATATATGCATAAGATTTACATACATAATTAATTAAGTTTATAAGTAAACTAAGAAAAAATAAAGAAAATACAAAAATATGTATCAAAATAAATTAAAAATATATAAAATACATATATATATATATGAAATACAAAATTAAAAATAAAAATAAAATATATAAAATGCATGTATATTTACCTATATATACATGTAAATATTAACCTATAATAAACGACCTTGTAAAAAATTGGTAGAGAAGAGCTTTATATCCACCTTGGCGGGTCTCTACCTCATCGAGGACCTCCTGCAGCTGCAGAGAGCCACCTTGTTTGCATCTGGATCCCATTGAAGAAAGGACGCTGAAGGTCAGAGAACGAGGCGATCGAAGCTAGGCTCGCCGGTGTTATTGGGTTGTTCATCCAGGGCCCTTGAACACTGTTGGCTCAAGAACACAACCCAGAGCTAATCTAGGCCATCTAATCAAGTCGAAACATTACATCCCAACTGCCATCAGATCAACTACGTGTTTGTTGGAAATGCGAGCCCACGGCGAGCCATTATGCAATAAATGTTATTGCAAATATCATTCCCTGATCTGAAATGAAGAATAAATAATTTGCATATAGGTCCCTTAGTACAATTAGGGTTATGTACCATGGCCATATTAATAATCATACAGCTGTTGATTCAACTATTGAATCGTAGAGGCTGGTGCTTGGATGAATATCTAAAGAGTTCGATTGAGGAGTCATCAAGCACCATCAAATGATTGTTAAGAGATGATCTCCAGCCTGAGTAGGAGATGGCAATCCTTTTCTCTGAAGGTTGATATCTGACCGACCTCTTGATGCAGGTCCTCTGCATAGGAATAGAGATTCGGAGGTGTCAGATTAGTTAGGTCAAAGAGTTGACTTAACGAGATCGAGATAACCAAAGTCCTACATCGTATGCTGTCATGATACAGGCACACATCCTTTGACCGGAGACAGATGTGTTGCTATATGTCCGAGTATGTACATTTGGCAAACCAATAGGTTGATGACCTAACCAAGGTCTATACACCGGCGCGCTGGTCTGCATATAAGGGCATATGAGTAATACGATCTCTCAAAGGGATCATACATGTTCATTTACTGAACTGGAAGACATGAGCTCACTCATGAGATATTGGGAAGAATCAAATTCCGTGCACGGTCGTCTCGCTTTGGAATCTTGACTGAATGTGTAGGTTTGATATATACTTTTGGAAAGTATATGATCAAGAACTAGGTATGATATATGCTTTTGGAAAGTATATGATCGATACCAACTCCCAATGATCGAATGAGAAACTTACTGATAAAACCATGAAGTAGGCAGTATAAAGTTGATCAAATACTTCAGGTTTAATCTGAGTCTTCCAATATGCAGGATGTACAGGTATTGGGAATACCTGAGGGTGATGTGATCATAAACGATTGTATAACCATGACGCTTCCATTCCTAGGGAGTGATAAAATGGGTCTGGATTTTAGTGACTCCTATCAGTAGAGAAGTAATCTGATCTTAGTCCAAATGTTGGACATTTATCTGAATGTGATTCAGATACAATAAGAAGATTAGATTTGCGGTCTTGATCTGATCAAGCATCTATGGGAGGCCCGCGATCTGGATTTGAGATATGATCTCAATATCCAAGTCACTATACGTGGAACAATACAATCGCCATGTCCTTATCTCCAAGTATCTGCGGAGAAAGCGCATTATCCTTGAAAGGGTTCAGGATAATTTCATTGTTGATAATATGTATCCGAGCATTGAGAAAATGGATAATTAAATGTGATTTAATTATCATAAGTAATATGAATTTGATTCATATTATAAAGAGAGTTATCTGAGATAATTAAATATGATTTAATTATCAAAGATGTAAGTAATATGAATATGATTCATATTATTTTAGAACTAGAGAAATGAGATCCAAGGTGATTAAATATGCTTTAATTATCATGGATATGAATAATGTAGATAGCAATATCCATATTAGTCATATATATTATAAATATGATTTATAATATATAAGAGAGAGATATTTGTAATTTACATTTGTTAATTAAATGTTGATGTGAATTGGATTCACATTGGACATTAAATTGAAAATGTAATTTACATTTTACTTTGGGTTGTGAATATGATTCACAAATTTCCAATGGCATGATTGCAATGTTCACAAAATAAATTGGATTTATTTTTGTGAAATAATTTGCAACAAAAGTTGTTGCAAATATTGGAGAGAATCATGAGATAATGTAATGTCATGTAATAGGAAAAGGAGGCTCCCTTCCTAATGAGGAGAGGGGACGGCCACAATTCCATAAGGAATGTGGTGGCCGTCCACCCTCCTTATGGAAGGAGGCTTGCCTCCTTTCCTATTTATCTAATGGAGATTGATTTGATATAAAATCAAATTATATTTATTGTATATTTGATTTTTTTATTAAATTAATTGTTGTTGTGTTTTTAGCAACAAAATCATGACCATTGAAAGAAACACAAATTTATGTGGACCATTGGATTTGTGTTTTTCCCATGGATTGAGATCCATGGATCCCAAAACCCTATAGAAGGAGAGGCATCCCATTGCTCTTCTTTACACACAATAGTTGAGACAACAAATCTCTCTCTCTCTCTCTCTCTATCTCCCTCTCATGGCCGTCCACCATGGATGCCCTAGAGAGGTTCTCCATCGTCGCGGCATCATCGTTATGTTGCCCGATGGTTTGCTCGTGGATCTCCGTCTCCTTCGGTGCGCCCCACTCATGAAGAAGACGTTGGATCTCGTGTGTCTAGATCAAGAGATCCGCTGCTTGGATTATCAACATGGATTGCGAGAAGCACGCGGTTCATCCCCGCGCTCGCAAGCGTCTCCTCCGTCGGATCGGACTTGAGACAGGAGGTCTCTTCCTTTAGAGACTTGATCACAACCACGTTTCAAGAGGTAACCCTAATACTTGTTTGTGGCTTAGACGAAACGATCCGAGAAGTGTTCTTGGATCATGTGGTTTCGTCGCATGAAAAAATTTTAATTTCCGTTGCATAGAACAACTAGTGCGACTAGTCGTTCTTCGTCGTATCCGATACGACGATCACGCTTCCGTGATGCACTTGAAGATCTAACCATATCCTTCAAGTGGTACCAGATCCTTAGGTCGATGGTTTCGAATATGATTCGAAAACCGAAGACGATTTGGCTTCGTTAAGGTCGCGAAAGTTTTTATCGCATTTGATTTCGAAGATCTGTTTAGTAAATAATTTCGGCCATGTTTAAAATGTTTAAGTACGAATTATTTACTTGAATAATGTTCCCCATTAAATAAGGAAATCATAGGATCTGAGTTTGCGTAAATCGGATTTCGTATGCTCAAGATATGGTTGTTTTAATGAACCTGTATGCACTGTTGCGGGAACAGTAGATTTTAACATGATTAAAGAGTTAATTACTGTTATTATCTGCCTCGAAATGCATGAAACATCAGTTGGATTCTGTCCGAAATCAAGTTAGCAATCTATGAAAAATGAGTTTGCCTAATTTGGATTTAAATTGATTGAGATATGATAATTTTAGTGAGTATGGGTCACTACTGAAATTACAGTCCTAATCTAGAACCAAGTGATTGTCAATTAGTGAAATTAATTGTTAATTTCGTGAAATAATCTTGAAAAATATTTGTGAAATATTGGAACTTGATTATTTGCCTAATTGACGTGGCCTCAACCAATTAATTGATTAGATTTGATCTAAATCTTAATTGGAAACACAATCATCAAACTTGATGCTTGAATAGGATTGGGAATTTGTGTAGCAAATTTCCTTATAATCAAAAATGTTTTGATTATTACTATATGGTATAATTTCGACTGAAAAACCGATGATCATCTCAAGTACAAATTGATATATCTGGCATTATGCTTTCCCGAGGTGGATATGGTGTCTAGTCGAAGAGCATTGGGGTTGCGGGTTGCAACGTATGTGGTCCGTCCCACTCTCGTCGGTACTGGCCATGACAGCGGGTAGGGACTGTATAATGCCGGAGAAAATAAAGGTATATTTTTTCTAATTTATAAAATTCGAATTAATACGTATTTTGAGATATTACCATATATATATTCAAGTAAAATAATCAAGTTTGATTGATTGAATTGGATTGATAATTAATTTAATTTGATTAAATTGATTATGTCCAATTGAGACACTTTATTATAAATAGAGTTATTATTTCCCTTGGAAGAATTAATTATATGAATGTGATTCATGATAATTAATTAAAAATTTGAATATGAGATGGAGGATCACATAAGTGACATCCATGGTCTCCCGTCAAGGCGAAGAGTTCTGTCGCCAGGGATTGTATATAGAAGACGCCTGTCCGAAGTGACAGCTCTTGTATGCAAGTGCATCTGGATCGGGATCTTTGCTTCTTGAAAGAGTAAGGCCGTATACGTAGTGACCCCAATATCGGATCCTCATATTATTGGGGCGATATTGGATTGCGTATAGCGAGTACTATTCCTGTTGACGGTTGATTCAATTAATGACGGGTCAACATCGCCTTAGGGGTGGTGGGCTCAGGTGTTAAAGACCGAATTGGGAAATACAAGTTGGACTTGCAAGGCGGAATGTGTTCCCGCTTCTTTTTATCGGAGTTGCAGATTCTCATATTATTGGGATGTAACAAAGATAAGGAAGGAGATCCCAGATCTTGCTGAGATATAATGGTAAGTATATCTCTTACATTGAAAATGATTAAGGCAATGAACTTTCAGTGTTGACAAGGCAAGATAACTTTGATATAAAAATTCCTAAGTCAATGTAAAATATGTATATATATAAATATGTACACTTATGCAAATTTCTTATTTCAGATGATCCTTCAATTAAACCCACTCAATGTTATACTCAATAATAACCAGTAAAAATATCATGGATTGGACTCATGATCCAGATATTGTACTTGCATTGGACACATAATGTATGTGGTTGCAATATGCAAGTTTCCTCGTAATATTGAGGAATGACAATTAAATAGATATTAGGACTACAACCCTAGGGTTTGTATGTCTCTATAGTCTTGATCTCATCGGATGTACTTTGGAAGTGACATGTCGATGATGATCACAATTGTTAATTAATCCTTATAAAATCAATGAAGATATTCTAGCATACATATGTGCTCTCAACATTTAATCGTGAATGACATGGTTCTCTGCATCATGTAGAATGGTGGCTCCATGAGAGATGATGTATTCAAAATGTTTGAATACCTACCTGAACCAATATTTTAAGGGTCTAAATGGATGTAGACATGATGAATGTCATCATTCTAATGTCTATACTCTAGTCATTCATGAAGCTTCATAATATTCATATTGTATGACTTTAATGAGGCATGTATAAATGTTGAAATGATCTTACATTGAATTCTTTTGAATTTAACGTAAGAGATCCTTAGTCTTAAGCAATAGTTGTTTAAAGATAAAGGGAGCGCAGTGGAAGCATGGGTTGGACCCAAGTAAGAAGGAAAGTCAAAGAGTTGACTGTACTTCTGTGACTTCCATATGACATCCAAATAGTTGGATAAATGACAGTACTGCAATAAGTTGATGTGTTGATAGTATGACTATCAAGTCTGTCTTGAATCCTTAGAGAAGGACTCGGATGGAGCATCAGAATAATCTACATAAATCATTGAGATTGACTTTCTTATTTGATAAGATAAAGTCTTATAATTGTATCTCAATCTTCTAACAACACTTGCAATGGGTTGCATATGTTTTAGAAGACTAGAAAATTTGATCTTAAGGTTTATAGGTATCCACATGGACATTGATGCAATTGCTGCAACAATCTCTGTTGGATTGATAGACTTGTTTATTTCAGTGGGAGAGCCCTTAGTCTTAGAGAATGTCTCTTTGACCTGGATATAAGAATACACTCATCGTTTGTTTCTAAATGTTGGAAATAAACATGAATTCTATAATAAATCTATCATAAAAGGTTATGATGGAGATATTTCAGATAGTAATCTAAAATCTAGTGGACTCTACTAAATTAGAAAATTAATGAATGATTCATTAAGATATCTAATATTAAAATTAAAACTCTATAAGATCAATTGGAGGATGAAGATCATTTGACAATGATCTAGCATCAAGCCTTGGACATTTCTCTATTGATTTGATCAATAGACTAGTAAGAGATGAAACTTTAGAATGTCTAAAATCTCAAATCTTACATGCTTATGAATATTGTATTCATATTAAAATGTCCAATACACCCTTCACTGGGAATGGTGTAAGATGTCAAGGTATTCGGGATCTCATACATATTGATGTATGAGGATCATCTATATCATAGTAAATATTATGGATATATGATATCTATTAATGATTATGTATGATGTGAGATTTCTTCTCTTCACTCGGAAACCTTTGAAAAGTTCGAAGATTTCATTATTTTGGTTTACAACCAAAGTCTGAAGGAAGATGGAAATGAATTTGGTCTAATCTAGGTAGCTTGTACCTGTTAGATGAATTCAAAGGATACCTTATGGAGATATGAATATCATTTATATCTCAATCCTCCTAACACACCTTAACTCAATAGAGTTATAGGGAGATACAATTGGGATCATGTGCATGATCTAAATCAATGATGATTTTTAGCATAATTATCCCTTAGTTCCCAGGTATATATCTGTAGTAGATACTACAATATATATCCTTAAAAAGGTTCCATGCATGATGGAATCTAGCACTTGATTGTGCTGCTTCATTAGGAAAATAAAGGATGGTATTGGATACCTACTTTATGACCTTGAGATTCTTAAAATATCTCATCTCTGAGAATGTGATTCTTAGAGGTAGAGACTCTTAAGAATCAAGATGAAAATGAAGTATAGGACTCATTTAATCTTTAAAAGATAATGAGGCTCGTGAAATTAGAAACTAAAAGGACAATTAAAGATGAAACACTAATACATCTTCAAATGAGTTTGAGGATGGATCCCATGTGTCAAAAAAATCTGACAATGATCGAACTTCATGTAATGAAGCTTCTGAAGATCATAGCATGGATAGATGGATGTTAGCAATAAAAGTCTAATGTTGACTTCATATACAAGTGTTGTATATGGAACCTCGAGGATCCACTATATGGGTAAGACCTGTAAAGGTGTAAATGGATCTTCAAGAGAAAGGAAACCTGATGAGAAGGTACAGACCTTCAAAGCACGGTTCGTAGCCATGAGCTACACACCAGAAGAGAAGACATTGCTTGCAATGGGACTTGCTCTTCGGTGACCATGCTTAAAACCATCAGAAAATTGCTAACATTGGCTGCACAACTTGACTATTGCATCTTTAAGATGAAAGTCAAGATTGCATTCCTCTGCGAATACCTCTCTGAGGATATTCACATGGAGTAGCCCCAGGGCTTCACGGTTGAGGAAAGCAAGGTGTGCAAGCTAGAAAGCTCCATCTATGGACTCAAATAAGCTTCTTGAAGTTGGACCATAAGATTTGATGAAATTATAAATGTTATGACTTCAGATGGAATCTTGATGAGCCATGCGAAGCTTAGTGGGAGTGCCTTTGTGTTCATCGTGTTAAATGTAGATGATATCCTAACCATTTAAAATGATATAAGGATAATAATAAGTGTTTTATAATCTGGTTGTTCCATAACTTGAGATATGATCTCAAGGATACCTCTTGGATCTTAGTTCTGAAGGTGTTCAGTAGCAAAGAGAAGAGGGTATTGGGAACTGTCACAATAGTGGTACATCTTGAACATATTCCATTTTTTGGAAAATTTCAAGAAAGGCTTCCATCCCTTAAGATATGGTTTTGAACTGTCTAAAGGGATAGCGTCTCAAAGAGTTGAGGAAGTGAATGCTAGAACTACTTGCACTTGTGCATTAGTTACTAGAAGCTGAGTGTATGCAAAATGTGTACAAAAGCCAGATATCTACCTTGCAGTGGGAGTAGTAAAGTGTTGCTAATCCTACTATGGAGAGAAAACACTTGATTACAGTAATAACAAAATCTTCATAGATAACAAGTTTTTTGAGATAGTGATATCAAAGTCTTATCTTCGAAAACTTAAGACTTTATAGATAGAGATCTAAAAGGTCTTAACTGTGGATACCTTAAGAGATAGTGATCTCCAGGAATAAGGGTATTCTGATAAGGATTATGAAAATACTGGTTATGATAATTGTTTAGCTGGAGTGTCAAGAACACTATAACTAACAAGATTGAGTATTGGTTGCGTAAGATGCAACATTCGCATTAGATTCGAGCACTGTTACTGGGGATATGCGAGTGCCGTAAAAGGACTTGGCATAGTCTCGCGGGAACAGAGTGACTGATCAGCTTTACCTAGCTATTTTTTAAATAGCCTATGATTGTCACATGAGTGCGGGTTTAAATGATTAGCCCATTAATGCTCTTTGGACTAGTGGGAGATTGTTGGAAATGCGAGCCCACAGTAAGCTATTATGCAATAAATGTTATTGCAAATATCATTCCCTGATCTGAAATGAAGAATAAATAATTTGTATAATAGGTCCCTTAGTACAATTAGGGTTATGTACCATGGCCATCTTAATAATCATACAGCTGTTGATTCAACTATTGAATCGTAGAGGCTGGTGCTTGGATGAATATCTAAAGAGTTAGATTGAGGACTCATCAAGCACCGTCAAATGATTGTTAAGAGATTATCTCCATTCTGAGTAGGAGATGGCAATCCTTATCTCTGAAGGCTGATATCTGACCGACCTCTTGATGCAGGTCCTCTGCATAGGAATAGAGATTCAGAGATGTCAGATTAGTTAGGTCAAAGAGTTGACTTAACGAGATAAAGATAACCAAAGTCCTATATCGTATGCTGTCACGATACAGGAACGTATCCTCTGACCGGAGACAGATGTGTTGCTATATGTCTGAGTATGTACATTTGGCAAACCAATAGGTTTGATGACCTAACCAAGGTCTATACACCGACGCGCTGGTGTGCATATAAGGGCATATGAGTAATACGATCTCTCAAAGGGATCATACAGGTTCATTTACTGAACCGGAAGACATGCGCTCACTCATGAGATATTGGGAAGAATCAAATTCCGTGCACGGTCGTCTCTCTTTGGAAGCTTGACTGAATTTGTAGGTTTGATATATACTTTTGGAAAGTATATGATCAAGACCTAGGTATGATATATGCTTTTGGAAAGTATATGATTGATACCACTCCCAATGATCGAATAATAAACTTACTGATAAAATCATGAAGTAGACAATATAAAGTTGATCAAATACTTCAGGTTTAATATGAGTCTTCCAGTATGCAGGATGTACAGGTATTGGGAATACCTGAGGGTGATGTGATCATAAACGATTGTATAACCATGACGCTTCCATTCCTAGGGAGTGATGAAACGGGTCTGGATTTTAGTGACTCCTCTCAGTAGAGAAGTAATCTGATCTTAGTCCAAATGTTGGACATTTATCTGAATGTGATTCAGATACAATAAGAAGATTAGATTTGAGGTCTTGATCTGATCAAGCATCTATGGGAGGCCCACGATCTGGATTTGAGATATGATCTCAATATCCAAGTCACTATACGTAGAACAATACAATCGCCCTGTCCTTATCTCCAAGCATCTGCGGAGAAAGCGCATTATCCTTGAAAGGGTTAAGGATAATTTCATTGTTTATAATATGTATCCGAGCATTGAGAAAATGGATAATTAAATGTGATTTAATTATCATAAGTAATATGAAATTTGATTCATATTATAAAGAGAGTTATTTGAGATAATTAAATATGATTTAATTATCAAAGATGTAAGTAATATGAATATGATTCATATTATTTGAGAACAAGAGAAATGAGATCCAAGGTAATTAAATATGATAATTATCATGGGTATGAATAATGTGGATAGCAATATCCATATTAGTCATATATATTATAAATGTGATTTATAATATATAAGAGAGAGATATTTGTAATTTACATTTGTTAAGTAAATGTTAATGTGAATTGGATTCACATTGGACATTAAATTGAAAATGTAATTTACATTTTATTTTGGGTTATGAATATGATTCACAAATTTCCAATGGCATGATTGCAATGTTCACAAAATAAATTGGAGTTATTTTTGTGAAATAATTTGCAACAAAAGTTGTTGCAAATATTGGAGAGAATAATGAGATAATGTAATCTCATGTAATAGGAAAAGGAGGCTCCATTCCTAATGAGGAGAGGGGACGGCCACAATCCCATAAGGAATGTGGTGGTCGTCCACCCTCCTTATGGAAGGAGGCTTGCCTCCTTTCCTATTTATCCAATGTAGATTGATTTGATATAAAATCAAATTATATTTATTGTATATTTGATCTTTTATTAAATTAATTGTTGTGTTTTTAGCAAC
Source organism: Ottelia alismoides (assembly GCA_037367405.1). NCBI lineage: Eukaryota > Viridiplantae > Streptophyta > Magnoliopsida > Alismatales > Hydrocharitaceae > Ottelia > Ottelia alismoides. Next base: position 226,579 of record JAZKJV010007709.1, on the reverse strand, counting down.
AAAATCATGACCATTGAAAGAAACACAAATTAATGTGGACCATTGGATTTTTGTTTTTCCCATGGATTGAGATCCATGGATACCAAAACCCTATAAAAGGAGAGGCATCCCATTGCTCTTCTTTACACACAATAGTTGAGACAACAAATCTCTCTCTCTATCTCTCTCTCATGGCCGTCCACCATGGATGCCCTAGAGAGGTTCTCCATCACCGCGGCATCGTCGTTATGCTACCCGATGGTTTGCTCGTGGATCTCCGTCTCCTTCGGTGCGCCCCACTCGTGAAGAAAACGACGGATCTCGTGTGTCGAGATCAGGAGATCCGCCGCTTGGATTATCAACATGGATTGCGAGAAGCACGCGGTTCATCCCCGCGCTCGCAAGTATCTCCTCCGTCGGATCGGACTTGAGAGAGGAGGTCTCTTCCTTTAGAGACTTGATCACAACCACGCTTCAAGAGGTAACCCTAATACTTGTTTGTGGTTTAGACGAAACGATCCGAGAAGTGTTCTTGGATCATGTGGTTTCGTCGAATGAAAATTTTTTTAATTTCCACTGCATAGAACAACTAGTGCGACTAGTCGTTCTTCGTCGTATCCGATACGACGATCACGCTTTCGTGATGCACTTGAGGATCTAACCATATCCTTCAGTGTTATCCAACGAGCGACATGATCCGGGTTCATTAAGTGTAGTAGCTTACGTGAACCCCCTCCATTTATTTATACTATTTAAAGAATCCTATAAATATTTAATTAAGCGTTAAAGTTTGTGGGAAATGCGACTAAACCCTTGTACTTATTGCATATTGTAACTAGGTCCACTACCAGGTCATCTCATGTGGTCTGCCATGTGAGTATCCAAATTTATATGGTACCCCTTCAAGTTTTGTTATTACAATTTAGTTTAAAACTTTGCAACTAAAGTTAAAAAACTTTGGGTATTTTGCATGTAACTCCTCTGTCACGTCCTGATCCCTATGCCCGACACGACTGGGTTTGACCAGAACATGATACTTATAACCTACTACCCAACAATTTACTAAGGAAAGAAATGAAATAAATCAGAAAATTTTGATTCCCAAACATCATAAAACCACAGGGACATAAAGAAAAACATATAGATAGATATGTTCCATAGAAAGCCACATCATGAAAACTTTCCATACCAATTGATCTTACAAGGTTGTACAAAAATGAAATCTTGCAAGTTAGACACTATGACCACCTCTATGCTAAGGAGGTTAGAACTCAAAAATATTATTCATAGTGATAAGAATTACCAAAAAGTTACATCTCCCACTGAAATCACAAAAACTACACAAAAAGAAATTCTTCTATGAAGTCAACATCTTCTTATCATTCATCATTTAGTGGCAAGTGCTGGCGACGATAGCGAATCATCATCTCCAGCCTCAAAGTGAGGTTGGTCATTACTGTCATGGTCTCCCAAAGCATGACCAGGATACTTTCTTCCTCCCTCTAGATGAGGTACGGGGAGGTAACGCTTGGCTTGCTAACCTCTTGAGGAGCTGCTGACATGAAGATTGGTGGGTGATTTGGGTATACCGGTGCAGAACGTGGGCAGAGTTGGTGTCGTGGCAGTCGAGTAGACTTCTATGTCGTAATGCATATTTTAGCCATCATATGAGTTGGGTTGTCAATTAAGGAGGTGAGCAAAGGCTCAACAAGAACATATAAGAGATATGATATGATGAAAAATAGAATTTTATAATCTACCATTTGTGGGGATTTTCTTTTATTTTATTTTTCTCCTTTTCCTCTTATGGTATTTGATCAGTCTGTAATCACTTTTCTTCCATTATCAATCTTCATAATATTGGTTATGATAGTTTTTGTTGTTATTGTTGTACATATTATGTAACTCATCCTGCGAATTCCCTAATGGTTAAGATAACTTGTAGCTAGCAAGTACCCTAACCTACTAGCGATCCTTTGATTTGTTAACCATCGAATGTATAGCACATGCCCATTACTTGGATGGAGTGAGAAGTCATCACTTCTCAAGTGACTATCCCTAGAGCCAGTCCTTCTAATTGGTTTTCCAGATCTGGAATTTTCTTCTGACATATCATGGATTTATATCCAGTGGGTCACCTCTTCTTGTTCTATACCACGAGTTTCGATCCGAAGGATCTATCCTAGACAGTTGGGAGCGAAGTCCCAAGTTTCTCTTATTTCACTCTTATTCTCTTTTTCTTCATGTTTTTCATATTTTAGCATCTCAAGGCTCTATCCTAAAATCGTCTACATCTCCCAATGTAGATGATTCCCATGATTTTTTCTCATATGTCCTAATACTATCTTACATTTAGATATCCTCCAAAAAAATACCAACCTAATAGACAACTTAGCAAGAGAAATGGTAAAGATATTATTTAATTCAAGGAAATCTTCACCTCAAGTAAGGGTAATGTTCTTTAATCTCTCAAACCGATCGAATTCGACTTTACTGCAAGTATTAATAATAACTATGTTATAATAGGCCAAACTGTTAGAGAACAGAAAATTAAAGATTAAAAATTCTATTTGGGATCTTAATCCCTTATCCCCGTCCTAACAATCCTCTAATTTTTTTTAAAGCCATAACATTGAGAGTCCTCCTCTACTCCACTACCTTTTGTAAAACATATATTCTTCTATATACTTAAATCAAATATGATCTATGGTGGAAAAATCTTCTAATTCAAGATGGTCTTCTTAAAATCCACATCAAAACTTAATCTACTTTTTCATCAATATTTACATTCATACACATGTGTCTCCTATAATCATTACCACTTTCCATCCAACAATATTCCCATTTATTCCTATGAGTATACTCCATTGATATTTTCTACATTGTTCATCTCATCAATTTTTTTCTTCAAATCATCAAACTTCTAACTCTCAAATAACTCCCACATTCACACGCATATCCCCACATTTGTCTCTTATATGTGGTATCTTTTTATCATAATACATCTCCCTTACATCTCCCTTTCTCTCATCTAAGTGGATCATTATCCATTGTTTAAGCTCTTATACTTGATAATATTAACATAACCTTATGACCATCACATAATCAACAAAATTGTATGCTTATTCCACCATCATTCACTTACAAAAACTAAGAAAAACATGCATGCAACTTAATTTCAGCATGTTGTCCACACTTCTTTTTTAACAAAATAATTAGTCTTCATATCTTTGAAATGGAAAATTGAATCAAATTCTAACAACATTAATAACATTGTCCCAACAACAAATATTAACTACAATGACATCAATCCGACATTATTATCTATTCTTTTTCTTAATAAAACAAACCCCCACATGGATTTATTGTATGCAAGGATAACCTTATATTCTTGTGGCACCATTATATTTTCATCACAGATTTTTCTTCAAGCTTCGCCCCTCGATCACATTTTTCACATTTAAACAAGATTATACACCCATCTCATAATATCAAACCACAAAAATCCGAAATTTTATTTCCCCCTATTTTAACACAACCCTAAAATCATATCACAACCCTAATATCCCCCAAATCAAACTAAATACAACAAGGAAAAAATGAAATAGGAAGAAGGTTGGAAGTAGGATCTTACCTTAGTCTTCTCCTTCTCTTCTTTCTTCTCCTCTTCTCCCATTCTTCTTCCTCTTCTCTCTTTTCTTCTCCTTATAACTTTGGGTGGACTTGACAAAGTCTGGAATAGGGGAGTCCTAGAAATGGGGCGTCAAGTTCCTTCTCCACTTTTTGCAAAAGTGTGGGGAAATTACAAGGATGCCCTTGAAATTCCCCCAATTAAAAGTTTTTTTTCTTTTTAGTTGTAACATTCTACCCCCTTAAGAAATTTCGTCCTCGAAATTTTTCATATCTTTGATGCTAAACAATGATGGATACTTTAGGCGCATCTCTTCCTCAAGTTCCCATGGAACTTCACCACTTTTTCGATGTCTCCACAGAATCTTTACTAGTTGAATGTATTTTTGCGAAGTTTCTTCTCCATTCTATATATGATCTCAATCGGCTGCTCATGATATGTAAGATTATGCTCCAACTGTAAATCTTCATACTGAATCACATGACCACTAATTGGAATATATTTTCTTAGGTTTGGTATGTGAAAGACATTATGCACGTCAGATAGGTGTGGTGGGAGCGCCAACCTATAAGCCACTAGTCCTACACGTTCGAGTATATCAAAAGACCAATGTATCTTCAAGAAATTTCCAGTAGAAAGCATTGATCCCCAACTACTTTCTTCGAGCATATTCCACTTCAAGAATTGCAATTGAGCTAATATTAATGGTAGCTTCCGTCTAAGAGCGTCTGAAATGACATTTGCTTTTCCCGGTTGGTATAGGATTGTGTAATCATAATCTTTTAGTAGATCCAACCACCTTCTTTGTATCATATTCAACCCCTGAGAAAACAAGTATTTCAAGCTTTTGTGATCAGTATAATTTCGAACTTTTCACCATAGAGATAATGTCTCCAAATTTTCAATGCAAAAACTATTTCATCCAATTCCAAATCATGAGTTGGATAGTTCCTTTCATGATTATACAATTGTCTCGAATCATATGCCACTTCCCGATCATTCTGCATAAGTACACACCCAGTCCTTGTGAGGGGCATCACTGTAAACAATAAATCCTCCATTTTCCAAAGGTATGGCCAACACCGAGGCTGATGTTAATCTCTTTTTAAGTTTTAAGAAACTTTCTTCGCATGCTTTGGTCCAAATAAAAGGAATCCCCTTCCGAGTAATCTTTGTCACGGTCAATGCAATTTGAGAAAAGTCCTTGATAAATCTTCGGTAGTAGCCCGCTAATCCCAAGAAACTTCAGATTTCTGTTACTATCGTCGAACATTCCAATTCAAAACTGCTTCAGCTTTAACCGGATCTACAAAAATTCCATTTCGTGACACTACATGCCCAAGGAATGCAACTACTTTCAGATAAAACTCACATTTGCTGAATTTTGCAAATAACTGGTGTGCTCATAAGGTTCCCAAAATAATTCATAAGTGTTCTTCATATTGGTATTCATCCTTAAATTATATAAGCATGTCATCAATGAAAACCACGATGAGTTGGTCTGAGTAAGCTCGAACAACTCGATTCATCAAGTTCATGAAAGCTGCTGGAGTATTAGTCAATCCGAATGGCATCACCAAAATTCATAATGCCCATAACGTATACGAAAAGATGCCTTAGATACATCTTCTGACCTAACTATCAACTGATGATACCCAGAGCCTAGGTCAATCTTAGAAAAGATGCATGCACCTTGCAACTGATCGAACAGATCATCAATACGAGGTTAAGGGTACATGTTTTTTATAGTTGCTTTGTTCAACTGACAATAATCAATGCATAACCTGAGTGATCCATCCTTCTTCTTCACAAATAGAACTGGTGCACCCCAAGGAGAAGTACTAGGTCTAATGAACCCATTCTCTAACAATTCTTGAATTTGACTCTTCAACTCTCGCAATTCGGCTGGAGCCATACGATAAGGAGCAATAGATATTGGGTTGGTTTCAAGAATTACGTCGATCGTAATTTCAATCTCTCGATTAGGAGGAATTCAGATAATTCTTCCGGAAAGATATATTGAAACTCCTGAATGAATGGAATGATGCGTATGTCCTTTTCATCTTTATGTGGAAGAGTAACACATGCTAGATATCCTTGACAACCATTATCTAGCAGTTTCCTTGCTTGCAATGCTGTGATTCTACGCAACAATTTATCCTCTAACTTTCCTATAAATTCAAATATTGGTTCACCCGGAATATTAAAGATCATTGTTTTCTCACGACAGTCAAGAATTGCATGATGCTTCGATAATTTAATTGAACATCCTTCATAAATGGTGTCAGTTATAAACAATTGTTCTCCAGAGACTGATATTAAGAAGGGTTCCTAAAATATGTTTGGTTTACGTTGAATCTTAGATGCAAAATCAGGCAACATAAAAGAATGTGTAGCTTCTGAATCAAATAGGACATGAACCATAATTTCATCAACTAGAATCATACCTTGCACTATAGAATCAGATGCATTTGATTCTCTCATGGAGAGATTATAAGCTCGTCTAGTGATCCAATATGCATTTGATCCAACATAACTCCAGATTGATGGATTCTAGGGCAGTTTTTCCTTGGGTGTCCTGTCTGCCCATAGATATAACATGTCATGTTACTCTAGTATGCTCTGAAATGTTATTTCCCACATGATGGGCATGTCAGATTCTCTGAATTCGTTCCGCCCACAGACTTTTCATGACTCTATAAGGCTTGGATGATTTTGGGTTAGAATGTGATACATCCTCAAAATGTTGCTTGTTCGAGGGTTTTGAACGCATGGGGTGAAACCGACGATCTTTTCTTGACTGAAACTTGTCCTTTATGAAGGCATGACCCTTGTTTCTCCATTCCCTTCTACGATGCAACTCATTTTGTTCTCGTTCATGAATCCTTGCTCTATCAGCTACTTCTGTAACGGTTTTTAGCCTTAGCACTACAATGAGACTATGAATGGATGGCCTCAGACCTTGCTCAAAATGCCATTTCTTCTCCTTCTCAGTGGGCATAGATTCTTTTGCAAAATGAGCCAATTCCAAGAATATAATTTTGTATTCATTGACTATCAATGATCCTTAACACAAGTTGAAAATTTCCAACTTCTATTCTTCCATCCAAGTCTCAGGGTAGTATTACTCGCTGAAAATCTCAATAAATTTCTCCCAAGAAATTTGATGGTCTTCCTCAAAGTGAACAGAACTCCACCATCTCTCTTCATCTTCGTCAAAATGAAAGGTGGCAAAAGAGACCGAACAGTGTTGAGTCAAATTCATGAATCTGAATATCTTTGTCATCTTCTAGATCCAGTTCTCAGCCAATGTAGGATTGCCATCCCTAGTGAAAGATGGCGGCATCAACCTCTGAAATGCCTCAAAGCACTTATCACAAAATCCTTCTTTTCCATCGTCCTCTTCATTATCTTTTTATGACTCTATTGGTGAATCAGACATTTCTTCCTCTTTATAACTTTCGCCAGCTTCCTCTTCAGCATCATTTAAAATACCTTGCAAATTTTGATCCCTTATTCTAGGTCTTTCAGGTCAACCCTGGATGGATTCTTCAACATCTTGCTCGACCTCTACTTCATCCTTGTGTTTATTGGGTTTAACACGTGGAATTCGGGACTCCAATTCGTCAAGCTTATTTATTATTGTCTCCATAAATTATTACATTTAGGTCCTCCTTTCAGGATAATAACCACCATAATTCGCATTTTGTGTCCTCCTCCTCGGCGGTATTTTCTGAAAATCCAATTACTTGATTAAGATAATCTAAAGAATTTTTCAATGTGATGACAATAATCATACTTTAGATAGTATAAGATCTCCAGAGCTCTATTTATTCAAATACTTAGGTAATTTAGGGCAACCCAGGCTTTGATAACACTTCTCTTACGCCCTGATCCCCTATGTCCGACATGGTCGGTTTGATCGGAACACGATACTTATAACTTGCTTCCCAACTATTTACCAAGGAAATAAATGAAAAAAGTAGAAAAATCTGATTCCCAAACATCATAAAGTCACATGGATACAAAGAAAAATATATAGATAGATATGTTCCACAAAAACTATCATCATGAAGTTCCATAAACTTTCTATACCAGTTGGTCTTACAAAGTTGTACAAAAATGAAAGATGGCAAGTTAGACACTATGACCATCTTTATGCTAAGGAGGTTAGAACTCAAACATATTGTTCATAGTGATAAGAGGTTACCAAAAAGTTATATCCCCCACTGAAATCACAAAAATCAAACAAAAAGAAATTCTTCTATGAAAGTGGTATCTTCTTATCATTCATCATTTGGAGGCAAGTGTTGGCGATGGTAGCGAATCATCATCTCCAACCTCGAAGTGAGGTTGGTCATTACTATCATGGTCTCTCAAATTATGGATAGAATCCTTTCTTCCTCCCCCTAGATGAGGTACGGAGAGGTAACACTTCACTCGCTAACCTCTTGAGGAGCCTCTGACATGATGGTTGGTGGGTGATTTGGGTGGTACTGATACAGAACATGGGAGGAGTTGGGGTCGTGGTGGTCGGGTAGACTTCCTTATCATAATGCATGTTTTGGTCATCACCTGAGTTGGGTTGTCAACTAAGGAGGTGAGCAAAGGCTCTGCGAGAACACATAAAAGATAATAGGATGAAAAATAGAGCTTTATTTTGTGGGGGGTTTTCTTTTGTTTTTCTCTTTTTCCTTCTATAGTATTTGATAAGTATGTAATCACTTTTCTTCCATTACCAATATTCATATATCGGTTATGATAGTTGTTGTTGTTGTTGTTGTACACGTTATGTAACTCATCTCAGGAATTTCCTAGTGGTTAAGATAACCTGTAGCTGGATAGTACCCTAACCTACTAATGGTCCTTGGATTTGTTAACCCTCGAGTGTATAGCACATGCCCATTACTTGGACGGAGTGAGAAGTTGACACTTCTCGAGTAACTACCCCCATATTCACTCCTAATTTATTTTCATGGCCGGAAATTTTCCTGTGACATATCACGAATATATATTCAGTGGATCACTGCTTCTTGTGCAATACCACGAGTTTCGATCTGAAGGATCTACCCTATTCAGTAGGGAGCGAAGTCCCAAGTTTGTCTTATTTCACTCTTATTCCCTTTTTCTTCATGTTTTTCATATTTTAGCATCCCAAGGCTCTATCCTAAAATCATCTACATCTCCCAATATAGATGATTCTTATGGATTTTTCCCATATGTCCTAATACTATCTTACATTTAGACATCCTAAAAAAATATAACAACCTAATAGACAATCAACTCAGCAAAAGAAATGGTAAAGATATTATTTAATTCAAAGAAATCCTCACCTTGAGTATGGGTAGCGTTCTTTAATCTCTCAAACCAATCGAATTTGACTTTCCTGCAAGTATTAATTATAACTATATTATAATAGACCAAACTGTTGGAGAACGGAAAATTAAAGATTAAAAACTCTACGTAGGATCTTAATCCCTTATCCATGTCCTAACAATCCTCTTATTTTTTTAAATACATACCATTGGGAGTCCTTCTCTACTCCACTAGCTTTCATAAAACATATATTCTTCCATAGATTTCAAGCAAGTATGATTTATGGTGGAAAAATCTTCTAATTCAAGATGGTCTTCTTAAAATTCACATCAAAATTAAGTCTACTTTTTCGTCAATATTTACATTCATACACCTATGTTTCCTATAATAATCACCACTTCCCATCTAACATTCTCCCCGTCTATTCCCATGAGTATACTCCATTGATATTTTCTACATTGTTCATTTCATCAATTTTTTTTCAAATCATCAAACTTCTAACTCTCAAAGAACTCCCACATTCACACACATATCCCCACATTTATCTCCTCCATGTGGTATCTTTTTATTATAATACCTCTCCTTTACACCTCCCATTCTCTCTCATCCAAATGGGCCATTATCCACTGTTTAAGCTCTTACACTCAATAATATTATCATAACCTTATGAGCATCACATAATCAACAAAAATGTATGCTTATTTCACCATCATTCAATTACAAAAACTAAGGAAAACATGCATGCAACTTAATTTCAGCATGTTGTCCACACTTCTTTTTGAACAAAATAATTAATCTTCGTATCTTTCAAATGAAAAACTAAATCAAATCCTAACACCATGACGAGCCAAATTTCGATGCGGTCGAGATGGATTAAATTACACAATGGTCGTTGTTCTCAACCAATCGATTCGGTCAATGAGAATAAAATATTTTAAACCACTTTAGAGAAATCAAGCAATCAAAAGTATACAGATTTCACTATTGAGTTTACGTGGTATAGCGACCATGATCGAACACAAGGAGCATGATTTAAAAATTAAGTAGTCAAATTTTGAAATTAATTTTTAAGTGGTGTTTACTTTTTCAATTTCTTTTTATTTTCAAATTAGGAACAATATGCACAAAGGGATAAAAATACACACGCCACACTATTTTTGTATTTTTCATAATATTCAAAAATGCTTAGAAAATTACAAAAAATATATTTTTGTATTTAACAGGTTTTAAAATATTTTTAGTAATTTTTCAAATTTTTCTGATGTTTTTATGGTTTTATAAAAATCAAAGAGTGGAAATAAAAATGAACAGTGCACAACCAAGAGCATTTTGCAACTTAAAAATACTTTGATACCCAAAACTCCCTTATTTTTATGATAAAATACAATTAAATACCTACAAATAGAGACTAAATCATAATTTTTTGGATTTTTCTAAAATTTTCTACAATTTTTTTAAGATTTTTAGCTTTTCACAATTTTTTTGGTTTTTATAAATGATAATGCACGAAAATTCGAAAGAAATTAAAGGACAGTAAAATACACTACAATAAATTTTTTAGAATTTTTAGGTAAATTTTCGAATTTTTATTATTTTTAAATTCAGGTGGAGAAAAGGACAGTGTTTTGAATTCTTAAAAATATCAAATGATGATGAAATGCGATGAAAATTTTATACAATATTCAAAGACATAGCAGAAATATTCACAATTTTCTTGACAATTTACTGAGAAATAAAAACATTTATTCTATCAAAAAGATCATGCAAGTTTAATGTCTGGAAACACAGGGACTAAAGTACAATTATTTGAAGTTTATACCTCAAAATTAAAAAAATAAATATGGAGTCAGAATCACAATTTACCCTGTGAACATGTGCGTTGCACGTGACCTTCTGGACTACAGGGGCTATTTTATAATTTCTGAAACTTCCAGGGGCATCTTTGTATTTTTTTCCAATTTTTTTATTTTGAAAACCCAACCCTAGGGTTGTTGTTATTCTTCGTTTCTTCTCAAAGAGGGAGGGAGGTGCCACCGCCTCCTCCTTCTTCTATTCGACGTTGGTAGCGCGGATCCGCAAGGGCGAAGAGCGTGGCGGGAAGTTGTGCACGCACGACAGAGGCACTGTTGGGGTCAAGTTCGATGGTGGGAGTTCGCTCACGCAACCGCGCAGGCTTCGGCGGTGCCGCACCACAGTCGATTAGCGCGTCGGGAGGTCGCGAAGGTTATCAGCATGGCGCCAGGCGAAGGCGGCACCTGGCAGGCGGTGGAGGTACGCCGTTTGTTGCGGTGCACCGCGGAGGGGCGTCGAACGGCATTGCTGTCTCGCGGTGGTCGGCGTTGAGCGGTGTTAGCCACTAGCGGAGGTAGGCGGCGGTCTGGAAGGAGGTCGTGCGGCCCCGCGCGTGGCTGACGGAGGTCACGGGGGCGCTGCGGTGGCACGGGAGTGCGGTGTCGGGCGTCGATGGAGAAGCTGCCATGTAGGTGGTTCGTTGTTGCTTTTTTATTTTTTTATAAAAAATGTAAGCAGAAAATTATAAATAAATTTTTTTATATATTTTTTGAAACAACTGTTAATAGGAACTGAAATATTTATTATTATTATTATTTATTTTATTATTTTTTTATGATGATCCTGCAAACAAATGTTAGAGAGAAAAACAACTATGCATTTTTTATTTTACATATTTATTTTATTTTTAGAGAAAATAGGATGCGTGAATGGTGCAGATTTTGCGATATGGAAGATAGATCCGAGGATCCGACCACCGTGCGTGGTCGGATGTGATAGGTTGTGTGAGATAGAATGTGAAATGTAGAGATCGAAGAATTAGATAAAAAATTGGTGTCGGACGCGGATTAAATCGGGATGGATGTTTTGGTATTTTAATATCTAAATATTAGATAAATAGAATCAAAAATTAAATCTAAGATTTATCTAAGAAAAACAATGTGAAATAAAGTTGGATCTCACATCGGGATTGGATACGTCGGGATGGCCTCGACGAGGGCCAACACGCTGTCACTGGACGGCTCAGAAACTGGGCACCCTTCTTCGACAAGATCGCTCTCGGAGATCGGTCTCCTCTCCACCAAAGATTGATAATCAAATAACAAAGGAGGAGGAACCCAATAAATAGAAGATGAAAATCAAAATGGAAAGTATGTGTAAATAAGAAAGGTTTTTATTGATTAATTAAATAAATGAATAAAGGCGATGAGTCGTGGATTCATCACACCATTAATAACATTGTCCAACAAACTAGTATTCACTACAATGACATCAATCATACATTATCATCGATTCTTTTGCCTTAATAACACAAACCCCCACATGGATTTATTGTATGCAAGGGTAAACCTCATGTTCTTGTACTGCCATTATATTTTCACGACAGATTTTTTTTCAAGTTTTATCCCTCTTTCACATTTTTCACATTTTAACAAGATTATACACCCGTCTCATAATATCAAACCACAAAAATCCGAAATTTTGTTTCCCCCATTTTAACACAATCCGAAAATCATATCACAAACCTAAATGAAATAGGAAGAAGATTGGAAGTAGGATCTTACCCTACTCTTCTCCTTTTCTTCTTTCTTCTCTTCTTTTTTCTTCCTCTTCTCTCTTTTCTTCTCCTCACAGCTTTGGGCGGAGTTGACAAAAACTGGAACGGGGGAGTCCTCGAAATGGGGCGTCAAGTCCCCGCTCACCTTTTTGCAAAAGTGTAGGGAAATTGCAAGGATGCCCTTGCAATTCCCCCCAATTAAAAGTTATTTTTTTACTTTTTGGTTATAACATCCTCGAATTACTTTATCTTACATAAATACCCCAACCAGCTTGTGTAATTATTTAATTGCATGTTCAATTTTTATAAATAGATGTTGTGCTCCAAAAATTTCATAAAAAAGAAGAAAATGCATAATTGCATGTCCATTCATGCCATGTATTTTGTTTAGCATATTTCTCACATTTTTCATATATAAGAAATACGAAAAGAGCCCTTTTATAGTCTATTTAGCTTAAAATTACAAAGCCTTATTTTAAAAAATAAAAAATATGTATTATTTATTATTATATTTTATCACTACAGACCAAAATCACTAACAAATACTAAAGAAAATTAAAAAAATATAAACCCTTTCCAACGTAAAAAAATCGAAAAATTTAAAAAAAAATAGTTTTCTATTTTATATATGTATATATACATCTTACTAGATATTAAAAATATTTTTTTGTATTTTTGGACTTTTTTTATATTTTTAATTCTCAAAAAACAATTCGACCTATTTATTTATTCTCTGATTTGGGATATTTTGGACTTTAAAATACAAAAAAGAAAAAATCAGTAAAAAAATCACAAGAATAGAAGAAAAGATAAAAAATACAAAAATACTATATTTAATAATTTTTACTATATATATTGGTATTTATAAATAGAATACCCTGTATAGCTTATATATACATATATATAGTATATGTACTTAATATTATTATTAATTATTATAAATACCTTAAATATATTTTAAAATATTAAAAAAATAAAAATGATTGTTTTTATTTTAATTTCCTGATTTTTATATATTTATTACATATAATAACTATATATTATTTATATTATAATATTACATTAGAGTTCTATGGGGCTGCCCCCTACCCTCGTCTCATTTTCAATGTTTTTTCCAAAAATATTACCATGTATATTTATCTATATATCCCTTATATATGTCGTTTGAATTTTGTCAGAAATAGAGACTCCTATGCCCTCCATCTAGAACAGGTCGACTACAATAATGTTTAGACCGTTAAAATTACTTATTCTAGATGGAGGGCATGGGAGCCTCAGTTTCTGATGAAATTTGAATGACATATTGGAGGGATATATATAGATGAATATCCTGGTGATATTTTTCGAAAAAATAAAAAAATATATGAAAAAATAAGGGTGGGAGCAACCATGTTAGGGGCGACCCCATTTTTTCCATTACATTATATAGATATATATATATATGCTATATATGTTTATTATATCTATTAAAAAGGAAAAGATAAAAAGAAAATAAAAATTAAAAAATTAAGAACAAAAACAAAATATATAAAAATATATAAAAATCCAAAAAATAAATAATTAAAAAACCCACAAAAATATTAAATACAATACAGATAAATATATACATACCTATATTATTAAGAGATAAAAAATACCTGCTACACCCATCTGTTCCCTGTGTTCGACACCTTACGCATACTTCCATACTATATACATTTATTTCTAAGGTCTATAATAAATTTGGATGCCATTTATACTGCATTGCTTTATATTCATATTATGGATTTGATTGTTGAATTTATCCATCGATTTTGTTGTTGGTCACCTCAGACCACTTCACGTGGTTCCTTGGACATATTAGCTAGTTAAGATGACATGTCGACATATTCTTATGGAATCAAAGAATTAAGTCTCATTGACCTGAAAGGTATTATTTATAGTTCCTATAAGGATCCTATGAAATTAAGTGGATTAAGATGTAGAGGAAGATCCATCTTCAGATTTTATGTAGACTTGTTCAATTGTCAAAATCATTCAGAAAAATATTTATACCATGCAAGAAAATATTTATATATTTTCTAAGTTTGAACATTTTATGGGATTTAAAAAAAGTTTTATAAGTTTTTATGGAGTTTTAAAAAAAATTATAAATTTTATATTTTTGGAATTATGCATATTTTTATGGGATTTTGAAAAATAAAAGGGTTAGTGATTTCACAAGGATTTACATATATTAACAAAGAATTTTATGCAAGTTGTATGCATGTTTATATATAAATTTATGCAGGATTATTTTATAATATATGCATATTTTTGAAAAATAAAAGATGGGAGGCTCGAGGCAATTCACCTACACCTATTCTAAAGCTGACACAACAAGGAGATGAGTGGGGAGGCAAAGCTCCGGTGTACGACGGAGGGTGGAGGTTGATTTGCCAAATCTAGGCAAGATTTAGGTTGGTTTGATGATCCAAAAGTGGAGAGATGTAGGGGATGGAAAGCGGGGACGCACACAGTCGAAAACTCAATGATTTTGTCCTAGAGGTCGGGCTCCCAGTCAAAAGGTCCTTTTTCGATTTAACCTAAATTACAAGATAAAAATAGGAATTAAAACAAAAATGGAATCTATGGCTAAGCATTGCCTAGAAATGGAAGAATGAGGCATCGATTTAGTCTGAGGACCAAAGAAACAGAACTATCAAAGATGAACTCTGATGATGGGCAGATCGACACCAACAAGCCTCCTCCTCGCTGCAGAACGATATGAAAAGCATCCTGTCACCAAGACCTTCATTTACACACGATTTGAGGGGCTAAGTTGCTCTCGAGAGTTATCAACAAGACAAAAATGGCAGAGAAGGTACTTTTATAAGTAAAGAAGAAGCTGATTTCGAGGCGTGGTTGCGTACGAAGGAGATGGAGTTGGGGGAAGGCATGGGTCCACCGAAGGACGCGAATGTGCAGGATGTAGAACGGTGAATGGCTCGAGGCAAGGGGGAACATCGAGGAATCATGAGAAAATTGGGAAGGTCAGGGGTTCATGTGATTCTGACAGGTCGACTAAGAACACAGTCTAGTAGACTCGGGTCAACTATTCTCTACCTCTGGTTGGTCCACGTGGACCAATAAAAAATTCCACAGCCAAAAATCCTTGTAAAATCAATATAAATGAATTAATTATTTTTTATTAAAACACAAAAAATATTTATAATTTTATGTAAAAAATTTATGCTAATTTTTATTCATTTTTACATGGTCATTTATAACATGTTAGTGTTTATATATATATATATAGACACACACATGTATTATATTTTATTTTTTTTATTTGTATTTTATATTTTATGATTATATACATGTCTTTTATTTATAATTATTTATATACATGTTTAGATATTTTTACTTTTTTCTGAGTGTATTTATATACCTAATTAACTATATACATATATTATATATGTATATTATAGGTATATAATCCACCTATATATCTTATAGCTTTATGTATTTATTTATGGTTTTATTTTATTTTAATTATTTACATATATTTTAAATATAAATTATATTACTATAAAAATACAAGAATCCTATAATGTAAAGAATAAATAAATTGAATATTTTATACAAGTATACTGCACAATGGGGGCTAAAACCTAACTTTTACATCTTAACTCTGGAGTTGAATGAAACCACCTTCATTAAAAAGTTAATTATATTTTATGAAAAATAAAGGTAAGTTTAATCAATTTTGAATATGTATGGAGAAGATACATGTCTACAAAGTTTTCTGTGGGTCTTTCTATTATGTGTGTCCCAGTCACACAGTGCATTATTTTCAGTGAAATCAATTTTATATTTTTATTTGTTATTTTATGAACAATATCCATGTTGAGGGTTTAATTATTTGAGGTATAAAAATAATAAAATAAAATAGATCACAAAATGCAATTATTAAGCAAAAAGAAATAGGTTTTTGTGTGATTTTATGTACAGTTTGTCTGCCTTATCTCCTCCTACTTTATTCCTATCGATCAATCATCGTGATTACTGGGTCTCGGGGTCTTTGAAACTTCATTCTTTTTCCTTTCTTTCATTTATTCTTTTATTTTGATGTTAATCTAGTATTTATATATCATTTTACACATTATTTATTATGAATTACTGAGTGATATTTTTAAAAATTAATGATATATACATCATTTATCTAGGGGTTTAAACCAAAATGAAGGAATAAAGGTGATGAAATGGAGATTCATCTATGGTAACAATGATTTCCTACTAGGGGAGAACCTCAACTACAGATTACACAATTAGAGGGATTTTAACAACCGTTTGGAAGGTTTTAGAGGCACTATGTCATCGTCCAAGGAAATGGTCAAATGAGATGTAATGTGTACATATCGAAGGTTTCCATTCAAGTTAAACTTGGATGAAGGTTTGGGCTCCATAGTGAAGAGCAAGGGGAACAATATGAGGGATCTCTTTTGATGCATAAACAGAGAAGCAACATCGAACAAAGTCCTCTCACATCTAGGGATGAGCATTGGTTGGGTCGGCCCAGCCCGGCCCGAACTCGAATTATTTATGGGTTGGGCTTGGGCCAAAGATGTAGGCCCATTTAATAATTGGATCGGGCTCGGGCTTAGCCCAGCCCAACCAATTAGGACCGATAGCCCTGCCCGCATAGGAGCCCAAAATTAGGCTCGTTAGGCCTGATAACCTGGCCCGCATAGAGCCCATATGTGTCTAGACTTTAATCTCTCACTTTGATATATTCATATGGATTTAATGAGGGAATTGACGACGTCGACAGATTAATCCACTTGAGGTACATTTTCAATCTGTTTGTTTACTATTATTTGCGCATGTTTCTATAATATCTCTATAAAACTCTTTCCATTAGATACTGTAGAATCATAGATATGACCAAATCCGTGCAAAACAATAGGATAACTAAATAATAAAGACCTAAATTACTAATAAATACTTCATGACGAATATTACAATAAAAATAACCAAATGAGGGTGCGCCAAGTTTATGGGCCCACCAAGTGAAGACTCATAAGTTTTGGACCGGTCCAAGCCCAATTGATTTTTGAGACATAATGGGCCGGCCCGGCCCAGGCCCGACCCATAATAATGGGGTTGGGCTTGGGCCTTCAAAAAAATTAGTGGGCCTAGGTGAAGGATATTGAGAATCCTTAAGCGCATCACGGAAGCATGTTGATCGCATCGTATGCAATCGGAGCAACTAGTCGCACTAGTCGCTAGATGCGGCGGAAATTAAAATTTTTAAATCTAAAGATGAAACCACATGATCACGAGAACACTTCTCGGATCATTTCATCAAATCAAAAAGTATAAGGAATACCTCTTGAAGCGTGGTTGTGATCGCGAGATCCCAAACGATAGATCCTCCTGTCTCAAGTCCGACCCACGAAGAACGCACTTGCGGGCACGATGATGAGTCGCATCCTTCCCGCAATCTTTGACGAAGATCCAAGCGTCGAAGGCGAAGGCAAGATGCTCTCCTTCTCGATATGCAAAGTGGACGGCCACTTGAATATTAAGAGAGAGCCTAGTCGAGAATGAGAGAGAGAGAGAGATATAGTAGTAGTCTTCTACAACTCTAAATGATATTGTACCTTGGAAGGCTACCCTAGCCCTCCTTTTATATTAGTTTAGGATCCAATGGATCTCAATCCATGGGACACATGGATCCAACGACCAGGCTTGGTCCATGTAAAATCAATGGCTATGATTGTTGTTGGTTAAAGCCAACAACATTAATTTAAATTAAAATATGTTGCAACATTATCAACATAATTTAGTTTAACATAAATTAACTAATTAAGAGATAATGTGATAACAAAAAGGGAGTCAACCAACCACCCTTGATTTTAGGGGGCATCACCTATGAATAATTCATAGATGACGCCACCTATGAATTAGGTGGTTGTTTTGCCTCCTTTTTATTTTATCTTATTATTTCTTAATTAATTTTGTAATAACAATTATCACAAATTATTCACCAAATTAATTCCAAATTAATTTGTGAATATTTCAATCATGCCATTGAACATTATGTGAATCATATTCACAACCCAAACTTATTTGTAAATTGCATTTCCAATTAATTAATAAATGTGAATCCAATCCACATTATTAATTAAAAAATTCTATTTACATAAATTCTCTTATATATATATTATAAATCATATTTATAATACACATATATCATGGATAGTATTATCCACGTTCTTTAATCCTTGAAAATTAAATCCCATTTAATTATCTTGGATAATCATTCTCATAATATGAATCATATTCATATTATGCTTGATAATTAAATCTCATTTAATCATCAAGTCCTTCTTGCTTGGATATGCATTTCATCAAATGAATTATTCTTGAACCCTTTCAAGAATAATGTGCTTTCTCCGCAGATACTTGGAGATAAGGACAGTGTGATTGTATTATTCCATGTATAGTGACTTGGATGTTGAGATTTCATATCACATCCAGATCTTACGAACCTCCCACAAATTCTTGATTAAATCAAGACCGCAAATCTAATCTTCTTATTGCATCTGAATCACATTTAGACCAATGTCCAACACTTAGACTAAGATCAGATTGCTTCTCTACTGAAAGGAGTCACTAAAATCCAGTCTTGTTTCATCACTCCCTCGGAATGGAAGCGTCATGGATATACAATCGTTTATGATCACATCACCCTCGGCTATTCCCAATACCTGTACATCCTGCATACTGGAAGACCCATGGTCAACCCGAAGATCAAGATCAATTTTACACTGTCTTCTTCAGGGTTTGATCACTAAGTTTCTCATTTGATCATTGGGATTTGGTATCGATCATATACTTTCCAAAAGCATATATCATACCTAGGTCTTGATCATATACTTTCCAAAAGTATATATCAAACCTATAAATTCAGTCAAGCTTCCAAAGCGAGATGACCATGCACGGAATTTGATTCTTCCCAATATCTCATGAGTGAGCTCATGTCTTCAAGTTCAGTAGTGAACCTGTATCATCCCTTTGAGAGATCGTATTACTCATATGCCCTTACATGCACACCGGCGCGCCGGTGTATAGACCTTGGTTAGGTCATCAACCTATTGGTCTGCCAAATGTACACACTCAGACATATAGTAGCACATCTGTCTTCGATCAGAGGATGCGTGCCTACGCTGTGACAGCATTCAACATAGGACTTAGGTCATCTCGATCTCGTTAAGTCAACTCTTTGACCTAACTAATCTGACACCTCCGAATCTCTATTCCTATGCAGAGGACCTGCATCAAGAGGTCGGTCAGATATCAGCCTATGTGAGAAAGGATTGCCATCTCCTACTCAAGCTGGAGATCACATCTTAACAATCATTTAACGATGCTTGATGAGTCCTCAATCTAACTCTTTAGATATTCATCCAAGCACCAGCCTCTATGATTCAATAATTGAATCAACAGCTGTATCATAATTAAGATAGCCATGGTACATAATCCTAATTGTACAGAGGGACCTTTTATGCAAATTATTTATTCTTCATTTCAGATCAGGGAATGATATCTGCAATAACATTTATTGCATAATGGCTCGCCGTGGGCTCACATGTCCAACAATCTCCCACTAGCCCCAAGAGCCATTAATGGGCTAATGATTTAAACCCACACTCATGTGACAATCATAGGCTATTTATAAATAGCTAGGTAAGTTGATCACTCACTCTGTTCCCAAAAGACTATGCCAAGTCCTTTTGCGACACTTGCATATCCCCAGTAATAGTGCTTGCATCCAATGCGAATGTTGCATCTAATGCAACCAATACTCAATCTTGATAAAGCAATTATAGTGTCTTTGACACTATTGCTCAATAATTATTATAACCAGTAATTCCATAATCCTTATCAGAATACCCTTATTCCGGGAGATCACTATCTCTCATGGTATCCATAGTTAAGACCTTTTAGATCTCTATCTATAAAGTCTTAAGCTCTTGAAGATAAGACTTAGAGATCACCATCTCTAAAGCCTAGTCATCTTTGAAGATATCGTTATTACTGCAATCAAGTGTTCTTTCTCCATAGTAGGATTAGTAAGAGTTTACTACTCCCACTGCATGGCAGATATCTGGCTTTTGTACACATCTAGCATACACTTAGCTTCTCGTAACTAATGCACAAGTGCAAGCAGTTCTAGCATTCACTTCCTCAACTCTTTGAGGTGCTATCCCTTTAGATAGATCAGTACCAAATCTCAAGGGAAGGAAGCCTTTCTTGGAATTTCCAAGAATGGAACATATCCAAGGTATACTACTAATGTGACAGTCCCAATACCCTCTTCTCTTTGCTTCTGAACAACTTCAGAACTAAGATCTAAGAGTCATTCTTGAGATCATATCTCAAGGTATGGAATAGCCAGTCTATAAAACACTTATTATCATCCTTATATCATTTCAAATGATTAGGATATAATCTACATTTAGCACGATGAACACAATAGCACTCCCACTAAGCTTCACATGGTTCATCAAGATTTTATTTGAAATCATAACATTTATAATTTCATCAAATCTTATGTTCCAACTACAAGAAGCTTATTTGAGTCCATAGATGGATTTCTTTAGCTTTTACACCTTACTTTCCCCAAACATGAAGCCCTGGGGCTACTTCATGTGAATATCCTTAGAGAGGTATTCTTTAGAGGAATGCAATCTTGAATTACATCTTGAAGATGCAATAGTCAAGTTGTGTAGCTAAGGTTAGCAACATTCTGATGATTTTAAGCATGGTCACCGAAGAGCAAGTCTCGTTGCAAGCAATGTCTTCTCTTCCGGTGTGCAGCTCTTAGCTACGAACCGAGCTTTGAAGGTCCCTACCTTCTCATCAGGTTCCCTCTTCTCTTGAAGATCCATTTACACCTTAATGGGTCTAACCCTTATAGGTGGATCCTCTAGGGTCCATATACAACACTTGTATATGAAGTCTACTTTAGACTTTATTGCTAATATCCATCTTTCCATGTCATGATCCTCAGGAGCTTCATCATATGAATTCTGATCATTGTCAGACTTAACTGACACATGGAATACATCCTCAAATTCATTTGAAGAGGTATTAATGTTTCATCTCTAATTATCCTTTTAGTTTCCGATTTCAGGAGCCTCATAATCTTCTCAAGTTTAAATGAGTTCCTACACTTCATTTTCATCTTGATTCTCAAGAGAGTCGTACTCTAAGAATCACATTCTCAGAGATGAGATCTTCTAAGAATCTCAAGGTCGTAAAGTAGGTATCCAATACATCCTTTAATTTCCTAATGAAGTAGCACTCTCAAGTGCTAGATTCCAGCTTACATGCATGGAACCTCATTAAGGATATATATTGTAGTCTCTACTACACATATACACCTGGAAACTAAGGGGACAATTATGCTAAAAATTCATCATTGATCAAATCATGTCACACATGATCCAATTGTATCTCCCTACAACTCCATTGAGTTTAGGTGTGTTAGGAGGATTGAGATAGAAATGATATTCATATCTCCATAAGGTATTATTTGAATTCATCTAATAGGTACTTGCTACCTTGGTTAGATCAAATTCATTCAATCTTCCTTCAAACATTGGTTCTAAACCAAAATTGTGAAATCTTTGAACACTTCAAAGGTTTCTCAGGTGAAGAGAAGAAATCTCATATCATACATAATCATCAATAGATATCACATATCCATAATGTTCACTATGATATAGATGATCTGCATACATCAATATGTATGAGATCTTGAATGCCTCGACATCTAACACCATTCCCAGAGAAGGGTGTATTGGACATTTTACTTTGAATACAATATTCACAAGTATGTAAGATTTGAAATTTTAGACATTCTAAAGTTTCATATCTTACCAGTCTATTGATCAAATCTACAGACAAATGTCCAAGGCTTGATGCCAGATCATTGTCAAATGATCTTCATCCTCCTATTGATCTTATAAGGTTTGATTTTTAGTATTAGAAATCTTAATGAACCATTCATTAATTTTTCTAATTTTGTGGAGTCCACTCGATGTTAGATTACTATCTGAAATATTTCCATCATAACTCTTTATGATAGTTCTATCTCAGAATTCATGTTTATTTCCAACATTTAGAAACAAACAATGAGGGTATTCTAATATCTAGGTCATAGAGACATTCTCTAAGACTAAGGGCTCTCCCACTGAGAATATGAAGTCCATCTATCCAACAGAGATTGATGCAACAATTACGTCAATAACCATGTAGATGACTACTAAACCTTAAGATCAAATTTCTAATCTTCTAGTATATATATATATATATATGCAATCAATTGCAAATGTCATTAGAAGATTGGGATACAATTGCCAGACTTTATCTTATGAAATAAGAAAGTCAGAGTCAATGATTATATGTAGATTATTCTGATGCTCTATCTGAGTCCTTCACTAAGGATTTTAGATAGATTTGATAGTCATACTATCAACACATCAACTTATTGCAGTATTGGCATTCATCCAACTCTTTGGATGTCATATGGAAGTCACAGAAGTAGGTCAACTCTTTGACTTCCTTCTTAATGGGTCCAACCCATGCTTCCACTGTGCTCTCTTCATCTATAAACAACCATTGTTCAAGACAAAGAATCTCTTATGTTAAATTCAAAAGATTTCAATACAAGAGCA
The DNA here is from genome assembly GCA_037367405.1 of Ottelia alismoides. Taxonomy (NCBI): domain Eukaryota; kingdom Viridiplantae; phylum Streptophyta; class Magnoliopsida; order Alismatales; family Hydrocharitaceae; genus Ottelia; species Ottelia alismoides. Next base: position 203,376 of record JAZKJV010007709.1, on the reverse strand, counting down.
TTTCAACATTTATACATGCTTCATTAAATTCATACAGTATGAATATCATGAAGCTTCATGAATGACTTGAGTATAAATAGTAGAATGATGACACTCATCATATCTACATTCATCTTAACTCTTAGAGATTTAGGTTCAGGTAGGTATTCAAACATTTTGAATACATCATCTCTTTCGAGCCACCATTCTGCACAATGCAGAGAACCATGTCATTCATGATTAAATGTCTAGAGCATATATATATGCCAAAATATCTTCTTTTATTTTATAAGGATTATTCGACAATTATGATCACCATCGATATTTCACTTCCAAAGTACACTCGATGAAAGATCAAGACTATCGAGACATTCAAACCCTAAGGTGATGTCTTATTGTCTTACATAATTGCCATTCCTCATTACGTTGAGGAATCTTGCATAATGAGACCACATACATTATGTGTCCAATTGCAAGTACAATATCTGGATCATGAGTCCAATCTAAGATATTTTTACTGGTTATTATTGAGTATAAAATGGAGTGGGTTCAATGAAGGATTATCTGAAATAAGAAATATGCATAAGGGTATATATATTATATATACATGTTTTACTTTGATTTAGGAATTTTTATATCAAAGTTGTCTTGCCCTGTCAGCACTGAAAGTTCATTCCCTTAATCACTTTCAGTGTAAGAGATATTCTTACCATTATATCTCTAGCAAGATCTGGGATCTCCTTTCCTATCTTCGTTGCATCCCAATAATATGAGAACCTACAACTCGGATAAAAAGAAGCGGGAACACATTCCGCCTTGCAAGTCCAACTTGCATCTCCCAATTCGGTCTTTAACACCCGGACCCACCACCCCTAAGATGATGTTGACCCATCATTAATTGAACCAACCGTCAACAGGCTTAATACTCGCTATACGCAATCCAATATCGCCCCAATAATATGAGGACCTGATATTGGGGTCACTACGTATACGGCCTTACTCTTTCGAGAAGCAAAGAACCCGATCCAATGAAATCGTATACAGGATCTGTCACTTCGGACAGGCGTCTCCTATACACAACAACTGGCGACGGAATCCTTTGCCTTGACGGGAGACCATGGATGTCACTTATGTGATCCTCCATCTTCTTATTCAAATTGTAATTAATTATTGTGAATCATATTCACATAATTAATTCTTCCAAGGGAAATACACATCTATTCATAATAAAGTGTTTATTGGATATAATTAATTTAATCACATTAAATTAATCATCAATCCAGTCATCAATCAACAAACATGTCTTTTACTTGAATAGTAGGTATATTCTCAAAGTACGTACTATTCAAATTTTAATAATTAGAAAAATACACATTGGTTTTCTCCGGCATTATACAGTCCCTACCCGCTATCATGGCCACTACCAACGATAGTTGGACGGACCACATACGTTGCAACCCGTGACCCCAATGCTCTCTGACTAGGCACCACATCCGCCTCGGGAACGAATAATGCCAGATAGATCATCATGTACTTTGAGATGCTCATCGGTTTTTCAACCGAAATTATACCATATAATATACATCAAAACAATTTTGATTATATTATAAGGAGATTTTCTAGACAAATCCCCAATCCTATTCAAGCAAGAGGGTTTTCATGTAAATGTTGTCCAACAACTACTGTAGGATAAACTAAGGGTTTTTCATGAAATCAATGTTTGTTGATGGACCAATGATCAAGATCATTATCTTATCATTGTGGTTTAGGCAAATGTCATTCAATGAAATAATTATCTCCTTAAATATTTCACAAATATTTATCACTAATTATTCTAGAAAATTAACAATTAATTTTCATCATGATAATTGAATGACTTATAACAAGGTTCATGATAAAAAAAATGTCAATTTCCAGCAGTGACCCCCAATCACTAAAATTAACTTATCTTGATCAATTTAAATCTAAAAAATGCAAACTCAGTTTCCTAAGATTTCCTATTTGATTTATTAAAGAATACAAGTGATAATTCACGATTTAGAGGAGGATTAAAACCGTAATTATCTCATTAATCACGTTCAAATCCGCAGTTCCCGCAACAGTGAATATAGGCATATTCAAAATCCATATCTTGAGCAAATGAAGTCCAAATTTCAAAAACTCAAATCCTATGGTTTCCTTAATTAGCAGGGGAAAAAATCCAATTAAAATTTTTGTGTTTAAACATTTAAACAGTACCTAAAAATTCAATTAAACAGAGGTGCGAAAATTGAAATGCAGTAAAAATTTCGCAACTCTTTCAAAACCAAATCGTCTAAGGCCTATGGATCATATCCAATACCTTATTCGACCTATGGCTCTGATACCACTTGAACGATATTTAGAATACTTAATCGCATCATGTAAGCGTGTTGATCGCATCGTATGCAATCGGAGCAACTAGTCGCACTAGTCGCTAGATGCGGCGGAAATTAAAATTTTTAAATCTAAAGATGAAACCACGTGATCACGAGAACACTTCTCGGATCGTTTCATCAAACCATAAAGTATAAAGAATACCTCTTGAAGCATGGTTGTGATCACGAGATCCCAAACAAGAGATCCTCATGTTTCAAGTCCGACCCAAGAAGAACGCACTTGCGGGCACGATGATGAATCGCGTCCTTCCCGCAATCTTTGACGAAGATCCAAGCATAGAAGGCGAAGGAAAGATGCTCTCCTTCTCAATATGCAAAGTGGACGGCCACTTGAATATTAAGAGAGAGCCTAGTCGAGAATGAGAGAGAGAGAGAGAGAGAGAAAGACAGTAGTAGTCTTCTACAACTCTAGATGATGTTGTACCTTGGAAGGCTACCCTAGCCCTCCTTTTATATTAGTTTAGGATCCAATGGATCTTAATCCATGGGACACATGGATCCAACGACCAGGCTTGGTCCATGTAAATTCAATGGCTATGATTGTTGTTGGTTAAAGCCAACAACATTAATTTAAATTAAAATATGTTGCAACATTATCAACATAATTTAATTTAACATAAATTAACTAATTAAGAGATAATGTGATAACAAAAAGGGAGTCAACCAACCACCCTTTATTTTAGGTGGCATCACCTATGAATAATTCATAGGTGACGCCACCTATGAATAAGGTGGTTGTTTTGCCTCCTTTTTATCTTATCTTATTATTTCTTAATTAATTTTGTAATAACAATGATCACAAATTTATTCACCAAATTAATTCCAAATTAATTTGTGAATATTTCAATCATGCCATTACACATTATGTGAATCATATTCACAACCCAAACTAATTTGTAAATTGCATTTCCAATTGATTAATAAATGTGAATCCAATCCATATTATTAATTAACAAATGCTATTCACATAAATTCTCTCTCTTTTATATATATATATATATATATATTATAAATCATATTTATAATACACATATATCATGGATAGTATTATCCACATTCTTTAATCCTTGATAATTAAATCATATTTAATTATCTTGGATAATCATTCTCACAATATGAATCATATTCATATTATGCTTGATAATTAAATCTCATTTAATAATCAAGTCCTTCTTGCTTGGATATGCATTTCATCAAATGAATTATTCTTGAACCCTTTCAAGAATAATGTGCTTTCTCCCAAGATAATTGGAGATAAGGACAGGGCGATTGTATTATTCCATGTATAGTGACTTGGATGTTGAGATTTCATCTCAAATCCAGATCTTATGAACCTCCCACAGATGCTTGATTAAATCAAGACCGCAAATCTAATCTTCTTATTGCATCTGAATCACATTCAGACCAATGTCCAACACTTGGACTAAGATCAGATTGCTTCTCTACTGAAAGGAGTTACTAAAATCCATACCTGTTTCATCACTCCCTCGGAATGGAAGCGTCATGGATATACAATCGTTTATGATCACATCACCCCCAGGTATTTATGACCACGCAAAGCGACTAGGGTAAAGGTAATCAAGGGTCATTGCGACCCAAGTCACCAAGCGGTGTCAATCGAGAAAAAATCAGACCACCAAACAAAGGCAAAAATCAGCTGAAACTCAAGTAGCGGTCTCGTTATTATATTAACCTGGTATAGCGACCAGGGTCGAACACAAGGAGCACGTAATGGCCTTGCGGCCTACGAAGTAGTCTAAAAAGAAATAAAATAAAAGAAATGTATTTTTGGTGGATTTTTAGTCTTTTTATAATTTTTTTGGATTTTTAATTAATGAAGAAAATAAAGAAAGCAAGTAAACAAGCCTATTCAACCAATTATTTAATCACTTAAAAATCATTCAAAAATTCAAATAAAAATGTTTTTATGTATTTTATGTTTTTTACTGTTTTTAGGTAATTTTTAGTAATTTTCTGATGTTTATTGAATTTTCTAAAAATCAAACAAGGCAAGAAAACGAGGGTACTGTCCAGTCAGGTGTCAAGGGCCAAATTACAAAATGGCCCTATTAACACCTGAAGGTAATTTTCTTCTATAGAATAAAACACAAGGAAAATTTAGGCACCAGAATTATTATTTTTTGATGTTTCTTTTAATTATTAGATTTTTATAGGGTTTTTAGTGTTTTTTAATTTTTAAGAGTTTTATATATCCAAAATTGACCAAAATTGGTCAAAAACTCAAACAAGGTAAAATAAACACTACCTAATTTTTTTGTAATTTTTGGTGGTGTTTTAATATGTTTTGTGAATTTTAAAGTTAGACGGTAAAGAAAATACTTGTTTTTGAATTTTTAAAAATATTAAATGAAATAAAAAATATCTCCAAAAATTATAGAAAATGTTAAACCATGGCAGGAGCCATGTATCCAATTTTCATTAAATTTGGAGTAAATTTGTTATTTATAAAAATAAAAAGAAGGGTACAGTGCATAGGGACCTGTACGCAAATAGTGAAAAGTTCAGGGGGGGTCCGGTGCAATTTCTCCAAGGTTGCATGCGTGAGGTGCGTGACCTGGGCACTCAGGGACCTAATTGCAAGGAAAATAAGGTTCATGGACTAATTAGTAACAAGTACTAAAAGTCCAAGGGCCTTATTGTAAAATACCCACTAAATAAACACATGCTCATTAAAACCATTCACAGGGGCATATATGCAATTAATAAAAGTATAAATGCATTCAAGAACACCCTGAAACTATGAGTCCATACATGCAAATAACCCAAACAAACACGTGTCGATGCATGAGATCCACTACACACAAGGGCATACACGTAAATAACAGATAAGACAGGGTCCACTATGCAATTTACCCAACGCAAATAAAAGTTTAAAACTATTTACAGGACTAAAAACAAACTACTATAAAGCTAAGGGACTAAGGTGAAATTTACTCTTTATTAATTCGAGGGTCGGATGCGCGTCACGAGGAGATCGGACGGCTATGAAAGGGGCGCGCCTCAACTAGGATCCCTCGATGCTGATCGACGGCTGGGACCTCGCCACGTGGTGGATCGGACGACTTTGAGATGCTGTGGCGAAGCCTCGCTGAGCCGACGGTCAGGATCGCTCCTCCAAGGATCGAACGGTCGGGGCTGCTCCTGGCATGGATGGCTAAGATGTAAACTGGAGCTGGAAGAGGATCGAACGGTCACGGAGGTTCCTCGAAGAACTGGGCTCCGGCGAAGTTCGCCGGACTCGTGCTGGCGCTAGAGGCCTCCTCGCAGGTAGCTGAAGATCGGGGAAGAATCGTTGTGGGCTCCCGCGTCTAATGGCACCCTCCGATGACTCGACGAAGCTCTGGGGGGCTCAGGCGAGTCCGGCGGAGGTCGAGCTGCTGCTGCTGCGAGTTGGAGCCCTCAGATGGGCTCGAATGGACCTGAAAAGCACAGTAGCAAACTCGCGGGTCGAGGGCAAAGTGCCTCGACCCTGTAAGCGGGGGTGACGGTGAGCGGCGCGGCGGGGCGTAGGGGCTCCGGCGATGCGACGGCAAAGAAGCCCCAATCCCAGCTCCTATGCGAGCTTGGTTGGATGGAGGGGTGGAGAAGGTGCGCGGGAGAAGGCGATCTCGATGGGGTGCACCGATGAACGAATAGGTGTCTCGTGTGGGCGGAATCGAAGCTCGAAGGTGACGGTGAGATTTGGGCGTAATGCGAAATTAAAGAAAAGGAAAGGAAACTACGGCTACCTGGGCGGATGGGTCGACTGGGCTTGAGTTCAGGGAGCTCTGGGTCGTCGCCTCGCGGGTCGTCGAGGCCCGAGGCTTGAGCTCTACCTTCAGGCGGAGCACGGCGGCGCGAAGACGCCGGATCTGAGGTCCGTGCACCCTCTCCTCTCTGCGACGGCCAACGGCGAGCTGTCACCTCGAGGATGGCAATGGAGGTCCTGGGATGGAGGATGGGGAGCCAAAGATGCAGGAAATGGAGGCGAAGCTCGGAATTTATACAGCCAGGGGTCCGGCTAAAATCGATCGGGTAGGGCAGCTCAGAGCGCGGACCCCGAGGCGGGCCTGCCGGCGAGGGTTTCGGATCTGGCAAGAATGAGTTGGACCCTGGGTTTGGGTGTAAGGCGGTCGGGTCAAGACACGAAAATGTCGAGAAGTCGGGTCGGGCATCATGGACCTGTGGGAAGTGGTCCTGGAGGGGGAGTTGACCGGGGGGTCAACGTCCCCGTGGACCAACGGGGACAGGCCACGTGGAAAAGATTTAAAAATTCATTTAAAAATAGCAAATGGTCGAATTAAAGAAAACTTAAAACATGAAAAATATTTGTTTTAATTTTTTCTATTTTTTGTGATTTTTAATTAATTTTTCAAAGTGAAAATAAGGTATTTACACCAGGGTGCTATATAAAGGTATATATACAATATAGGATTTTAATTTTTGATTTTTAATTAGTTATTTTTATACATTTTTATTCCCATTTTATATTTTATTTATTTATAGCATAAAATTAGGAATAAGAGGGTATTTTTATTTTTATTTTATTATTTATATACAAGGGTGAAATAAATAACTATATACAAATATATACATGGTATATGTACAAGGTTCTTTTTATTTTTAATTTTGTTCTTTTTATTTTGATTTTTGTTTTAATGGTCTTTATTTTATTTATTCACAACATAAAAGATAGAATATGTACAAATTTTATGGAAATTAATTTATTTATTTACAAGGTTAAATAAATAGATAGGTGTGGGTGTATGTACATAGTGAATATGTACAAGTGATCCTTTTTATTTTCTTTTTAATTTTTCAAATTTTTTTTGATTTTATATTTATAAATATATACAAATATATACAAGCCACTTTATTTTATTTTTAGAGGAAAATAGATTTATTCGATTTTCAGGTATATTTACACACTTGAGCTCCATATCTCTCTCTACTTTGGCTTTTATGCGGTCAGGCCCATGGTGAGCCCTCCCTTGGGATTGGGTTGCTCAATATTTATTCTAAATATTTCCCTCTTTTTCTTTTTAATCTTTATTCTTTTATTTTTGCACAAAAACATGCTAATTATTAGTTTTTTACACAATGCATGCCTTTTGTTAATTATTTGTATTTACACATATCTACATGTATTTGCAAAGGTTTTTGTAGCTAAAATATAAGAATAAAGAGTGATGAATGAGTATTCATCACCCCCCCCCCCATACTTAACTTTGCTAGTCCCTTAGCAAACACTTATTTGAAAAAGAACGAAAAAGAAAGAAAGAAAAAGAAAAAGAGGAGAATGCACATGGATCAAGGTTGAATATTAAACTTGCCATCATTAAATTGAATTATGGAGCTCGATCAGATCTTTGGATTATTAATGTGTCGGAACCTTATTTGGACTTAAGCTTAAAACTCAACAGCCTCTAAGTTCCACCAATCTATGGACAAGACTCCTCAATAAACCAGATCAGAACAAGTCTACATACACAAACTCTAGTGACCATGAATATTTCCATGCAGTGTAAGTGATATGTACCTCCCCACTTCAGAAGTAACAAAGAAACAACCTCCCCCAACCTGATAACTCTAATGCCTCGGTCTAGCAACTCTTTCCTCGAGAAGCGAGGTATTCCCTTCTAAGTTCAAGTGTAACCAGCTCAAGAAGAGGGGGAAGAAGATGAAGAATGGACCATGGCCAGTGTAGCCATGTATCCCTGGGAGCCTAACCAGTGTAGCTAAGTCTCCTGCTGCAAGCTTCATGAGATGTAACATGGATACCATAAGCTTTTGCTTTATTTGACTATATACACTCCGGTGGTGTTATTAAATTTTCAATCCGACCCACCACTTTTTTCGGAGTTCTTTTCTTTTTGCACACATTTTTTTGTGTGCAACTGTACAACATATCTACATGGTGCAGCATATATACAAGGAGTTTTTCCTCTTGAGCCAGTAGACTATCCCTCTTTTGTAGCTTTATTGCAACCCACGGCTTTTGTCTTTAGACTTCATAACTACTCGACCAAGTTGAGGCGCACTTCCTTCACTAGAAGAAGAAGAGAGGTTCCGTCTAGAAGTACTACCCTCATATGCTACCCCAAGCCAAAGGAAACTGCCTCCTCGCCACCTCATCCGTGGAGAGCTATGTGTAAGGTGTTGGTGCAAGTCAAGCCATTGTCTCAGAGAGTCATGCGTGTGTTGTTAAGTGCTCTACTTAGGCTCATCAAGATGACATATGCTCATAACCTAGTAGACTCAAAGAATTAAGTCCCAATGGACCTGAAAAGCCTTAACCCTAAGCCCTATAAGGTTCCTCTTAGAATTAGGTGGATTAGGATCTTAATCAAGCTCCATTTCCCAATTTAATTCCAGGCTAGTTTAAATGTCAACTATAATCCAGGAAAAACTATACAAGCATTTACAAAGATGCTATTTACAAATATGCACTTTACAAATATTTACAATCGTGCAAAATTTTTGAAAAATGTTTGAAAACATGGATGTATGCATGAATGCGAGTTTTGCAAAATATTTACAAACATTTACACACGAGGTTTTGCAAACTTTTTGTTTTCAAAACATTTTGGAAAAATTTTGTACTATATACATAATTTTAATATGAAAATATTTATATGACTTTACGCAAAAGATTTTTGAAAACATTTTTACAAAAATAATTTGTACAATAGGTATGTATGTGCAATAAAAGAATGATTTTGTACATGAAAAATTTTTAATTTTTGTGATTTTTAGGGTTTTTAGCCATTTTTATTTATTAACACACTCACACAAAGTACGAGTTATGGCTAAAGTATTTATGGAATATATACACACCCCCCTATACTTAGCTCGAACGATGTCCTCAGAGTCAAGAGCGGTGAAGAAGACATAACTCGTGCTATGTATAGGGAAGTGAAAAGGAAGGCTATATACAAAGACGAATGAATGAATAGAAAGTCAAGAGGGTCTCAGCTTTTCCCCCTATACTTAGGATCAAGTAATCCTAAGTATAGCAAGCTGTACACGAAGGGAAAACCGAGTGAAGAATGTACAGAGTCTACCCCCCCTATACTTAGGGTAAAATATCCCTAAGTATAGGCCGCAAAACAGAGGTAAAAAGAATCAAAAGGAGTACTCAAAGGTCCTACATCCCCCCTATACTTAGGGTAAAGTACACCCTAAGTATAACATAATCAAAAGATGAAGGAAGGGATGTGGGACTAAAGAATGTGATGATATGGACATATGGATCTATACAGGTCGGAAGATCAGTGATAATCAGGCGTGAGATGCAATAGATGTGAGTCAATAGACCACATCTCACGTAAAATGAATCGGGGCAACATCAACGACCCGCGGCTCATGATCTAGAAATGGCTTGAGCCGCTGGCCGTTCACTCGAAAGGTACTCTCAGAAGACAACTCAGATATATCAATGCTCCCGTTGTCGTGTACCTTTCTCACAAGATAAGGTCCCTTCCATTTGCTCTGTAGCTTCCCTGGAAATAGACGAAGCCTAGCATCAAACAGCCATACTCTCTGTCCAGGCTCAAAATGCTTGTGGCTGATATGAGAATCATGCCACTCCTTCACTCTCACTTTGTAATGTAGGCTGTTTGATAAGGCGGTATCTCTAAGCTCCTCCAAGGCTGCTAACTCAGCTCTCCTCTAGTCTCTTACACTATCTGGATCCAAAATAATATCTGTGACTGCACAGAGTGACTTGTGCCTCAACTCAACAGGTAAATGGCACGACTTGCCATAAACGAGGCGAAAGGGAGATGTACCCAAAGGTGTCTTAAAAGACGTCCTATATGCCCACAAGACCGAGTCCAAAGCTGTGACCAATCCTTTCGGTCAGGGCGGACGACTTTCTGCAATATAGTCTTGATCTCCCTATTCGACACCTCGGTTATACCATTCGTCTGTGGATGGGTATGGAGTGGCAACTCGATGGTCTATATCGAACTCGCTAGCAAGGGCTTCACCTGGTCGTTGATGAAATGAGACCCCCATCTGAAATCAATACTCGAGGTACCCCGAACCGCGTGATGATGTGCTTCCTCAAAAACTGCAAACTGTCCTCGCATCAACGGCCCGGGCGGGGATGGCCTCAACCCAACGACTAACATAATCAACGGCTAGCAGAATGTACTCAAATCCTGACTCTTAGGGAATGGACCCATGAAATCGATGCCCCATGCGTCAAAAACCTCACAGAAGTGAATGGGCTGCATCGGCATCATATCACGCTGTCCACAAGTGCCCATCCTCTGACAGTCAGTACACCTCTTCACGAACTCATCAGAGTCCTTGAAGAGGGCAGGCCACCATAGGCTGGATTGGAGCACTTTCTGTGTTGTTCTCCTCCCAGAGTGATGTCCTCCTGCCTCAAGCTTGTGGCAGTGAGGACGCTATGGTGCTCCTCCTGAGGAATGCACCTACGCCAGATGCTATCCCCTCCTTCATGGTAAAGGATGGGATCCTCCCAATGGTAGGACTTGGCCTTCGCAAGGAATGTCTCAAGCCTCTGCATGGGCCAATCTTGTGGTACTTTCTTAGCAACAAGAAAGTTCACAATATCGGCATACCATGGGAGAGAGGTGATAGTAAGGATCGCCTCATCTGGGAAGGTCTCGCAAATAGGGTCAATCAAGTCAGAATCCTCAAGATGCTCCTAATCGGGAGAGATGATCCGCCACCACATTCTTAACTCCAGGCTTATCCTTAATCTCTATGTCAAACTCCTGGAGTAGAAGGATCCATCTAGTCAGTCTGGCTTTGGCATCCTTCTTGGCCATGAGGTACCTGATGGCGGTATGATCAGTAAACAGGGTCATTTTAGATCCAATAATGTACGATTTGAACTTATCTAGGGCGAAAACTACGGCTAGCATCTCCTTCTCTGTGACTGTATAATTACGCTGCGCGGAATCCAATGTGCGGCTAGCGTAGTGGATAGCAAACGGGACTCCATCCCTCCTCTGTCCCAGCATGGCCCCCACGGTAAAATTGGAGGCATCTGTCATGATCTCGAATGGGAGAGACCAATCAGGCGGCTGGAGAACAAGAGCCTCAACAACACATCTCTTGAGAGTCTAAAAGGACGAAAGACACTTGTCATCGACAAGGAACTCGGTGTCTTTCGTCAGTAGGTCAGTCAACGGCCGGGCAATCCTGCTGAAATCATGAATGAATCGTCGGTAGAAATCGACGTACCCCAAGAATGACCATAACTGCCTCGGATTGGATGGCGGTGCGAGATTTCTAATGACATCTACCTTAGTCGGATCAACCTCTATGCCCATGTTGGAGATGATATGGCCAAGCACCGTCCCTTGAGTCACCATGAAGTGACTCTTCTCCCAAGATAGAACCAAGGGAACCTCTATACATCGCTGGAGTACTCGGTCTAGGCAGTCAAGACAGGAGTCGAATCCGTCGCCGTAAACCGAGAAATCATCCATGAAGACCTCCAAGCACTCCCCTACCATGTCCGAAAAGATCGGCAGCATGCATCTCTGAAAGGTCGCAGGGGCATTGCATAGCCCAAATGGCATGCGTCGAAAGGCGTATGTGCCGAAGGGACAGGTAAAGGTGGTCTTGTCCTGGTCCTTGGGAGCGATGGCCACCTGGTTGTAGCCCAAGTACCCATCCAGAAAACAAGTGGCACTTCCCTGCCAGTCTCTCAATGATCTGATCAATAAAGGGCAGGGGGAAATGATCCTTCTTGGTGGCCTGGTTGAGTCTCCTGTAATCAACGCAGACCCGCCAAGAAGTGGGTACCCGTGTAGCGATCTCCTCTCCAGACTCACTAATCACTATAGTGATGCCTGTCTTCTTAGGCACCCCATGCAAAGGGCTGACCCACTTGGAGTCGGAGATGGGATAGATAAAATCGGCGCTCAACCACTTCGAAATTTCCTTCATGACAACCTCCCTCAGATTCAGGTTCAGCCGTCGCTGGAACTCACACGACGGCTTTGCCTCATCCTCGAGATAGATATGGTGGGAGCACAGGGCCGGACTAATCCCCTGGAGATCTGCTACGCTCCATCCAATCGCCTTGCGGTTCTTTTCAAGAACCCCCATCAGACAGGATTCTTGCTCTCCAGTCAAATCGGCGGAGATAATGACTGGGTACATCTCATGCTCACCCGCAAGGAATCTGTACTTCAGCGAAGTAGGAAGCGGCTTCAGCTCTGGACAACTGGGTGCTGGCGGATCTGGCCTCTGAAAAGTCTACGTGAACGCTGCCAAATCTGCATGGGAGAACTGAAACTCTCGGTCAATCTCAGAAACTGGAGAAGGTTGCCCTACTGGACTGTCTCTGCTCTGCTCGGCATCTACCTCCTCTCTATCTGCAGGCTCAGTGGAAATCAGGTCTGGCATGTAATCCTCACCAGTCTGCCCAATCAGACTCTGACTCCGAGGGATCTATGTCATCTAAGGTGGCATCAGCACCACCATCATCACAAGAATCAGTGTCGCGGTCGAGAACCGGCTCTGCTGCCTCAGAAGTATCCCGAACCAGGAATGTGCTCTCCAAGCTCTCCTCTGATGTCGTCTCTGCATCAGCGGTGTCTGAAAATGAGAGGATGGCTTGTGCTGCTGGGTCTGCCCAAACTGCCTCATCGTCTGTGATCACAAAGTCACAGTCCTGGTGGATGTCTAGCCCTGCATCTGTCAGATGCTCTGTGTCTGAAGTCGTCTCTTAGCATGCTCTCTCTGGCTCTGCTGTCCTCGACCGTCTCTATTTGTACACTTTCTCCCCTCGACGCGAAAGTATACCTTCCCGCTATCATGGTCGGTCACTGCCTTGGTTGTGGCCAAGAACGGGCGACCAAGAATGATGGGGGTATTGGTCACCGACTCAGGGATCTCCATGTCCAGCACTACGAAGTCCACGGGGAATTGCAGGCCCTGAATCGTGACGACAACGTCTCGCAACAACCCCTTCGGCCTCTTGACAGATCTATCCGCAAACTAAAGAACTGTCATGCTCTGTCTAAGAGTGCCCAACTCGAAGCGGTCAAGAAGGGATGCAGGAAGCAGGTTGATCGACGATCCGCTATCTAGTAGAGTACGGTCGAACCTCTGCTCTCTAATATGGCATCTGACATACGGGGGCCCCTGAATCTGGCCTCTTGGCCGGCAGACGGTTCTGGATCGCGAAACACGTGGCTTTCGTCAGCACATGGATCTCTGAGTGGTGGTTCCTCCTCTTCCTCCTGATTGTGGTCCTGTCTCACAGTGAACGCTGAAGAAGGGGGATGTGCTGCAAAGCCTCCTGAAGAGTCAGTTGTATGTGAAATCTATCTATCATCTGCTGGCTGAACTCCTCCTGCTCTCTATTTTTCGGATTTTATTTTTTCTTCCCCTTCCCCATCTGAAGGGCTCTAGGGAAGGGGATCACTGGGTCCTTCTCAGATGAAGGACTAGGAAAAGGTCTAGACGGCTCGATGGTCGGATCCGCACATACATCACGCACCACAATGGGACCAGAAAAAACCAAACCTTTTCCTTTATTCACAACAGAGTTCCGAGATACATCAGAAGTAGGAAAAACAACAGATCTCTCTAAATGAACACGAGTGGCCTCAACACCACCATCGGCTGGATCAACTGGAAGACTCGCGGCCTCAGTACCGCGCTCTGGCTCGGCATAGTGGGTGGCCTCAGTACCACCTCCTCGAACTGGTGAAACGGCAGCCTCAGCACCGCCTGTGGAATCAACATCCTTGGTGGCATCAGTACCACTGTCATCATCCCCAGCGGCCTCAGTACCGCTCTCCTCCTCGTCAGGCGCTCTGGGTGGATCCTCATGATGTATCTCAGATGAGGCGCCGCCTGCTGGCATCCTACCGCTCCTAAGTGTGACAAAATCAGTATCAAAAAGATATCCAGTCATATCACCAAATGCATCACTAGGAGTGGTATACTCAGTACAAGCTACCTGCTCAGATTTCCTCTTCAGGCTGTTGGGGTTCGGCTCGATCTGGGCAGGGATGGCGGCCTTCCCTCTCACAATGTCTCGCATCTCCTGGCAAAACTCGTCCATCTCCCGTCGAAAGGTAGCCTGCTGATCGGTAAGAAGGCGGGCTATATCATCCAAGGCGGGGCTCTCATGAGAGCCTGACGGGTAGCCTCTCTGGTAGTGAGGCTGCTGGAACTGCTGCTGTGGCTGAGACGGGTATGGGTGATGCAGTTGTTGCTGCTGGTGAGGCTGCTCACGCCTCCACGATTGTCCCTGCTGATAGGGACGAGGACCATAGGACGACTACTGTTGCTGCTGTGATGGGTACACTGGGGGCTGCTGCTGCGGCTGGTGCTCTCTCTGATGGCCGTAATGGCCACCCTGTCCTGACGGCTGCTGCTGGGGATGGGTACCTCCGGTCCCCCACCGGAATTCGCGATGGTCTCGTCGGATACCGAGCTAAGGGCGGTCATACCAAATCCTGTTGACATCCATTAACGGCTCTGCATTGTATTGGGGTGGTGGGAGCACTGCCAGAGGCTGATCCGGCTGGTATACCACCATCTGCAAGTCTGGAGATGGTGGTGACTGGTAGGTGGGCTGCGGCTGCTGGTACGGCTCCGCATATACAAGGTGAACCTGTCTAAGCTGCTGGTATGAGATGGAGCGCTGGGACGAGCTGCTGCTGATGTCGGAGTCGCCTCGCGACTGAAGACGGGGCTGGGAAGCCGCATGTGCCTCCTGGAGACACATGAGCTGGGTCTTCATGTCGCTCAGAGTCTGTGCCATCTTCTCCATCTGAGTGATTCCCTGGCACTGCTTCTTCTCAATCAACTACATCCGGTCCAGCTTCTCGCTGATAATCCCCATGTCTGCGGCTGTAGACTCTGCATGTGCTGCTGCTACCACGGACGAACTGGAAGGACCGGCGTCGACCCGTGCTATCCTCTAGTACTGCACGGTCTATGGCTGCTGGGGTCTGCCCTGAGTGTACAACCGGGTCTGGGACATCACCATGTAGTTCTCGGTCATCTCCTCGTAGATGACCCCGACCTGGTCGTGATCCTTGACGAAGTAAGACCCGCCACAAGAAGCGTTCACCAAGCCCTGAAGCTCTGGTGTCAGCCCGCTGAAAAAGCTCTGCACGAGGTTCGGCTTGGAAATGTCCTGGTGCGGGCATCTATCAGTCAGCTCTCTGAACCTCTCCCATGCCTCATGGAACTGCTCGTTGGGGAGCATAGAGAAGTTGCTGATCAGGGCTCTCGCGGCGTTGGTCCGCCCGAGTGGATAGTACTTGTACAAGTACTCGGTGCGGAGCTGCTCCCAAGTGTAGACAAACTTCCCTAGATGTTTCAGCCAGGTGGCTGCTCTGTCTGCCAAAGAGAAGGGGAAGGCAATCATCCTGATGGTATCGTGGTCCACCTGACGATCGTGGACAGTACCGCAAATCATCTCAAACTCCTGAAGGTGGAGATGAGGCTCCTCAGTGGCCAACCCATGGAACTGGGGTAGAAGCTGCAAAGTGTTCGGGTGGAACTTGAAGTCCCCCACGATCGCTGGAATCACCACCCAATGGTGCGTCAGAGTCGATCCGGGATTGTGGTTCTCCCGCATCGGTCTCAGCTGTCCTGCTCCTGCTGCTGCAGCCGCTGTCGCGGCTGCGGCTGCTGCGGCAGCTGCCGCATCGTTGGGTCCTCCTCCGCGGTTCTCGCGGTCGGCTCTCATCTGCTCAAGCTCTCTCCTCATCTCGATCATAAAAGCTCCCAGATCCCTCAACTGCTGATGCACTGTCTCGAGGGAGGTGATCAGGGTGGAGTTGATCGCACCCTGGTCCAGAACAAAATGCTCAGGCTGTGGACATCTACTGCGATCATCAGAACTGCTGGCCATGGTCTCTGCAAAATCAAATGATCCAAACTCAGGTGCCGATAAATCTGCTAATCTCTCCCTCTGGCACTGGTCTCTCGGAACCGAAAGAAAGGGGGTCGAGGGGGAACAGGGTGGAATCATACTCGGGTTCGGAGGAGCGGGTCTCGGCTCTCGCGAACCAACCTAGATGAGGCGGGTAGACGCGCCCGAAAGCGATGCAGCCAAAGGCTGCCTTAAGAGATCGTCTGCCCATCATCTTGATGCGGCGAGTAAGGTGGATGAGATCTGGAAAAACTATGATCACAAGCAAACCCCCAGTTCACCAACGCAACGCGAGCTGAAGACCGTAAAGGTTCGGTCAATTTATCTTGTCAATTTTATTTTGGTGAACAATCAAGATATCAGAGCGATTACGTGACCTGTTGGGATACCCGATACTCTCCCAACCGACTGTTCCGCACAGAAGAGTCGGTAATCAGTCGAGAATAGTACCGGAGGGCTCTACCTAGTGTTCGGGTCACTCTCTCGCACAATCAAACCAATCAATGAGGGGGTTACTCTCCCCAAGACAAATTTTTTAAGTCAGGTGTCTTTTAGGGTCAATAGTTTTAGCAGTCCCAATTTTATTGTTTTTTTAGGTCTTTTTCAATAAAAGCAAAAACGCCTAACAATTTTTTTGGTTCTCCTGGTTATTAAGTCAAAAATAGGGGGAGAAGACGAAAAAGCTGATGCGCGATAAAATCAATGATGCATGCAAAGTCAGAAATGCGTACCTGTCTCTAGCACTCTACATGCAATATGATCCGCACAGAATTGAAAGACAGAAAGTAAACTACATATATGGTGCAGCGGAAAACCGAGTCCTAAGCAGGCAACTTCTACTCGAAAGAACGGCTAGCCGACCATCAGCCTCCAATCCAGAGAGTCCGGTCTAGACCCACCCACCCCTCCTCCTCTCGACAAGTCGAGTTCAGAGTAGCACTTGACGGGGCAGGCTCGCGGTGCGTAGGCTCGGAGGTGATGGAACGGCTATTTTATTATCTTTTTTATTATAGGTCCAATACCGCACTATAGGAACATGCAATTACATTAAGGTGTTTGGATCCTATGAATTACGTCACAATTAAGCAGAAAATCCTAAAGCTAGGGGTTCGAAAATCCACGTGAAACCGGAAAAAGCAGGAAAGAAATAAAACTGCGAAAAGCCACGAAAAAACCGACTAACTAAGGGGTCCCCCGAGCACACCGGTACTCGGCGAAACAGACCCCGAAAAAGTCCAAGTCTTTGTCTCTGGTCCCTGTATTATTACAACAGTTCTAATAAGCAGGAAAAAAACTAATCTACGGTTAATCTAATCCCCACGGCTATTCCACGGCTCCCGCACTTCTGCTCGCTCCCCGCGCTCTCCTGCGGCTCTGTAGAGAAAAGAGCTGCCTCCGACTCTCGCGGTTGCGTCGGCTTCCGAAGAAGCTGCCTCGATCCTCGAGCCCTCGCAAGAAAACAAGCAAAAAGTGATTAGACCAAATTATTTAAACAATTATGCAAATAAATGGTATATACAAAATATGCACAAAAGCCGCGAAAATAAAACCGCGAAAAAAAATCGAAAACCGACTACTAAGCCGTGCTCCCCAGCAACGGCGCCATTCTGATGACCACGCAAAGCGACTAGGGTAAAGGTAATCAACGGTCGTTGCGACCCAAGTCACCAAGAGGTGTCAATCGAGAAACATCAGACCACCAAACAAAGGCAAAAATCAACTGAAACTCAAGTAGCGGTCTCGCTATTATATTAACCTGGTATAGCGACCAGGGTCGAACACAAGGAGCACATAATGGCCTTGCGGCCTACGAAGTAGTCTAAAAAGAAATAAAATAAAATAAATGTATTTTTGATGGATTTTTAGTCTTTTTATAATTTTTTTGGATTTTTCATTAATGAAGAAAATAAAGAAAGCAATTAAACAAGCCTATTCAACCAATTATTTAATCACTCAAAAATCGTTAAAAAATTCAAATAAAAATGTCTTTATGTATTTTATGTTTTTTACTATTTTTGGATAATTTTTGGTAATTTTATGATGTTTATTAAATTTTCTAAAAATCAAACAGGCAAGAAAACGAGGGTATTGTCCACTCAGGTGTCAAGGACCAAATTAAAATATAAAATGGCCCTATTAACACCTGAAGGTAATTTTCCTGTATAGAAGAAAATAAAAGGAAAATTTAGGCACCAGAATTTATATTTTTTTATTTTTCTTTTAATTATTAGATTTTTATAGGGTTTTTAGTTTTTTTTAATTTTTAAGAGTTTTGTATATCTAAAAATGACCAAAATTGGTCAGAAACTCAAACAAGGTAAAATACCTATTTTTTTTAATTTTTGGAGGTGTTTTAATATTTTTTGTGAATTATAAAGTTAGACAGTCAGAAAATGCTTGTTTTTTGAATTTTTAAAAACATTAAATGAAATCAAAAATGTCTCCAAAAATTACAGAAAATATTTCACCATGGCAGGAGCCATGTATCCAATTTTCATTAAATTTGGAGCTAATTTACTATTTTATTAAAAATAAAAAGAACGGTACAATGCATAGGGACCTGTACGCAAATAGTGAAAAGTTCAGGGGTCCGGTGCGATTTCTCCAAGGTTGCACACGCGAGGCACGTGACCTGGGCACTCAGGGACCTAATTGCAAGGAAAATAAGGTTCCTGGACTAATAGTAACAAGTACTAAAAGTCCAGGGGCCCTTATTGTAAAATACCCACTAAATAACGCAAATGCTCATTAAAACCATTCACAGGGGCATATCTGTAATTAATAAAAGTATAAATGCATTCAAGAACACCCTGAAACTATGAGTCCATAAATGCAAATAACCCAAACAAACACGTGTCGATGCACGTGATCCACTACACACAGGGGCATACACGTAAATAACAGATAAGACAGGGTCCACTGCAATTTACCCAACGCAAATAAAGTTTAAAACTATTTACAGGACTAAAAACAAACTACTATAAAGCTAAGGGCCTAAGGTGAAATTTACCCTTTATTAATTCGAGGGCCGGATGCGCGCCACATGGAGATCGGACGGCTGGGAAAGGGGCGCGCCTCAACCAGGATCCCTCGGTGCTGATCGACGGCTGGGACCTCGCCACGTGGTGGATCGGACGGCTTTGAGGTGATGTGGCGAAGCCTCGCTGAGCCGACGGTCAGGATCGCTCCTCCAAGGATCGAACGGTCGGGGCTGCTCATGGCATGGATGGCTAAGATGCAAACTTGAGCTGGAAGAGGATCGAACGGTCATGGAGGTTCCTCGAAGAACTGGGCTCCGGCGAAGTTTGCCGGACTCGTGCTGGCGCTGGAGGTCTCCTCGCGGGCAGCTGAAGATTGGGGAAGAATCGTTGTGGGCTCCCGCGTCTAATGGCACCCTCCGATGACTCGACGAATCTCTGGGGGGCTTAGGCGAGTCCGGCGGAGGTCGAGCTGTTGCTGCTGCGAGTTGGAGCCCTCAGATGGGCTCGAATGGACCTGAAAAGCACAGTAGAAAACTCGCGGGTCGAGGGCAAAGTGCCTCGACCCTGTAAGCAGGGGTGACGGTGATCGGCGCGACGGGGTGTAGGGGCTCCGACGATGCGACGGCGAAGAAGCCCCAATCCCCAGCTCCTGTGCGAGCTGGTTGGATGGAGGGGTGGGAGGAAGGTGCGCGGGGAGAAGGCGATCTCGATGGGGTGCTCAGATGATCGAATAGGTGGCTCATGTGGGCAGAATCGAAGCTCGAAGGTGACGGGAGATTTGGGCGTAATGCGAAATTAAAGAAAAGGAAAGGAAACTACGGCTACCTGGGTGGATGGGTCGACTGGCTTGCTCAGGGAGCTCTTGGGTCGTCGCCTCGCGGTCACCTCGAGGATGGCAATGGAGTCCTGGGAAGGAGGATGGGGAGCCAAAGATGCAGGAAATGGAGGCGGAAGCTCGAAATTTATATATCCAAGGGTCCGACTAAAATCGATCGGGTAGGGCAGCTCAGAGCGCGGACCCCGAGGCGGGCCTGCCGGCGAGGGTGTCGGATCTGGCAAGAACGAGCTGGACCCTGGGTTTGGGTGTAAGGCGGTCGGGTCATGACGCGAAAATGTCGAGAATTTGGGTCGGGCATCATGGACCCGTGGGAAGTGGTCCTGGGGGGGAGTTGACCGGGGGTCACGTCCCCGTGGACCAATGGGGACATGCCACGTGGAAAAGATTTAAAAATTCATTTAAAAATAGCAAATGGCCGAATTAAAGAAAACATAAAACATGAAAAATATTTGTTTTAATTTTTCTATTTTTGTGATTTTTAATTATTTTTCAAAGTAAAAATAAGGTATTTACACTAGGGTGCTATATATATGGTATATATACAATATAGGATTTTAATTTTTGTTTTTTATTTAGTTATTTTTATGCATTTTTATTCCCATTTTATATTTTATTTATTTATAGCATAAAATTAGGAATAAAAAGGGTATTTTTATTTTTATTTTTATTATTTATATACAAGGGTGAAATAATAACTATATACATATATATATGGTATATGTACAAGGTTCTTTTTTATTTTAATTTTGTTCTTTTTTATTTTGATTTTTGTTTTAGTGGTCTTTATTTATTTATTCACAACATAAAAGATAGAATATGTACAAATTTTATGGAAATTAATTTATTTATTTACAAGGTTAAATAAATAGATAGGTGTGGGTGTATGTACATGGTGAATATGTATAAGTGATCCTTTTTATTTTCTTTTTAATTTTTCAATTTTGTTTTGATTTTGTATTTATAAATATATACAAATATATACAAGTCACTTTATTTTATTTTTAGAGGAAAATATATTTATTCGATTTACAGGTATATTTACACACTTGAGCTCCCTATCTCTCTCTACTTTGGCTTTTATGCGGTCAGGCCCATGCTGAGCCCTCCTTTGGGATTGGGTTGCTCAATATTTATTCTAAATATTTCCCTCTTTTTCTTTTTAATCTTTATTCTTTTATTTTTGCACAAAAACATGCTAATTATTAGTTTTTACACAATGCGTGCCTTTTGTTAATTATTTATATTTACACATATCTACATGTATTTGCAAAGGTTTTTGTAGCTAAAATATAAGAAATAAGAGTGATGAATGAGTATTCATCAGGTATTCCGAATACTTGTACATCCTGCATACTGGAAGACCCATGGTCAACCCGAAGATCAAGATCAATTTTACACTGTCTTCTTCAGGGTTTGATCACTAAGTTTCTCATTTGATCATTGGGATTCGGTATCGATCATATACTTTCCAAAAGCATATATCATACCTAGGTCTTGATCATATACATTCCAAAATATCTCAAACCTACAATTCAGTCAAGCTTCCAAAGCGAGACGACCGTGCACGGAATTTGATTCTTACCAATATCTCATAAGTGAGATCATGTCTTTCTGGTTCAGTAGTGAAACATGGTATGATCCGTTTGAGAGATTGTATTACTCATATGCCCTTACATGCACACCAGCGCGTCGGTGTATAGACCTTGGTTAGGTCATCAACCTATTGGTCTGCCAAATGTACACACTCAGACATATAGTAGCACATCTGTCTCCGGTCAGAGGATACATGCCTATACTGTGACAGCATTCAACATAGGACTTAGGTTATCTCGATCTCGTTAAGTCAACTCTTTGACCTAACTAATCTGACACCTCTGATCTCTATTCCTATGCAGAGGACCTGCATCAAGAGGTCGGTTAGATATCAGCCTATGTGAGAAAGGATTGTCATCTCCTACTCAAGCTGAGATCACATCTTAACAATCATTTAACGAGGCTTGATGAGTCCTCAATCTAACTCTTTAGATATTCATCCAAGCACCAGCCTCTATGATTCAATAATTGAATCAACAGTTGTATGATAATTAAGATAGCCATGGTACATAACCCTAATTGTACAGAGGGACCTTTTATGCAAATTATTTATTCTTCATTTCAGATCAGGGAATGATATCTGCAATAACATTTATTGCATAATGGCTCGTCGTGGGCTCACATGTCCAACACTAGGCCCGGCCCAAAGCCCACAAACATAAATGGGCCTGGGCTTGGGCCCTGTAGGGCCCAGCCCGGCCCATGCTCATCCCTACTCACATCCCCATGTAACATGGAGTAGGGCTTCTAATCGAACCGAACTGCAACGAATAGACCTATGTTCGAGTTCGGTTCGATAAGGAAGTTTGAAAGTTCGAGTTCGAGTTCAAGTTCGGTTCGATAAATGTTCGATAGCATATGTTCGAGTTCGAGTTCATTTAGAAAAAGAACGTTCGAGTTCAGTTCGATAACAGTTCGTTAACAATTTAACTTAAATAAAATTTATTTATATGTTCGAAAGTAGAGTTCAATAACAAGGTTCGATAAGTAGTAAAAATAAGAAATTATTCAAATTAAAGTGGTACAAAGCCCAATAAACACCACAATTTCTTTAACCTCAAAATTTACTAAGTGTATAAATAATAAGTTATATATACAAATACATATACATGTACATATATCGAACTCGAACATTTATCGAACGAACATATGTTATGTTCATGTTCGATTTGTTAAACTATCAAACTAAAATATGAAGTTCATGTTCAGTTCGTTTAGAAACGAACGAACATTTTTCGAACTATTATCGAGCGAACTCTAATCGAATACGAACATGTTCAGTTCGATTAGCAGCCCTAACATGGAGAGTCCATGAAATGTGTTATGAGTCTATAACTCTTATTAAGCCACCGTTTTAAATTATGCCCAAGGCTAAGTACCATGAAACCTGACCTATAGAGATATCTCCAAGAGCATGTCCTTTGTTAAGAAGGCCCCTACTTAATGCAAGACCATAAAATACCCTTTGAAAGAACCATGGAATTCCTACTAGAATACAAAGGCATTCTTGCATAATCGATAACTTAAGGTAATAGAAAAACATTGGCACAATGAAGATGGTACATTAATTTGGGTATCCATGCTTTATCAATGAATCTTGTTGGAGCTTTTAATATGAGCACTTTCCAATCACATAGAAGACCAACATGTAAGCTCCATGATTCTAGAGGAAACTAGATCATCAATAGTGTGCAAAGACACCTCCTCGCCATTGATAAGCACTGAATGGACAAAATACATCTTCCACGTGGAGGTCATCGGAGCTGTGAAGTTCGGTATGTTGGGTAGATGTTAGGTGTTTGTGAGACGTAAAGGGTTTTGTGCATCAAAGAAGGAATATGGGTTAAATGTGATGGAAATAGATATATGGGATGTTGGAGAGGCACCAAAGAAAGTGACAAATTCACCAAAAATACAAGTGGAGAACAGAGGAGGATGCGGAGGGTCAAGGCTTGGGAGGACATTGAGGTCTTACACTATTGCACCAGTAAAAAAATAGTATTCTCTACCAAATAAATGTCATATGACCCCCAATGTGTTGTCGAATTACACCATGACCCGTATAAATCTTTGTGATTAGATTATCTCTCTAGTCTTACTCTATTCGACATATATCTGCATATCGAAAGGGTTTGTTGTACAAGTTAATTAAAAGGGATTTTACACTCATAACCTTGAGTAATTACGCAAGTATATTCATAACCCCCATAATCGCGAATTACATGAGAACCCCGAGTAATGCTTAACTCTTACATGACAACCCTATGTTATGTTCCGTTTGGGATACCGTCATATTTGACGGTTTCCGTTTAAAAAGACAAAATTACCCCTGATGTTCATTATTATTTGCAAAACATGCCCCCTCCGTGACCACTAGCCCCGCGGTCGACAGTGACCACTTCTCCAAGCCTCCCCATCCCTACCCTCCCGTCGACCACGACTACCTCTGCAAATCTACCCACCTCCCCCCGTTGAGACCCACCTCTGCAAGACACCTGCACGGCCTTCCCCACCGTCGACCGACGTGCAAAGCTCACCCCCTCCCGCCAACAATCAAACTGCACCATCCCTCGACCCCGACCGATCTCAAGCCCCCTCCCGGACGACCAGCAAAGCCCCCTCCGCCCCCCCCCCCCCCCCCCCCGTGCGCGCGACGACCTGCAGAGGACCCCCCGTTACCCGCGATGACATGCAGAAGGACCCCCACCCTTCCTGCGACCGACGACGACATGCAGAGCCCCCCCCCAGGAGCGGAACTAGTATACATTACAGGGGGCATGCCCCCCCATGATTATTATACATCACTTATATAATTTATTAAGTTTTTAATATGGTCCCTCCTTAATTGTAATATATTTATTGTTGTTAGATAAATTGTTGCAAATTTATCAAATAGTCAAGTGGTTGAGGGGCAATGCTATTTTTTTTGGAGTTTTTTGGAGACCATGGTTTGAATCTTATCTCCATCAATTTTACTTTCTTTTATATGGTTTATCCAATCACTTCCAAAGTATTAAAATAATTTGATATAAAATTGTATTCGAGTCTGGGGCGGAACTAGTATACATTATAACCTCCCCAGTGACTATTATACGTCACTTAACAATGTATTACATTTTTAATATGATCCCTCCTTACTTGTATTATAATTAATATTGTTAGATAAATGTCACAGAATCATTAAATGGTTAAGTGGCAGAGTGGCAAGGGTATTATTTTGGAGACTAGGGTTCGAACCTATCTCCATCAATTTTACTTTCTTTTATATGGTTATCCGATCACTTCCAAAGTATTAAAATAATTTGATATAAAATTGTATTCAAGTTAGGGACGGAACTAGTAGACATTATAACCCCCCATGACTATTATACGTCACTTATACAATGTATTAAGTGTTTTTAATATGGTCCCTTCTTAGTTGTATTATAATTAATGTTGTTAGAAAAATATTGCAAAATCATTAAATGGTTAAGTGGTAGAGTGGCAAGGCTACTATTTTGGAGATCAGGGTCTGAATCTTAACTCCATCAATTTTACTTTCTTTTATATGATTTATCCGATCACTTTCAAAGTATTAAAATAATTTGATATAAAATTGTATTCGAGTTTATTTATCTCTCCCGTTATGTTTAGTACTCTTTATAAATAACATAAATTTTAATATTTCCTTTTAAGTATGAACTTTTTGTTTCAAAATTTCACTTGATAATTTAGCCTTTTTAGGATGGATTTAAAGAGGTTTAAATTAGTATATTTATCCAAATTTTAAAAATAACCACGAAAAATACTAATCTATTTAAAATTCTAACATTAATAATAGATTTAAATTCTACGTTTATCAAGAATGAAAGAGGTTCATTTTAAAAATGTCAATTCTATTTAAAAATATAGTTCAAAAATACATAGATTTTTTTATTTTTAAGAATGAAATTCTTGGTTCCGCCCCTGCACCCCCATCCCCCCCTCCCCCCGATCGACCTCAGCCCCACCCTCTGCGATAACTGGCAAATCCCCCGCCGCCCGACGACCAGAGCCTCCTGCCCCCTCGCGACGACCTACATAGCTCTCCATCCCGTCGAGCATCAACAAAGTTGTGTTCCTCACGAGAAAGATGTGGGATTTTTTTATTTAGGTTAATCTCAGCCCTTAGATCGTTGATCGGTTACATTAACTCAATCATCCGGTTGAGTTAATGAGATTAAGTAACTGAAGGTTATTGATGTAATACGACACACTTATTCAGGGTTATGAGCGTAATCCGCTATTATACAGGGTTATGAATGCTATTGGGAGAGTACTCAGGGTTATGGGTGTAAAAATCCCTAATTAAAATTATGAATCACGAGGATCGTGTAATTTAAAGATTAGATGAAAATAAAAGAAGGATAGGGTTAAAGGTAATGGAAATAGATGTATGGGATGTTGGAGAGGCACCAAAGAAAGGGACAGATTCACCATACATAAAAGTGGAGGGATGAGGAGAGGAGGAGGAGGGTCGATGTTTGGGGAGAAGGCTTGGGGTCCTACATTAGTAGAGTTCTTTGAACTAGTAAAAAACATTATTCTCTACCAAATGAATGTCATATGACACCCGATGTGTTGTCGAATTACACCATGGTCGATATGAATCTTTGTGATTAGACTATCCCTATAGTATTACTCTATTTAAGATATATCTTCATATCGAAAGGTTGTGCTATACGAGTTATTAAGATTATATGAATTAGCGATAAAATTTAATAGGATCATGGTTTAACACATGTGATAGAATACAACTGAAAATGATTCTAAAGGTCAATGTATAAAATAAAATCCAGGAATATAACATGGAAATTTTGCATTAGATCCGACTCATATTAGCAAAATATTTGCTAATATTGAGTATATTTTCAACGTGATGGGTAGGGTGCAAACCATACTCGACACTATCCATAGCTGGATGGATCCCAGGTAATAGATTTTACAACTAGTTTGAAATTATCAATCTAGGACATAGATACTTATATTTTTGAAATTTGGGAGAACATATAGGGTTGGAAAGAATGCCATCTACGACGTTGATGGGAATGATGGCGACTAGGATGACAATGAAGAGAGAGATCAGTGTCTCTAGGCTTAGGGAGACTCTTCGCGTTGCGTCTTTGTGAGAGGATGAAGACGCGGAGCATAGAGGAGGGAGGCAAAGGAAGAGAAGAAAGGAAATGTGGAAACACATCGTTGAAAGTTGGAAGAAGTAGCTAGCGACTAATGTTATTAAACTATGTATCGTTATAATCTTCTCATGTCAGTAAGTGTTAGTTTTTGTAATAGTGATTGAACTCGTTAATATGTTCTAAATTGAAAAATATGCATCATTGTTTTGAATGAATTTATATACAAATGTGTATGTTGAAATGGTTGTATATGAATTGTGAATGTGAATACGTAATGCACGATTTTATATGTATGATTGATTGAATGTGATTGAATGCAAGTTATATCTATATCAATGGTTGAGCATGCTCGGATGGATGTATACATGTGCGTGCTTTCTTTGCATGTATATGTGATTAGTATGTAGAAAACCGAAGTGTGAGCATAGGTGTCTACTAGTTTTTTTGTTCAAGAAGCAGAAAATGCGACTACTATTAGTCTCAGATGCACTTGCATTTGCTATTTTTTAATAATGGATGTCAGTTATAAGACCGAGGGATCGCAATGGTTGCACAGACCTACCACATTGCGGGCAGATCGTGGTCGTAAGGCTGATTGCAGAACTTGGCATGCGAGCACATGTAATCGAGTATATTGGGTTGCATGTGGCTTTTATAATCACATTGGGACTTGATTAAGAGCATAATGGGACTACAATAGTGATCACAATTTTCCCCCATATTCTTGAAGTGAAAAAAGTGACCCACTCTTGAATGTGGTCATAGGCTGAATTTAAATTAATCATCTTGATCACCAGTTCAAAAAATAAAGGTGTCATGATAAAAGATAACTTTTCAACTAACATACTTAGTTTTATAAATTTAACATCAAAAAATATGATAATAAATATTCAAATTATTTGTTGTCATAGATTTTCTTCTTATGATATTATGACTATTGAACATTTAAAGACACTTTGAAATGGATTTTAAAGTAAATACAAAGATTAAAGGTTTAAAATATTCTTTTGTTGTAATAATAAGGGTTTACAAACGAAAATCCCTCAATTGTTATGGATGCTCGGGCATTTTGGTCGGCAGCAGCAAGAATCCGCTCCCAACCTCTTTGCATTATTAATTAAAGAGATTTTTTATGGTTGGCTTGCTAGTTCCAAACCTTTCAGATAAGTATAATCCTCAGAGTGGAATATACATACGGAAGAGGATCATGTAGGTGGGGTTTACAGCAGAGGTGTTTTTAAAACCACTTATTTTTTTTATTTTACAAATCTAACTTTATGGATTATATTGTCGAATAATGTTCCACATATCATTCAAATTTCCTTTAAATCCGAGATCATTTGCTATTTTATCAAAAAGAACGAAAGGTTCGATTTTTTTAAATGGAATTTAAGTTGCGTAAATGTTGACCGGGATTTTGACCATTATGATAAAATTGCAAATGATCTTTAATTTGAGCGAAATTTGAAGGATATGTGGCACATTAGTCGACAATATAACCCGTAAGATTAGATTTTAAAGATCAAAATCGCAAAATAATAAGTGGAAACCCACCTACAGCAGGGATCCTCTTCCTATAAATATCCCCAGTTTTGCTCCCAATCAGTCTCTCTCTTTCAGATCACAGGTCCTCCAACTTGTCTGTTTACTTACAAGTGACAAGACTCTATCGCTAAGTTAATTGCTTTGCAGATAACGAACTATGACTTAGGATCTAAGGATATTGCTTGGGAAAAAGCACCATTCTATATCCCAACGTTCGTATATCCTTCCAGCCCAAAAGCAGATATGACAAAGCCTTTCGTTCCATCCGCACCTTTGTCCAAATGTTGCATATATTTTTTTTTACATAATTAAAAGACGATTAGGTAAGTGTCGTGTGTGGCTTCCTTTTGGCCAGAGACGTAGGGATCCATTATAAAGCTGCTTTTTCCTGCTTTAGCCTGCATGGCCCATGATAGAAGGAGAAGCCATGTGAAGAACCTCTATAAAGATGCACACTTGCCGCCTCTTCTTCTGCATAGCTTCATTCGCTTCTTGTGTTAGAATCTTAGATAGAACAATGATGCAAAAAAACCATACGTTGTGGTTCTTCTGTGAACGCCATCTACGCAGGCATGTATTTGCTCACTAAAGCTGCATTTGATGGAGGAATGAACACCTTTGTGTTCGTCTTTTACCGGCAGGCATTCGCTACCATCTTCTTAGCTCCCGTTGCCGTCTCCCTCGAGAGGTGCTTAACGTAGCATATAGAGGATAGGATTATTAGAAAAGCTTAGATGTTGATATGAAGATTTCTGACTGTGTTAAACTTGTCTGTGCTTAGGAAAACTGCTGCACAGCTTTCCTTCATGATCCTCTTCAAGATTTTCATGCTAGCGCGGGTCGGGTAATTTTTCTTTAACTAGGTTTTCCCCTGATCAATTAATCACGTCCACTTCTTTGTTTTGTTCGAATTTAATACATTATTTTCTTTGATGATCCAGGATCACGTTCAGCTTAAAACGTATACAACATTGGCCTCAGCTACACTTCAGCGACTGTGGCGTCAGCAGTTTCTAATTCCATACCTGTGATGACCTTTGCCCTCGCTGTTCTACTCGGGTAAGTTCGCAGATATATAAAAAACTGTAGTGGTGTAGCGGTTAATTTATGACTCTTTCTATTTTGTGTATAATCAAATCCAAACAGGTTGGAGGCACTGAGGTTGAAGACACTTCCTGGTGTTGCTAAATTGTTAGGTGTGAGTCTATGCCTAGGTGGCGTCTTGACCATTGCTTTCTACACTGGGCCTTCATTAAAGCCTCATCTATTCCACCTCCACGCCTTCACACATGAAAGCAGTACTCCTCGAACCGAAGCTGAATCGATCTCGAAGGTTGACTGGATAAAGGGAACCTTTCTCCTCATCATTTCGAACTTTACATGGTCACTCTGGAATGGTTTTTCAGGTAGGGGAGCCATAAATAGCTTACGAGTTGTCACTTAAAATTTTCAAAATCGATCAAATGCAGGTGTTGGTGCATATTTGAATACCTGGTTTTTTTTTTGCGCAGGGAAAGGGTTTTAGCTGAGTACCCTTCGAAGCTTCTCTTTACTACATTCCAATGCCTATTCAGCACCGTCCAGTCTTTCTGCATCGGTGTGCTATAGAACGAGACTTTTCCAAGTGGAAACTACGCCTCGACATTGGATTACTTGCTGTGATTTACTGTGTAATGCAACAATCTCTCGATCTCTATCGAAGAATGGATGAACGATTCCAGTTCTAATTGATGTATATGGTTGCAGGGCCTTATTGTGACGGGGATATCGTTTTACCTGCAAGCGTGGTGCATTGAGAAGAAGGGCCCGGTGTTCTTGGCGATATCAATGCCGTTGACCCTCGTTCTCACCATTTTAATATCGTCCCTTCTTGAGAACCCATTGTTCTGGGAGGTGTGTGGTCTACTGAAGCACTCTCTTACTGTACGTAGATTCCCTCACATGTAGTGGGATAAAAGTTTAGTTTTATTTCGTTGCAGCCTTCTAGGTGGACTCCTAATGATCGGGGTTTGTACGGTGTACTGTGGGGAAAGAGCAGAGAACAAAAGGATCAAGTGAAGCTGCCTACATCTCAAACCGAGAAGGACTGCGTAGAGGATAGACCGGGAATTATGTCACCATTTCATCCGCTCTGAGGGCCATGTCTCCACCAAAGAGCGTTCATCTCAAAGGACCACGAGATTTCTGCCGTTATGCTACTTAATAGTTCCGAATCAAGTTTTATAAGCTTCAAATTGCGTGTTCAAGGTGAAAATTTGTGGTGAGGAATGTCTTTTAAGTTTGGTTTGATAGCATCGACGTCTAGATTTGTGCCATAATGTACCTTGAGAAGACTTTTTTTTGGGTTTTTTAATACAAAGAGTAGAAAATAGGATTTTGAATAAACCCTTGATTGTGGACACGTATTTGGTTGCTGGGTGGACTGGGTTGGGTAGGGGTACACCGGTGTACCCCTACTTCCAACTCCCTTCCAACCCTATCAATACTCCTCACAGTTTTACTATTCAGTATTCACAGGGGTACAATTTACTATTCACAAGGGTACCCCGACCTAATCCAAACTAGTCCAACCCAGCAATGGAGGAATCTCCACTGCTTGTTCATCCGATTAAATTCTGGAATCAGGCCATGCATTCAGGGTTTCTGATAGTGCAATCAACGACGGCGTTGTTGTGGATAGGAGAGGACCTCCTTTGGAATCTCCGTCATGGAAGTGAACATTACGAAGGTTAAAGTGTATTTTTTCATCTTACGGAGATGATGTTTGATGGCTTTTAGTAACGAAAATGAACTTTGGTTAACACGTATAACAATATATGCCTGAATAAATTACCACCGTTGGAGATTTCAATTGGAACAATGGTGGTTTTGCAGACGCTAATCTGTTTACATGGCTTTACTCATTGGGAACACTGTGGATTTACAGCAGTGACGCTGAAATCTTTCCGAGTACAGGGATATACATGTCCGAGGTTGCTTTTACTAGTGTTGATGAAAAGCATGTGACTAGCCTTTGTTTGCTCAGGAAGACCATAGTGTTTAAAAACAAGCAGCCTCCCATAGTAATGTGGGAAACAGCAAAAGATTTGGGGAGCAAAATATAATGCAAGTTGACATCAGTGGAAGAAGTCCCCAATAAACAGGGGAAGATATAATTAATTACAACGACAATGAACTAAAAAACCCTGCAAGTGGGCACCAAAGGAGGTGATCGAGCCAGATGAGCCTGCATGGCTTCCCATGGGAGAGAAACTATATATTGTGTATTTTGGTTGTAATTCCTAGACAAAGTAAGTTAATTAGCTCAAATAGCAGCAAATCAAGTATATATAGAAGCAAAAGTCAGTTTTATGTAGAATCTCAATTAAAGAGAGTTTTCTACTATCGAAAATCCGTCTGCATTAAGTCCTTCCCAGCAAACTCAAATTAAACAAAATAACTTCGGCAAGTGTTTAGCGAACTAGTGGAATCTTCCCTCGGTCGATATTGCACCAGTTTTTGTAGCCATGAGTTAGACACTCAACAACACGAATGAGACAGGAAAGCAGCACTGAGAGAAGAAGTTCTCACAAGATTATTCATCGCTTAAACAAAGATAGCACCTATTTGAAAGGTGAAACCTCTTTTCTTGAGGTTATCAATCATCAGGATTTTGTTCTTACTGAAGAACTGGATAAAAAAGAGACTTTCTTTGGAATAGAAGCACATAATCTTAGCAAGATCATCAATTACGCGTTCATTGTAGATAAAAGAACAGACCTCTCTAGTTTTGAAGGCCAACTACCCAAGAATCTTTATTGAGTAGCAATCTCGATTTATTTCGACCATGGAAAATTAATCAAAACTTCTCAACTTATTGTTATTTCACTTGTGATACTTCAATCTTAAACCCTAGGGCGTTGAAAGTGGGATTTTGAGTGATTTAAGGATTGGTTTTTAGCAAGTCATCGTGCACACATGTGATAGACACTCTAGATAAAGAAATATATATATAGGGTTGAACCTGTGAGAGCCAAAAATTGTGAGAGCATGAGAGCATTGATTCTGGACCACTAGATTCTATGTTCTCTCTCCTGATTGATTGGAGAAGGAAAAGATGAACAAAATCTAATAGTCCAAATTCACTGCTCTAATGCTCTCACATTTTTTTACTCTCGTAGGATCAACATTATATATATATATATATATATATATACACACATATTTCATATTAATTTGTCCGGTTTATCTAGTTTGCTCCATGTGTTGGCACTCTACATACGTACACCTATACACATCCAATGTAGAGTTATAATAAATTTTAGCTCCACATATTTTGCTTTTCATTGCTTTATACATATTGTGGATTAATTGTTGAAATAACTGAGTTTCGTGAGCGGTCACTACATCGAATGTCGTCTCGCCTTGTTTGAGAGTACAACCTCGCAAATCCTTGGTTTTCAGGTATTGATCTATATAAAGGGATAGCACCTCAAAGTGTTGAGGATGTGAATGCCAAAGCTGCATGGCCTAGTGCATCATCTATGGGAAGTTCAATGTATGCTAGATGTGTACAAAAAGGTCGGATGACTATCATGCAGTGAGAGTAGTAAAATGTTACCAATTCTACTATGGAGATAAAATATTAAATTGCAATAATAATAAACATCTTCAAAGGTACAATATTTTTGAGATGGTAATCTCAAAGTCTTTAAGAAATTACGACTTTATAGATAGTGATCTAAAATATCATACCTACATATATCTTACTAGACTTAAGACTATGTCTTAATCTAAGGAGATAGAGATCTCCATGTTGGACATGTGAGCCCCGGGCGAATCATTCTTACAATAAATGTTATTGTAATATGTGTGTGTGTGTTTTATCAATAAAAGTTATTGATTGTTTCATTCCCTTTCTGAAATTAAATGAATGAATGCACTATAAGGTCCCCCTGTACAATTAGGGTTATGTACCATGGTCATCTTGATAATCATATAGCTGTTGATTCATTAAATGAATAATAGAGGCTGGTGTTTGGATGAATATATAAAGAGTTAGATAGAGGACTCATCAAGCACCGTCAAATGATTATTAAGAGATGATCTCCAGCTTGAGTAGGAGATGGCAATCCTTTCTCACAAAGGATGATATCTAACCGACCTCTTGATGCAAGTCCTCTGCATGGAAATAGTGATTCGGAGGTGTCAGATTAGTTAGGTCAAAGGGTTGACTTAATGAGATCGAGAAAACCAAAGTCCTATGTTGAATGTTATCACAGCATAGGACACCATCATCTGACCAGAGACAGATGTGTTACTATATGTATGAGTATGTACATTTGGCAAACCAATAGGTTGATGACCTAACCAAGGTCTATACACCGATGAGATGGTGTGCATGTAAGGGCATATGAGTAATACGATCTTTCAAAGGGATCATACAGGTTCACTTGTGAACCGGAAGACATGAGCTCGCTCATGAGGTATTGGGACCGATCAAATTCCATGCATGGTCGTCATCATGACAAGAATTTGAAGGTATGATATATTGTTTGGGAAAGCATAAGATCGATATCGATTCCCAATGACCACGATTGAGAAACTTGGTGATCAAACCCTGAAGAAGACAGTGTAAAATTGATCTACATCTTCGGGTTGATCATAGGTCTTCCAATATGCAGGATGTAAAGGTATTGGGAATACCTGAGGATGATGTGATCATAAACGATTGTATAACCATGACGCTTCCATTCCGAGGGAGTGATAAAATAGGTCTGGATTTTAGTGACTCCTCTGAGTAGAGAAGTAACTTGATCTTAGTCCAAGTGTTTGACACTGATCTGAATGAGATTCAAATGCAATGAGAAGATAAAGTATACGGACTTGATTTAATCAAGCATCTAAGGGAGGTCCTTTAGATATGGATTTGAGATGAGATCTCAACATCCAAGTCACTATACTTGGAACAATACAATCGTCTTGTCCTTATCTCCAAGTATCTGCGGAGAAAGCACATTATTCTTGAAGGAGTTCAAGAATAATTCTTTTGATGAATTATGTATCGAAGCAACAAGATGTTGATAATTAAATGAGACTTAATTATCACGAATAATATGAAAAGGATTCATATTGTGAGAATGATTATCTAAGATAATTAAATGAGATTTAATCATCAAGGAAATGCATATTTTGGATAGTGTTATCCATGCTATCCATAGTATCTGTGTATATTATAAATATGATTTATAATATATTACAGAGATCACTTTTGTAAATAGCATTTATTAATTGTTATTGTGAATTGGATTCACATTAAGCAATTAATTGGAAACGTAATTTATAATTTTGTTTGGGTTGTGAATATGATTCACATATTTTCAATGGCATAATTGAAATATTCACTAATAAATTTGGAATTAATTTAGTGGATATATTTGTAGTAAATATCGTTGCAAATGAGATAATAAAAAGGAGGATAAAATCCACCAAAAATGAGGTGGCGTCACCCATGAATTGGTCATGGGTGACGCCCCCCCTTTTTTAGGGGTGTATTATTATTTC
Source organism: Ottelia alismoides (assembly GCA_037367405.1). NCBI lineage: Eukaryota > Viridiplantae > Streptophyta > Magnoliopsida > Alismatales > Hydrocharitaceae > Ottelia > Ottelia alismoides. Next base: position 168,436 of record JAZKJV010007709.1, on the reverse strand, counting down.
TTTTAATTGTTATCTTGTGATAATTAATTTTATTGAATTAAATTATGTTGATGATAATGAAACATATATTTAATTTAATTTAAATTAATAAGTTGTTGTTTTGAACAACAATGATCATGGTCATTGATTAAAAACATATATCAATCTAAAACCATTGATTTTGTGTATCACATGGATTGTGATCCATGGACTCCCAAACTAATATATAAAGAGGGCAACCCTAGCCTTTGGAAGATATATGAAATTGTACACGCCTACTCTTTCTCTCTCTCTCTCTCTCTCTCTCTCAACTCTCATTATCTCCCCATCTCTCTCTCTCTCAAAAGGTGGCCGTCCACCTTAAGATCTTGAGGGAATGGCAATCCCATATACGTCGTCTTGTCGTAGCTTCGATTGCTCGTGGATCTCCATCTTCTTTGGAGCTTCTTGCTCTAGAAGGAGATCTCGGATTCCATTGGATGAAATCAGGAGATTCAAGGCTTGGATCTTCATCGAGGATTGTGGGAAGTACGTGTCTCATCATCGCGCCCGCAAGTGCCATCTTCGTAGATCGGACTTGAGTCAGGAGGATCTCTTACTTTAGAGATCTAGTGATCGCAACCACGCTTCGAGAGGTATTTATAATACTTTGTGGTTAGATGAAACGATCCAAGAAACGTTCTTGTGACCATGTGGTTTCATCATATGATTTAAATTTATTAAATTCTGCTGCACCTAGCGGCTAGTGCGACTAGCCGCTCCAATCGCATAAGATGTGATCATCACGCTTACACGATGCACTTGAGGATTCCTCATATCCTTCAAGTGGTATTAGAGCCTTAGGTCATAAAGGTTTTGGATACGATCCGTAAACCTTGGGCAACTTGGGTTTGTAAGGGTTGAGAAAGTTTTATCGTGTTTCAATTTTTGCACATCTGTTTAATTGGATTTTTTCGGCACTGTATAAATTGTTTAAATAAGAAATATTCAATTGTTTTTTGTTCCCCATTAAATAGTGAAACCATAGAATTTGAGTTTATGTAATTTGGATTCCATTTGCTCAAGATATGACCCTTTGAATAAGCATGTACTCACTGTTCCGGGACTGCGAATCTAAACATGATTAATGAGTTGATTATATTTTGATGTGCCTAAAAATACGTGAAATATCACTTGGGTTCTGTCATAAATCAAATAAGCAATCTTATGAAACTGATTTAGCGTAATTTGGATTTAAATTAATCAATATTTGTTGATTTTAGTGAGTAGGGGTCACTACTGAAAATTGACAAACCTGATCATGAATCTTGTGATAGTCATTCAAATAAGTTGATGAAAATTAATTGTTAATTTTCTTAAATGATTATTAATAGATATTTGTGAAATGTTTAAAGATGATAATTATTTCATTGAATGATATTTCACTAACCAAAATGATAAGATAGTTGATATTGATCATAATTGGTTGATGTGAAATCATCAACAAACATTGCATACCTCTAGTTTATCTTACAATAGTTGTAGGATAACTTTTACATGCAAAACCCTCTTCCTTGAGTAGGATTGGGGATTTGTTTAGCAAATCTCCTTATAATATTATCAAAATGATTTTGATGAATATTATATGGTATAATTTCGGTCAAAAAACCGATGAGCATCTCAAAGTACACAATGATCTATTTGGCATTATCCTTTCCTGAGGTGGATATGGTGTCTAGTCAGGGAGCGTTGGGGTAGCAGGTCGGACCGGTTGCGGTTTGTCCCACTCCCATCGGTACTGGCCATGACAGGGGGTAGGGACTCGATAATGCTGGAAAAATTAGGGTGTATTTTTCTAATTATTAAAATTCGAATAATACGTACTTTGAGATTATACCTTCTATTCAAGAAATAATCAAGTTTGTTGATTGAATATTGGATTGATAATTAATTTAATGTGATCAAATTAATTATATCCAATTAAAAGCGCTCTATTATAAATAGATGTGTATTTCTCTTGGAAGAATTAATTATGTGAATATAATTCATGATAATTAATTAATTATAATTTGAATATAAGGTGCAGGATCACATAAGTGACATCCATGGTCTCCCGTCAAGGCAAAGGATTCTGTCGTCAGATATTGTATATAGAAGACGCATGTCCGAAGTGACAGCTCCTGTATACGATTTATTTGGATCGGGTTCTTTGGTTCTCGAAAGAGTAAGGTGATAACCCGTCCGAATGACTAAGGTAAAGGTACAAAAATATAGGTCGTTGCGACCTCAATCACTCAGACTAAGTATATCAAAAAAAATCAGACCACTCGAAACACGTAAAATCAATCAAGCACAAAAGAGAGCGGTCTAGCTATGAGATTAACCTGGTATAGCACCCAGGGTCGAACACAAGGAGCACGGGTTGGCCAAAGGCCTACGAAGTAGTCAAGAATGAATAAAACAAAAGACAAAATATTTTTGGTGGTTTTTAATGATTTTTATATATTTTTTTTGGATTTTTAAATGTGAAGAAACTAAAAGGAGCACAAAAACAAGCACACTTTATCAATTTATTTAAAGCATCAAAAATCAAGCAAAAATTCAAGAAAAAATGTTTTTATGTTTTTTTGGTTTTTAAGTGTTTTTGGTGAATTTTTGATAATTTTCGGAAGTGTATTTTATTTTCTAAAAATCAAACAGTGCTAAAAAGACAAGGTACTGTCCAGCCAAGCCTAAAGTCCTTAAATAAAATATCTAAGGACCTCAAAAGGGCCTGGAGGTAATTTTCCTGTAAAATAGAGAAAACAAGGAAAATTTGAGTACCAGAATTATTGTTTTTGGATTTTTAATGTATTTATTAGAATTTTTATGGGTTTTTGAGGGTTTTTAAGTTTGTAGGGTTTTCCAGTGGTGAAAAATAGCCAAAATTGGCTAGAAAATCAAGCAACACACAAGAAACAGTATCTAATTTTTATAGAATTTTTAGGGGGGTTTTAATATTTTTTTGTGATTTTTCAAGTGAAATAGTGCCAAAAATAGATGTTTTTGAATTTTTAAAAATAACAAATAAACTCAAAAATGTCCTCCAAAATTCTCAAAAATCCTACAACATGGCAGGAGCCATGTGTCAAATTTTCATCGAATTTGGAGATGAATTGATATTTTATTCAAAAATAACAAGGGGGCACTGTGCATAGGGACCAAAGTGCAAATACCCAAAGCTCTGGGGGTCCAGGTGCAATTTTCCCAGCAAGTCACGCACGAGGCGCGTGCCTAGGGCACTCAGGGACCTTCTGGTAATAAAAACAAGTCCTAGGACCTTTTTGTAACTCGTACCAAAAAGTCCAGGGGCTATGTTGAAAATAACCCACTAAAAGGCGCACATGCGGACATAAAACGTTCACAGGGGCATAAGTGCAAATACCAGAAAGTTTCTATTCATTCATAAAGCACCCAGAACTACAGGATAATAGTTGCAAATAAACCAAAACTACACGTGACGAAGCACGTGGCTCACACATACAGGGGCATAAGTGCAAGTATTAACAAGCACGAGGTCCAATGTGCAATTAACCCTACGTAAGTAAAACTCCTAAAATATTTACAGGACTGACACGTAAAACAGAAACTAAGAGGGGGCCTAAGGTAATTTACCCCTTTATTACGTCGACGGCTGGATGAGCGCCACGTAGCTGATCTAACGGTCTCGGATGGCTGGCGCTTCTCTGCGTCCGCACGTGAGCCTGATCGACGGCGCAGAGGAGGACACGTGGGTGATCGAACGGCCTCGGGTGCTGGTGGTTCTCTCCTCTGCTCTAACGGTCCAGATCGCCCCTCTGGATGATCGGGCGGTGGCTGCTCCTTCGTGGATGGACGATCAAGATGAAACCTGGAGCTTGCGGGCAATCGGACGGCGGTGGAGGATACTGGAAGAACACTCAGCCGGCGAGCTTCGCCGGCCTCGTGCTCGTACTGTGGTCCTCCTCAGCTGCCTCTGAAGATCGGAGAAGGTCGGCGATGTCGTCCCGCAGCTAGTGGTGCCCTCTGATGGTCCAGCCGAGCCCTAGAGGGGCTCCGGCGAGGTCGACGGAGGGGAGCTCCTGGCCTGGATGTGGGGAGGCCTCAGATGGCCTCCTCTTGACCTGCAAAGTAGCTCAAGAGCTTCGCGGGTCGAGGGCAAAGTGCCTCGACCCGGTTAGGTGGGGTGAAGGTGAGCTGTGGGTCGGGGCGAGCGAGCTCCGGCGAGCGGAGGACGGTGGAGCTCGAACCCCAGCTCCTGTGCGAGCTGGGTTGAACGAAGGGGCGGAGAAGGTGCGTGGAGGAAAGGCGAAGGTGACTGTGCGTTCCGATGATCGAGAAGATACGCGATATGGTTGGAATCAAAGGAACTCGACAGAACTACAATTTGGGGGAAACAAGAAATTAAGCTAAATAGGCGAACTAGAATGCTACCTGGGTGGAGTGGAAGGCTATGCTAAAGCTTAGGCAGCTCCTAGTCGTTGCCTCAAAGGTCGCCAAGGCCTGAGGCTCGAGCTCCTGCACGGGGCGGAGCACGGCGGCGCAACGTCGCCGGATCAGTGGTCCGGCCACCTCCTCCTCACTGCTACAAGGGCAATCGCGAGCTGTCACCTCAGGGATCGCTATGGAGGTCACGGGAGTGAGAGTGGAGAGCCAAAGATGGAAATGGAGTGCGGCGGAGCTCAGGTTATATATCACTAGGGGTCCGGCTAGAAGGGAGTCGGGCGTGAAGCTCGGAGCGCGGATCCCCATGCAAACCTCCGGGCGATGATCTCGGATGCACGCAGAAGGATTAGGACCCGGGGTTTGCGCGAATGGCAGGCGGATCAGGCTGGGAAAAATAAGAGAACTCGGGTCGACAGCCCGATCCGCGAAAGAGGAAGGTCCGCGGGGGGAGTTGACCGGGGGTCAACATCCCCCGTGGACCAATCAGGAGAAGCCACGTATTTTTATTTTTGTTTCTTTATTTTAGGCTAGAAAATGATGGAATTAGCAAAAACGTAAAACATAAAATATTTTTATTTTATTTTTCTCTATTTTTTGGTGATTTTTAATTAATTTTTGGAAATATAAATAAGGTATTTATACTATATAGCTATATATGGGTATATATACTATATATGGGTTTTTGATTTTGATTTTTAATTAGTTATTTTTGTACAATTTTATTCCTATTTTATATTTTATTTATTTATAGAATAAAATGAGGAATAAAAGGATATTTTTATTTTATTTTTATTATTTATACACATAGGTGAAATAAATAGATATATACAACTATGTACATGGCATATGTACAATATGTTCTTGTAATTTTAATTTTTGTTATTTTTATTTGATTTTTGTTATGTTTCTTTTTATTTATTTTATTTACAAAATATACCATAGAATATTCACAAAAAGTTTTGAAAATAAATACATTTATTTATAGGGTTAAATAAATAAAGGATGATGGTCTATGCACATGGTGGAGGGATATTTTTGCATTTTTTATTTTTAAATTTTTATTTTGTTTTTAAGAGTTTCTAAATATATACAAAATATGTACAAGCATATTTTTGGGTGAGGAAAATATAGTTTTATTTATTTACATAAATATTTACACTAGAGCCCCTATCTCCCTCTACTTTGGTTTTTATGCGGTCAGGCCCATGCTGAGCCCTCCCTTGGGTTAGGTTGCTCAATATTTATTCTAAATATTTCCCTCTTTTTCTTTTTCATCTTTATTCTTTTATTTTTGCACAAAAACATGCTAATTATAGGTATTTACACAATGCATGCTTTTGGTAATTATTAATATTTACATATATCTACATGTATTTGCAAAGGTTTTTGTAGCTAAAATATAAGAATAAAGAGTGATGAATGGGTATTCATCACCCCCCTATACTTAACTTTGCTAGTCCCTTAGCAAACACTTATTTGAAAAAGAAGTGAAAAAGAAAGAAAGAAAAAGAAAAAGAGGATGTACATGGATCAAGGTTGAATTATTAAACTTTCCTTCATTAAATTGAAATATGGAGCTCGATCAGATCTTTGGATTATTAATGTGTCGGAACCTTATTTGGACTTAAGCTTAAAACTCAACAGCCTCTAAGTTCCACCAATCTATGGGCAAGACTCCTCAATAAACCAGATCAGAACAAGTCTACATACACAAACTCTAATGACCATGAATCTTTCCATGCAGTGTAAGTGATATGTGGCTCCCCACCTCAGAAGTAACAAAGAAACAACCTCCCTCAACCTGGTAACTCTAATGCCTCGGTCTAGCAACTCTTTCCTCGAGAAGCGGGGTATTCCCTTCTAAGTTCAAGTGCAACCGGCTCAAGAAGAGGGGGAAGAAGTATAGAGTTTTGGAAGCTTAGCCAGTGTAGCTAAGTCTCCCGCTGCAAGCTTCATGAGATGCAACATGGATACCATAAGCTTTGCCTTATTTGACTATTTACACTCCGGTGGGGTTATTAAATTTTCAATCCGACCCACCACTTTTTTGGAGTTCTTTTTGCATTTTTGCATTTTTTTTCAAGGACTTCTGTACAGCATATCTACATGGTGCAGCATATATACAAGAAACTTCCTCTTGAGCCAGTAGACTATCCCTCTTTTGAAGCTTTATTGCAACCCACAGCCTCTGTCTTTAGCCTTCATCACCACTAGACCAAGTTGAGGCGCACTTCCTTCACTAGAAGAAGAAGAGAGGTTCCGCCTAGAAGTACTACCCTCATTTGCTACCCCAAGCCAAAGGAAACTGCCTCCTCACCACCTCATCCGTGGAGAGCCATGTGTAAGGTGCAGGTGCAAGTCAAGCCATTGTCTCTAAGAGTCATGCGTGTGTTGTTAAGTGTTCTACTTAAGCTCATCAAGATGACATATGCTCATAGCCTAGTGGACTCAAAGAATTAAGTCCTTATGGACCTGAAAAGCCTTAACCCTAAGTCCTATAAGGTTCCTCTTAAAGTTAAGTGGATTAAGATCTTATTCAAGCTCCATTTCTCAATTTAATTCCAGACTTAGTTTAAATGTCAACTCTCATCCAGGAAAACTATATACATATATGTACACAAGATGTTGTTTACAAATATTTTACAATCATGCAAAATTTTTGAAAAATGTTTTGAAATCATGGATGATGATGATGCATGAAGTGCAAGTTTTGCAAAAAGATCTTTACAAACATTTACACAAGATTTTTGCAAACTCTTGATTTTCAAAACATTTTGGAAAAATTTTGTACTATATACATAATTTTGATACAAAAAATATTTACACAAGCTTTACACAAAAGATTTTTGAAATCATTTTTACAAAAATACTTTGTACACTAGCTATGTATGTGCATATAAAAGAAGTTTATGTACATGAAAATTTTTTTTAAATTTTTGTGATTTTTAGCCATTTTATTTATTAACACACTCACACAAAGTACGAGTTATGGCTAAAGTATATATGAAATATATACACACCCCCCTATACTTAGCTCGAACGATGTCCTCAGAGTGATCAAGAGCGATGAAGAAGACATAACTCGTGCTTAGTAAAAGGGAAGTGAAAAGGAATGGCTAAGTACAGAAACGAATAAATGAATAGAATAAGAGGGGCTCGGTGGTTTCCCCCTATACTTAGGATTAACTAATCCTAAGTATAGCAAGCTGTACATGAAGGGAAATCCGAGTGAAGAATATACAGAATCTGCCCCCCCTATACTTAGGGTAAAGTATCCCTAAGTATAGGCAGCAAAACAGGAGCAAACCGAATGAAAAGAATACTCGCAGGTCCGACATCCCCCCTATACTTAGGGTAAAGTACACCCTAAGTATAGCATAATCATAAGATGAGAAAAGGGATGTGGGACTAAAGAATAGAATGATATGGACAACTGGATCTATACAGGCGGAGGAACAGTGAAAATCAGGCGTGAGATGCGAAAGATGTGAGTCAAGAGACCACATCTCACGCAAAATGAATAGGGGTAACAATAACGTCCCGCGGCTCATGATCTAGAAATGGCTTGAGTCGCTGGCCGTTCACTCGAAAGGTGCTCTCAGAAGACAACTCGGATATATCAATACTACCATTGTCGTGCACCTTTCTGACGAGAAAAGGTCCCTTCCATTTGCTATGTAGCTTCCCTGGAAATAATCTAAGCCTCGCATCAAACAGCCATACTCTCTGTCCAATCTCAAAATGCTTGTGGCTGATATGAGAATCATGCCACTCCTTGACTTTCTCCTTATAATGTAGGCTGCTTGAGAAAGCTGCATCTCTGAGCTCCTCCAGGGCAGCTAACTCTGCCCTTCTCTGGTCTCCCATACCATCTGGATCCATCAAAATATCTGTAACTGCCCAAAGTGACTTGTGCCTCAGCTCAACAGGTAGATGGCACGGCTTGCCATAAACGAGGCGAAAGGGAGATATTCAACCAAACTCCAGCCTCTATGTGTGTTTGTGTGTTTTATCAATAAAAGTTATTGATTGTTTCACTCCCTTTCTGAAATTAAATGAAGGAATGCACTATAAGGTCCCTCTGTACAATTAGGGTTGTGTATCATGGTCATCTTAATATTCATATAGTTGTTGATTCATTAAATGAATCATAGAGGCTGGAGTTTGGTTGAATATCTAAAGAGTAAGATAAAAGACTCATCAAGCACCGTCAAAATGATTATTAAGAGATGGTCTCCAGCTGGAGCAGGAGATGGCAATCCTTTCTCACAAAGGCTGATATCTGACCGACCACTTGATGCAGGTCCTCTGCATGGGAATAGTGATTCAGAGGTGTCAGATTAGTTAGGTCAAAGGGTTGACTTAACGAGATCGAGATAACCTAAGTCCTATGTTGAATGATTTCACAACATAGGAACACATCATCTGACCAAAGACATATGTGTTACTATATGTCTGAGTATGTACATTTGGCAGACCAATAGGTTGTTGACCTAACCAAGGTCTATACACTGGAGAACTGGTGTGCATGTAAGGGCATATGACTAATACGATCTCTCAAAGGGATCATATAGGTATACTTGTGAACCGGAAGACATGAGCTCACTCATGAGGTATTGGGACCGATCAAATTCCATGCATGGTCATCGTGCTTTGGAAGCATGACAAGAATTTGAAGGTATGATATATGCTTTGGGAAAGCATATGATCGATACCGATTCCCAATGACCAAGATTGAGAAACTTGGTGATCAAACCCTGAAGAAAACAGTGTAAAATTGATCTACATCTTCAGGTTGATCATAGGTCTTCCAGTATGCAGGATGTACAGGTATTGGGAATACTTGACGGTGATGTGATCATAAACGATTATATAACCATGACGCTTCCATTCCGAGGGAGTGATGAAACAGGTCTGGATTTTAGTGACTCCTCTTAGTAGAGAAGTAACGTTATCTTAGTCCAAGTGTTGGACATTGATGTGAATGAGATTCAGATGCAATAAGAAGATTAAGTATACGGACTTGATTTAATCAAGCATCTATGTGAGGTCCTTGAGATCTGGATTTGAGATGAGATCTCAACATCTAAGCATTATACGTGGAACAATACAATCGCCTTGTCCTTATCTCCAAGTATCTGCAGAGAAAGCACATTATTCTTGAAGGTGTTCAAGAATAATTGCTTTGATGAATTATGTATCCAAGCAACAAGATGTTGATAATTAAATGAGATTTAGTTATCAAGAATAATATGAATAGGATTCATATTATGAGAATGATTATCCAAGATAATTAAATGAGATTTAATTATCAAGGAAATGCATATTGTGCATAGTGTGTCCATGCTATCCATAGTATATGTGTATATAATAAATATGATTTATAATATATTAGAGAGAGCACTTTGTAAATTGCATTTATTAATTGTTAACGTGAATTGGATTAACATTAAGCAATTAATTGGAAATGTAATTTGCAATTTTGTTTGGGTTGTGAATATGATTCGCATATTTTCAATGGCATGATTGAAATATTCACTAATTAATTTGGAATTAATTTAGTGGTTATATTTGCAATAAATGTTGTTGCAAATAAATAAAAGAGATAATGAAATAATAAAAAGGAGGATAAAATGCACCAAAAATGAGGTGGCATCACCCATGAATTGGTCATGGGTGACACCCCCCCTTTTAGGGGTGGATTATTATATCTTTTAATTATTATCTTGTGATAATTGTTTTTATTGAGTTAAATTATATTGATGATAATGCAACATATATTTTATTTAATATAAATTAATAAGTTGTTGTTTTGAACAACAATGGCCATGGTCATTGATTAAAAACACATATCAATCTAACCATTGATTTTGTGTATCCCATGGATTGTGATCCATGAACTCCCAAACTAATATATAAATAGGGCAACCCAAGACCTTGGAAGATATATGAAATTGTACACGCCTACTCTCTACCCTGCTTTTTCTTTGCCCGGTTCACCAGGTTCTACCACTTCAGGGCCCCCGAAGAAAAATCAAGATCAAAATCAGAGTTCTCTCTATTTCTCAACTCTCACTCTCGCCCCATCTCTCTCTCTCTCAAAAGTGGTCATCCACCTTAAGATCTTGAGGGAATAGCAATCGCATTTACGTCATTATCTTGTCGCTTCGATTGATCATGGATCTCCATCTTCTTTGGAGCTTCTTGCTCTAGAAGGAGATGTCGGATTTCGTTGGACGAAATCAGGATATTCAAGGCTTGGATCTTCATCGAGGATTGCGGGAAGTATGCATCTCATCATTGACGAGCTCCCCGCACCCTTAGTTAACTCGGTCAAATTAATGTCCAAATTAATTAAGATGTTTCGTTGCAGTCGGATACGAGGGGTTAATCAAAAACCACTTATCAATTAATGTTAAGTTAATTTTAAGCGGCAAATATTTTTTTACTTGGTGGAGTCCAAGGTCGATCTCAGGGAGGCATCTGTCTCCTTAGGTGAATTTTAGCAAGTGTCCGAGTGTTGATTTTCGAGGAGTAATAAATTTTTTTGGTCTTTTTTTACTTTTTATGCAGACTTATGCGGAAAATACAAGCCAATTTAACGTTTCAATTTAATTAATATATCAAATGAAGTCCAAAAATTATGAAAATTGGCCAGATGGTTAATGATGATGAAAATGACCTACACTAATTTTTTTGAAATTTTTCGACACTGAATGAATTTACTGTGAATTAAATGAGCAGACAGGGTGATTTTCAATATTTAATTTTTAATAAATATCAAACCACAATTTTTTCAAGATCTAAAATTATCCAAGATAGCTCTAATGATAAGGGACCTAGGAAAATTGACAGATCTTAATTTCACTGTGAAATGAATTAACTAAAATTAAATTTAGAAAATCACTCAACAATTTATTTAGGCCTCGATATGCATGCAAATGACATGAAATTTTTATGGTATGTTAAGAATATTGCTGTTAAGCTACTGTGAATTTTTGATGATTTTTGGAAGCACAGAGAATTAACTATAAATCAAAAGATGTCACTGGGCAAAATATGCCAAAAATTCACCATTTAATTCATTAATAATTCAACTGAAATTACAAAAATATGACACGTGAACCAATAGACAGAGGAAAAAATTCTCAACAACATGCAATTTTTAGATTTGCAAAATGAAGTAAAATGCAACCTAGGGATGCGTGCAAACACAGGGGTATAAGTGCAATACAGAAAAATAAAAATACAATAAGCAAATATGCAGACAGGGACTAAAATGCAATTACCTAAAATGCGGGAGACTTTTGTGCAAATTCTCCACAGTGCACGTGCTCCACACGTGGGGTCTGCTTCACAGGGACCTCTTTGCAAATCGGGAAAGCTCCAGGGGCCTCTGTGCAATTTACCCAGGCCGCACGTGCTCCTCACATGGGCGGCCTAGGCTCGGGCGAGGCTCGGGCGCTCTGGAGGTCTGGAGTGAGGTTCGTGCGACCCGAACCTAGGCACGGAGAGGAGGTCCGGGCCGGGGCTACGTGGCGTAAGGAAGGCCCTTGGATCAAGATGGATCCGAGGGGTGTCGGTGCCGACGCGAGGCGTGACCTCGGGCCTTTGGATCGATGATGATCCAACGGCCTCTGGGGCTCGATGAGGACGGCGACGTGGCTCGCTGAGGGCCGCTGGATCAGAGGAGCGATCGACGGTGGGAAGCTGCTGCGGTGAGGAGACGCGTGGCGATGTGGGGGCCGCTCGATCGATGTGATCGAACGGCAGCTGCTCGTCTGCCCCGACGATCCTCCGCCGCCTGCGGAGGAGAAGGCGGGGCTCCGGCGAAGGTGCTGCAGCTCCGCCCGTTCTTCCTCGTGTCGCTGATGCTCTCCGACTGGTCGGAGATATTCCAGAAGACGCGTGGAGAGGAGACGGAGATGCTGGTGGTCTCAGGATCGTCGGAGAGCGGCCTGTCGTTGATGGCGGTGAAGCTCGAGGGTGTCTCCGGCGAGCTTCCGTTCAATGAGAAGCTGGGTACCTGCAAGTGCGAAAGATAGAGCCGGAGCTCGTACGTGTGTTTGTGGAGAGGTTACGGTGATCGGAGAGGCCTAAGGGTGACGGAGGGCGTCTGGAGATGGAGCTCCGGCCAAATGGCGGAGCTGGTGATCGGAGTATTGCGAGGTGCGTCGTCGGAGGTCGTAAAAGCTACCGCGAGGATGGAAGCTTCGACGCGAAGCTCGGCGAGATGGAAAGGAAGCAAGAAGGTGATCGTGGATGCGGAATAAAATCGGAGAAAATAAAAGGAAAATAAGAAGAAGATCGGAGGAGGAATGGAGGGGGTTACCTGGGGATCGGAGCTCGGTCTCGAGTTCCAGGGTCGTCGCTCTAGGGATTGGTAGGGTCCCGAGCTCGTGCAGCTACTCGGAGGGGCGGCTGCAACATGGCGGAGCTGCTGTGGATCTCGCCGGAGCTGAAGCCCGTCTTCGCTCGATGAATCGCCGAATTGCTGTCACCAACTGGAGGATTAGAGCTCAGGGATGCTCTCTGGAGTGGCGGATGCGGCTGAAGGTTGCCGGTGGTGGAGTATTTAAAGGATGGACGTGGCAGCAGTGTTGGCGACAAGGCGAGGTTTGTGGGCGACGTGGGGCTTCTATGGTGGAGATCGTGGGAAGCGAGGGAGCTGGCGATGGTGAGGGAGGAGTGCCCTCAATCGTGGTGGTGCTGGTGGTCGGAGAAGGTGGATGAGGTGCTTCCAAGAATAGGAAGGGGGCGCCCCTCCCGCAAGGCAGGGAACGTGGGAGAGAGGGGCGCCTGGAGGTAGGAGATGAGGTCTCCACCGTTGGATCTTGTGATCCAACGGTGGTGATCGAAGCGTGGTGGGCGGGTAGGATTAGATCGGGGGCTCGGTGATGATGGGCTGCGGTGGAGCCACGTGGCGAGCTCTGGAAGAGGCGCGGACGAACGGTGATGATCGAGGGGCGGAGAAGATCAATGGCTGAGGCAATAGGCGCCCGTGGGCACAGTGGGGCCGTTGGATCTGAAGCGCGATCCAACGGCTGAGAATGCAGGCGGATGAGGCAAGGGAAAGCGGGCCGCGTGGCGCAACCAGAGGGTGCCACGTGGCCTGCTTTGAGTGGCTGAAAGAAGATACACGTGTAGAGAGAAGAGGGGGCCGAATTTGGAAAAACTCAAAACATGAAAGTTGTAGATCTCGATGAGATCTACAAGTTTCATGTTGACCAAAGACGGAGATGAGGTCAAATATGATACATAAATACAAAGATACAATTATACACCTATGTAGTATACAAAGTGGCCCAAAAAACCCAACTTTCTCATACGAGCTCCAAATTCAATGAAATTAGTCTCATTTTAAAGGTCTTTTAATGTATAGTATTCAAGGAGTAAGTAGACTTAATTCGGAGTTTGTATGAGGGCTTTATGTGCATTTTAGTGTACAGGGGTTCTAGGGCTTTATTGACTAATTTACAAGGGGGATTTTTGGCATTCTTCCCTATATTATTAACTAAGGAGTACATATTGCAGAGAAGAGGTTATTTTAGTGAATGGGTATTTTACAAGGGATTTTTGGCTTCTTATTTAAATGTAAATGGACTGCTAAAATGTATGAATTATGGATGTATGCATGAATGTTATTTATGCAATATAAAGGGAAATATGCCTCTCTTTGCTCGTGAACAAGGCTCTATTTTTTTACTTTTGAAGTGATGAATCACAGATTCATAAACCCCCTATACTTAAACCTTGCTCGTCCCCGAGCAACTAAATGAAATGCAAGAGTGAAATGATTTTGGGTTCCAAACCAAGGTCATGAACAAAAGTTAAAAATAGAGCTTGACTCGACCTTTGGATTAATTATGTGTCGGAACCTTATTGGGATCTGAGTTTAAGACTTAACAGACTTCAAGTTCCACAAGTCTTCTATTCAAGACTCCTCAACACACCTGATCAGAACAAGTCTACATACACAAACTTTAATGACCATGAATCTTTTCATGCAGTGTAAGTGATATATGACTCCCCACCTCAGAAGTAACAAAGAAATAACCTCCCCCAACCTGGTAACTCTAATGCCTCGGTCTAGCAACTCTTTCCTCAAGAAGCGGGGTATTCCCTTCTAAGTTCAAGTGCAACCGGCTCAAGAAGAGGGGGAAGAAGTATAGACTTTTGGGAGCTCAGCCAGTGTAGCTAAGTCTCCCACTGCAAGCTTCATGAGATGTAACATGGTGACCATAAGCTTTTGCTTTTCTTGACTACGTACACTCCGGTGGGGTTATTAAATTTTCAATCCGACCCACCACTTTTTTGGAGTTCTTTTTGGCATTTTTTTAACAAAATGCCTCTGTACAACATATCTACATGGTGCAGCATATATACAAGAAATTTCCTCTTGAGCCAGTAGACTATCCCTCTTTTGAAGCTTTATTGCAACCCACAGCTTCTGTCTTTAGCCTTCATCACCACTAGGCCAAGTTGAGACGCACTTCCTTCACTAGAAGAAGAAGAGAGGTTCCGCCTAGAAGTACTACCCTCATATGCTACCCCAAGCTAAAGGAAACTGCCTCCTCATCACCTCATCCATAGAGAGCCATGTGTAAAGTGTTGGTGCACGTCAAGCCATTGTCTCTAAGAGTCATGTGTGTGTTGTTAAGTGCTCTACCCAGGCTTGTCAAGATGACATATGAACATAGACTTGCGGACTCAAAGAATTAAGTCACCTGACCTGAAAAATCTTAACTCCAGTTCCTGTAAGGTTCCTCTGGAATTAGGTGGATTAAGGTCAAATCAATTCTATCCTCAATATCTGCTCATAACTTAGTCCAGAACCCACTAGCTTTTCACTTTGCATATGCAAAGTATGCAGATGAGATGAGATGTCATGCTATGAAAATGCAAGACTCTTTTTCTTTTTCTTGGATGCAGATATGATATGCATGAGTAAATAAGAAGCCTCTTTTCATTATTTATTTATTTATTTATTTATTTTTTTCGATTTTTACCCACCCGTAATTATTGTAAAATATATACAAAAATATGCGAAAGTACGAGCTATGGGTAAAGTATATATGTAATATATACACGCCCCCCTATACTTAGCGTGTGCTATGTCCTCAGAGCACGAAGAGCGAGGAAAAAGACATAGCTCGTGCTAAGCGTAGGAGAGCTAAAGGAACAAAAAGTATAGAAGTCATCTCGCCCCCCTATACTTAGGCTCTGGCAGCCTAAGTGTAGAAGAAGATCAGAAATGGGGCGGACGAGGGAAAGATGGGTAGTGGATGGGTATCAATGCGGGCATCGGTCCCCCCTATACTTAGGCTCAGGTCAGCCTAAGTATCGGTAGGAAATTAGTATGAGGGCCAATGTGATCTGGAGAATGTACAGAGAACTGACTCAGGTGACCCCTCCCCCCTATACTTAGGATCTGGTCATCCTAAGTATAGTCCAAGATAATGGTTCGATGATGTGGGGATGGGTTACTAGAATCGCGGGGGTAAAGGATAGGATGTACAAGATTGATGGTATATACAGATGACTCGGTGTGAATCTTTCAAGATGCTGCTGATGGCTGGAGTTCATTGCTGCAAGGTCTCATACGCGGCTTGATGTGAATCTGTTGTATCTGTCTCGCGCATGAATACAATCTCCTCAACATGGACTAACTGTTCGTTGGATTCGACGAAGTGCTTCAACAGCTGTCCATTCACTAGGAATGCCGGTGCGTCATCTGCGAGATCTGAGATCTCGACACATCCACTATCATGCACCGTACGGACGACAAATGGTCCCGTCCACTTAGACTTTAACTTGCCTTGAAAAATCTTCAACCTAGCATTGAACAACCATACCTTCTGTCAAGGAACAAAGGTCTTTCGTCTGATATATCTATCATGCCAATGCTTCACCTTGTCCTTGTACACCAAACTGTTGTCGTATGCTCTGTTTCTGACTTCCACAAGCTCATTCAGATCCATGTCTCTCTGTTTCTGACCCAGGTGTGTGTTCCATTTGACTTTTTTTATTGCCCATTCTGATTTGTGCACTAACTCTGCGGGCAAATGGCACGGCTTTCCGAATACCATTCGGAATGGGGAGGTACCTAACGGTGTCTTGTAAGCCGTCCTATACGCCCAGAGGACTTGATCCAAGATCTGAGACCAGTCCTTCCTGTCCGGGCAGACAAGCTTTTGCAATAAGGTTTTCACCTCCCTATTTGACACCTCAGCCATACCATTGGTTTGTGGGTGGTAAGGGCTTGCGACACGGTGTTCGATGCCGTAGTCCTTCAGGAGTTTCTTTACCTCCCGATTCACAAAGTGGCTACCCCCGTCTGATATCATCATTTTGGGGATCCCGAACCTAGAGATTATGTGCTCTCTAATGAATTTACAGACAGTTCTGCTATCTGCGGCTCGGGTTGGGATAGCCTCCACCCATCTGGACAGATAATCTACCGCAAGAAGGATATATTCGAACCCGTGGCTGACAGGGAATGGGCCCATGAAATAGATACCCCAGGCGTCAAAGACATCACAAATGATGACCGGCTGCATTGGCATCTCATCCTTGGGACCAACGGTTCCTCCCATTCTCTGGCAAACTGGGCACGACTTCACGAAGGCGGTGGCATCGCGAAACAGAGTCGGCCAGTAGAAGCCACACTGCAGTACCTTCCATGCGGTCCTCTTCCCGGAGTGGTGTCCTCCTGCCTCCAAACTGTGGCATAAAGAAAGGACACTCTGGTATTCCTCCTGAGGAATACAACGTCTCCAGACACAATCCGGTCCTTCAAAGAAAAGGATCGGATCCTCCCAATGGTAATGTCTTGCGTCCGACTTTAGTCAGTCGATTTGGTTCTTGGGCCAATCTTCGGGAACTTTATTGGAGACAAGATAGTTCACGATATTGGCGTACCATGGGAGTGAGTCGATAACAAAAATCGACTCGTCAGGGAAGGAGTCTCGAATTGGTGAAACCTCGGAAGTATTAAGATCTTCGAGACGAGAAAGATGATTGGCAACTACGTTCTTCTTTCCAGGTTTATCACGGATGTCCAAATCAAATTCCTGGATAAGTAAAATCCAACGAAGAAGACGCGCCTTCGCGTCCTTCTTCTCCATCAAATATCGTAGTGTCGTGTGGTCTGTGAACACAGTTACCTTGGATCCAATTAGGTGAGATCTGAATTTGTCCAAGGCAAACACTACCGCAAGCATTTCCTTTTCTGTAACCGTATAGTTACGCTGAGCAGAATCAAGCACTTTGCTTGCGTAGTGAATTGTAAACGGGACGCCATCTCTTCTTTGTCCCAACACAGCCCCAACGGCATAATCAGATGCGTTCGTCATGATCTCAAAAGGTAGAGACCAATCTGGGGCTTGTAAGATGGGTGCGTCCATGATCATTCCTTGTAAAAGCTTAAAGGCCTCAAGACATTTGTGATCAACAATAAACTCCATGTCTTTGCCTAAAAGCTCAGTTAGCGGTCGGGCAATCTTAGAAAAATCCTTAATGAATCTCCGATAAAATCCAACATGCCCGAGGAACGACTGCAACTGCTTTACGTTGGTGGGTGGCTGGAGTCGTCTGATCACATCCACCTTGGCAGGGTCAACCTCCATTCCTCTCTTGGAGATGACATGCCCCAACACTATGCCCTCCGTCACCATAAAGTGACTTTTCTCCCAGGAGAGCACCAGATTAACCTCGCAACATCTTTTGAGGACTCGGTCCAGATTCTTAAGACAGGAATCGAAAGAATCGTCGTGGATCGAGAAGTCATCCATGAAGATTTCCAGGAATTCGCCGACCATTTCGGCGAATACAACAATCATGCACCTTTGAAAAGTACCTGGAGCATTGCATAGCCCAAAAGGCATGCGCCTGAAAGCATAGGTGCCAAAGGGGCATGAAAACGTGGTCTTTTCCTGGTCCTCCGGAGCTATGGCTACTTGATTGTAGCCCGAGAACCCATCTAGGAAGCAGAAGAATTCTTTCCCCGCTAATCTTTCTAAAATCTGATCAATGAACGGTAGGGGGAAGTGGTCCTTCTTCGTCGCGGCATTCAGGCGTCTGTAATCCACACAGACGCGCCACGACATGGGCACTCTCGTCGCGATCTCCTCTCCGTCCTCGTTGGTGGTCGTCTGAATTCCCGACTTCTTCGGGACAACATGGATTGGGGCCACCCACTTAGAGTCGGAGATTGGGTAAATGAAACCCACGTCGCACCATTTTTCTATCTCTTTTTTCACGACCTCTCGTAAATTTGGATTCAACCGGCGTTGGAATTCACGAGAGGGTTTGGCTTCGTTCTCCAAGTAAATATGGTGCGAACACAGAGCGGGATTTATCCCGTGGAGATCGGAAATGCTTCAGCCTATCGCCTTGCGGTTTTTCTCCAAGATCTCTATCAAGCGAGATTCCTGTTCCTCGGTCAATTGCGAACTGATAATGACCGGAAATTTCTTGTCTTGGCCCGCAAGGAAGGCATATTTCAAGGTTGTGGGTAGGGGTTTGAGCTCAGGAATAGTGTGATCGTCTAAGAAATGTGGCTCAATCTGCTCTGGTTCAGTGTTGGAAGTGGCTGGATCGTGTTCTGTGATAGCTGCCACCAAGCGCGGCTCTGGAGTCGGATCGTCAAAAGTTTCCATACAATCGGCAAACGCCTCATCCGACTCATCATCCTCATCTTCCGATTGTCCTAAAGATGTAAGGACTGACAGGCCCAACTGGGCCTCTACGTCATCGAAGATGTAGGGCGATGCAGGCTCAGAGCTGTACTCGTTCTTGAGGATCTCGCAGACTGACTCATGCACTGGATCATCTTCGAAGGAGATGGACACCTCGGTGCTGGCTGGGTTCTGTCTCCATGGCCCAACTAAGTCTACATGCTCGCAGTCTGTTCCGGTAGAAGAGTACTCGGTGCTGGATTCGGAATCCGGTCTCTGCCATCTTGTCTGCTTCATTTCAAGTTCCTCATCTCCGCCTGGAGTTTGGAACTGAATCTTCCCATTCTTATAATCAAATAAGGCCCCTGCTGTTCTAAGGAAGGGCCTACCTAGAATGATCTGGGAATCTCTCCAATTACGAGGGGTTTCCATATCCAGGACAGTGAAGTCCACCATGTATTCTTGCCCCTCGACTTTGATCACAATGTTCCTCAACTCTCCTTGGGACCTCTTAGTTGATTTGTCAGCGAACTGTAGAAGAGCTCTAGATTTCCTAAGGGGTCCGAGATTAAGCCGCTCATAGAGGGTTGTGGGCATCAAATTGATTGAGGAACCATTGTCCAGGAGAGTGCGTGCAAACGCGATGTCATCAACATGACTCACCACATAATGTGCACCCATGTCTCTTCGTTTCCGAGGAAAAGAGTTCTTTATTGCACAAGTCGTGGCTACTGATAGAACGTGTTTCTCAACACGGCTTTTGGTCTTCCTGCTAACCCTAGTAGGTGTGCATCTCACCTTAAGGTATTTTTGGAATGCAGGAGTCATCTCCACGAACTTGTCAAAAGGGATTGTGACCTTGATGTGTTTATTGCAGAATTCAGCCATCTCAGGGTCATCTTTTTGGATTTTCTTCTTTTTCTTCTTTCCACCTGTGAGAGCTCGGGGGAAAGGGATTATTGACTCTAACTCAGGTTCGGAAACTGAAATTTTTTCATTGACTTCGGGAACTGAGTTCTTAACAGGACTCTGACTCTGATACAAACTAGGACGCTGACTCTGACTGAAAGGAAAATGCTGAGGCGAAACCGGTGATGCTTCTTCCGCTTCTTTCGGACGATCCTCCTCAGATGGAGGTGCGGGCTCTTCATCGGTGTCGTCTGACTCTATGCAAATGCGAGACTGCTGCTTCGAGGACTCAGATGTCCTCTTCTTCCGCCGGTGTTGGTAGTGGTGATGCTCCTCCTCTTCTTTCTCCGAGTTCTCCTCAGGTAGAGTCTCGGAGGTTCCTCCCTTCTGCGCCTGTGCCCGATCAGGTATGGTCACGGTCCTTCCGCTCCTGAGGGACATATGATTTACGTTATCGTACGAAAGGATCTCATGTTCAGATGAATAATATACCTGATCTCGAGGTCGGTTCTGGCCGTGGTGTACGCTGTTTGGGTTGGCCTGAACCTGTGCGGGAATTGGGGTCCTTGGCGCCATTTGTTGGTCCTGGTTACGAGAGACCCGATTGATGTCGGTCCTCATGTCCAGGTAGTCATTCTGCATCTGTTGGACCCTATCAGACAGGGTCTGGATCGCCAAGGTGAGGGACTCCAATTCGGTGGGCTGGGCTTGCTGCTGTGTTGATGCCGTCCTGTATTGGCCCTGCTGGCCATGCCGATATTGTTGCTGATGGGACGGTGCTGGCCCCTGCTGGTAGGTGCGCTGCTGCGGCTGGTACCCCTGTTCTGGCCTGGACTGGAAGCGCGGGACGGCGACGGGCCTGGTTTCTTGGTAGAGTGGGGATGGGCGGTGTGGCTGATCCTTCCCCATCTCGATTTGTCGGACTATCGGGTCACGGCTATACCAAAGCCCGTTGATCTCGTATACTGGCGGAGGCTCCTCGTATTCCGTTTCCACTTGTGGAGGTGCATGATGGTTCTGCTGGGTATAAGTCTGATCTCAGCTGCTCTAAGACCCTGGTGTCTGTTCCTGTACAAGATGGACTCGATGTACAGGTACAGGTGGTGCAGAAGGGACAGGTAGCTTGATCTTAGCTACCTTTTCAGAGAGTTCCTCCACTTTCTTTGGAAGGCTCGAAAGAGACTCCATCTCCGCGACTCTCTTGTGGATCTGCTCGACCATGGTAAGCTTGTCGGCAATCATCCCCATGCTGAGGATGAGGTCTTCAGTCAGATCTGCTACAGTCCTTCGAGTTGTCTCATTGGATAGGATTGAGGGAGACAACTGATAAGCCCTTGTGGCCTGTGACCTGCCGGTTTCCGCCATCTGCTCTAGGATCTTCCATACAACATGCTCGTTTTTGTTCAGATAGCTTCCTCCACAGGCGGCACTGACTAACCCCTGCATTTCTGGGGTTAGACCACAGATCAAGGTCTGGACTAAGATCGCCTTTGAAATGCCGTGGCAGGGGCATTTCTGTACTAAATCATTGAACCTATCCCAAGCATCATGGAAAGGTTCACTAGGTCCTTGGGCGAAGCTGGCGATCTTTGTTCTCATCTGGTTTGTCCTACTGAGAGGGTAGAACTTTTTCAAGAATAGGTCCTTGAACTGCATCCAGGTATTGCATACCACCCCTAAGTTTTTCAACCAATGGGTCGCCTTATCACCTAAGGCAAAAGGGGTGGCCTTCAGCCGAATATAATCTTGGCCAACATTGGGATGGCTAAGATTGTTGCACACCAACTCGAAGTCACAGAGGAAAGTGTATGGTTCTTCATTAAGGTTTCCGTTGAACTTCGGAAGCAGACTAAGGAAGTGGGGCTTCAGCTCAAATGCCTGGGCGAGAACTGCAGGTGCCAACCAGTTCTGAATCTCGTTCTCTGTCGGGTTATAGGTATCGACCATTGGTCGGTCGATTCCTTCTGCTACTATGATCTGTCCCATCCGCGCAGTGAGATCTGCATTCTTCTGTTCGGCTTCAGCGAGGCGAGCAAGAATTTGTTTTATTTGTTCCTCATCTGGTGGTACTTTTGGCGGCATCTCGTCCTCTAGTCCTGGGGGGAAAGTAAGGACGCTGTCAGAGGATAACTCAAGGAAAGGATTACCGAGGCGATGATCTTCCTCGATAATCTCGGAGGAGATGAAAGGGTTGGTTTGAGAGTGACCACCCTGAGTATGAGGGAACCAAGACTCAAGAGGGTCATGAGTCCTGGGTGGTCCAAGGTGCGCTTGGGCCGATGAAGACGAGTCACTTGGGGGGACTCATAGAGAGATCAATGAATAATGCGTCGAGCTCTCCCTAGTTACTCATCTTGATGTGGCGAGAAGAAGATAGGATTTCACTCCTACCTGAAGCAAGCAAAAACCAATCCAAAACCCTGAGTTCACACTCAACACAGTGAAGGACTCGAAATCGAGTCCGATTAATCTTGTAATTTTTAAGTGTGATTTTTCAAACAAGATAGCAAGGATTACGCGGCCTATAGGGAAGTCGGCTTAGAGCCGGATGCGTCTTCCCTGTTTATCTTGTCGCCTAAGATACCGTCGATCCTCCCTTTCTGCGCTCCTATCCGGAGTGGGGACTCAATGACGTGCCCCTATCTACCTGCAAGCAGGCGGAGGCTGACAAAGCTAGGCCTTGTCGCAGAGTACCGCTGGTTCGCCCCTATCTACCTGTGAAGGCGGAGGCTACTTGGTACTTGTCAATGAGCTTAATAGTATCCCACTCGTGATATTTGCTAAGATCAATTGGCTCGTGATATGGGCTCTGCCTTAAGGTGTTCGCACACACTCAAGTACCCTCACTCAGCCTGAAAACAGGGTCGGGGATTAATCTCCCGCAAACAATTTTCAAATTTTATTCTCTTTTTTTGGTCAATACTGTTTAGCAGTCCTGATTTTAAGTTAAGTTATCACTGATTAAGTCCACCACACAGCACGCCTATCGGACAGTCCCAATTTCCGTTTAAGTTAAGTTCGAAAAAAACTGAGGGGGAAATCGTGAAAAGCCGATGCACGAAAAACAATGATGCGTATGCTGAGTTAAGAAGACTTACAGTGATCCCTTCGCTTTTATGCAGGATGCAATACAGTATTGAAATTTTACACTATATGCAAATGCAGACGACAAAATCCGCTCCTAAACAGGCAGTTCTATTAGCTTATGAAGAACAGGTTTATTTGGACTAGATCTGCGGTCTAGGTGCGTCTTTTAAGTGTATGTGTGGTCCTAAAAATTACGAGCACAAGCAATTCCTAGAGTGGCTCAAGGAGCCGCTAGTGCAAGTCTAAGTTACAATTCAACCACACAGCACACGGGGACACGATTCCACTATTTTTACACACGCGAGAACCCGAACGGGAACCGCTGGAAATGATGCGAAAAATGTGGAAATAAATGAGATTACAGGTTCTCTCAAATCACTCAAACAAATTCGAATGCGTGTTCCTCGAAGCGTCTTCGACTCCGGTGTCCCTCGCACAAAAACAAGTTGAGGTCAGATAAAGAACGACACAAAAAATGCAAAAATTTAAAAGACAGAGAGATATTCACAAGAAAAACCGGGGGTCAGACTACCCGGGGATTGAAAATCAAACAATCAAAATTTCACCAAAACTTATCCTAAGCCGTGCCTCCCCGGCAACGGCGCCATTTTGACGAGCTCCCCGCACCCTTAGTTAACTCGGTCAAATTAATGTCCAAATTAATTAAGATGTTTCGTTGCAGTCGGATACGAGGGGTTAATCAAAAACCACTTATCAATTAATGTTAAGTTAATTTTAAGCGGCAAATATTTTTTTACTTGGAGGAGTCCAAGGTCGATCTCAGGGAGGCATCTGTCTCCTTAGGTGAATTTTAGCAAGTGTCCGAGTGTTGATTTTCGAGGAGTAATAATTTTTTTTGGTCTTTTTTTACTTTTTATGCAGACTTATGCGGAAAATACAAGCCAATTTAACGTTTCAATTTAATTAATATATCAAATGAAGTCCAAAAATTATGAAAATTGGCCAGATGGTTAATGATGATGAAAATGACCTACGCTAATTTTTTTGTAATTTTTCGACACTGAATGAATTTACTGTGAATTAAATGAGCAGACAGGGAGATTTTCAATATTTAATTTTTAATAAATATCAAACCACAATTTTTTCAAGATCTAAAATTATCCTAGATAGCTCCAATGATAAGGGACCTAGGAAAATTGACAGATCTTAATTTCACTGTGAAATGAATTAACTAAAATTAAATTTAGAAAATCACTCAACAATTTATTTTGCCTCGATATGCGTGCAAATGACATGAAATTTTTATGGTATGTTAAGAACATTGCCCTTAAGCTACTATGAATTTTTGATGATTTTTGGAAGCACAGAGAATTAACTATAAATCAAAAGATTTCATTGGGCAAAATATGCCAAAAATTTACCATTTAATTCATTAATAATTCAACTGAAATTACAAAAATATGACACGTGGACCAATAGACAGAGGACAAAATTCTCAACAACATGCAATTTTTAGATTTGCAAAATGAAGTAAAATGCAACCTAGGGATGCGTGCAAACACAGGGGTGTAAGTGCAATACAGAAAAATAAAAATACAATAAGCAAATATGCAGACAGGGACTAAAATGCAATTACCTAAAATGCGGGGGACTTTTGTGCAAATTCTCCACAGTGCACGTGCTCCACACGTGGGGTCTGCTTCACAGGGACCTCTTTGCAAATCGGGAAAGCTCCAGGGGCCTCTGTGCAATTTACCCAGGTCGCACGTGCTCCTCACGTGGGCGGCCTTGGCTCGGATGGCTGCGGAGGCTCGGGCGAGGCTCGAGCGCTCTGGAGGTCTGGAGTGAGGTTCGTGCGACCCGAACCTAGGCTCGGAGAGGAGGTCCGGGCTGGGGCTACGTGGCGTAAGGAAGGCCCTTGGATCAAGATGGATCCGAGGGGTGTCGGTGCCGACGTGTGGCGTGACCTCGGGCCTTTGGATCGATGATGATCCAACGGCCTCTGGGGCTTGATGAGGACGGCGACGTGGCTCGCTGAGGGCCGTTGGATCAGAGGAGCGATCGACAGTGGGAAGCTGCTGCGGTGAGGAGACGCGTGGCAATGTGGGGGCCGCTCGATCGATGTGATCGAACGACAGCTGCTCGTCTGCCCCGACGATCCTCCGCCGCCTGCGGAGGAGAAGGCGGGGCTCCGGCGAAGGTGCTGCAGCTCCGCCCGTTCTTCCTCGTGTCGCTGACGCTCTCCGACTGGTCGGAGATATTCCAGAAGACGCGTGGCGAGGAGACGGAGATGCTGGTGGTCTCAGGATCGTCGGTGAGCGGCCTGTCGTTGATGGTGGTGAAGCTCGAGGGTGTCTCCGGCGAGCTTCCGTTCAATGAGAAGCTGGGTACCTGCAAGTGCGAAAGATAGAGCCGGAGCTCGTGCGTGTGTTTGTGGAGAGGTTACGGTGATCGGAGAGGCCTAAGGGTGATGGAGGGCGTCTGGAGATGGAGCTCCGGCCAAATGGCGGAGCTGGTGATCGGAGTATTGCGAGGTGCGTCGTCGGAGGTCGTAAAAGCTACCGCGAGGATGGAAGCTTCGACGCGAAGCTCGGCGAGATGGAAAGGAAGCGAGAAGGTGATCGTGGATGCGGAATAAAATCGGAGAAAATAAAAGGAAAATAAGAAGAAGATCGGAGGAGGAATGGAGGGGGTTACCTGGGGATCGGAGCTCGGTCTCGAGTTCCAGGGTCATCGCTCTAGGGATCGGTAGGGTCCCGAGCTCGTGCAGCTACTCGGAGGGGCGGCTGCAACACGGCGGAGCTGCCGTGGATCTCGTCGGAGCTGAAGCCCGTCTTCGCTCGATGAATCGCTAAATTGTTGTCACCAACTGGAGGATTAGAGCTCAGGGATGCTCTCTGGAGTGGCGGATGCGGCTGAAGGTTGCCGGTGGTGGAGTATTTAAAGGATGGAGGTGGCAGTAGTGTTGGCGACGAGGCGAGGTTTGTGGGCGACGTGGGGCTTCTATGGTGGAGATAGTGGGAAGCGAGGGAGCTGGCGATGGTGAGGGAGGAGCGCCCTCAATCGTGGTGGTGCTGGTGGTCGGAGAAGGTGGATGAGGTGCTTCCAAGAATAGGAAGGGGGCGCCCCTCCCGCAAGGCAGGGAACGTGGGAGAGAGGGGCGCCCGGAGGTAGGAGACGAGGTCTCCACCGTTGGATCTTGTGATCCAACGGTGGTGATCGAAGCGTGGTGGGCGGGTAGGATTAGATCGGGGGCTCGGTGATGATGGGCTGCGGTGGAGCCACGTGGCGAGCTCTGGAAGAGGCGCGGACGAACGGTGATGATCGAGGGGCGGAGAAGATCAATGGCTGAGGAAATAGGCGCCCGTGGGCACAGCGGGGCCGTTGGATCTGAAGCGCGATCCAATGGCTGAGAATGCAGGCGGATGAGGCAAGGGAAAGCGGGTCGCGTGGCGCAACCAGAGGGTGCCACGTGGCCTGCTTTGAGTGGCTGAAAGAAGATACACGTGTAGAGAGAAGAGGGGGCCGAATTTGGAAAAACTCAAAACATGAAAGTTGTAGATCTCGATGAGATCTACAAGTTTCATGTTGACCAAAGACGGAGATGAGGTCAAATATGATACATAAATACAAAGATACAATTATACACCTATGTAGTATACAAAGTGGCCCAAAAAACCCAACTTTCTCATACGAGCTCCAAATTCAATGAAATTAGTCTCCTTTTAAAGGTCTTTTAATGTGTAGTATTCAAGGAGTAAGTAGACCTAATTCGGAGTTTGTATGAGTGCTTTATGTGCATTTTAGTGTACAGGGGTTCTAGGGCTTTATTGACTAATTTACAAGGGGGATTTTTGGCATTCTTCCCTATATTATTAACTAAGGAGTACATATTGCAGAGAAGAGGTTATTTTAGTGAATGGGTATTTTACAAGGGATTTTTGGCTTCTTATTTAAATGTAAATGGACTGCTAAAATGTATGAATTATGGATGTATGCATGAATGTTATTTATGCAATATAAAGGGAAATATGCCTCTCTTTGCTCGGGAACAAGGCTCTATTTTTTTACTTTTGAAGTGATGAATCACAGATTCATCAATCATCACGCCCGTAAGTGCCATCTTCATAGATCAGACTTGAGTCAGGAGGATCTCTTACTTTAGAGATCTAGTGATCGCAACCACGCTTCGAGAGGTATTTCTAATACTTTACGGTTAGATGAAATGATCCAGAAATGTTCTTGTGATCATGTGGTTTCATTATTTGATTTAAATTTTAAATTCCGCTTCACCTAGCAACTAGTGTGACTAGCTGCTCCGATCGCATAAAAATGCGATCATCATGCTTCCGTGATGCGCTTGAGGATTCCTCATATCTTTCACTCCAAGCATAAGGGTATAAGTATAATAAATGTTTGTTATTTGGAGATATGAAAGTCCGTAAGATTGAGTAATTGTTCCATAAGATGCAACATTCACATTAGATGCGAACACTATTATTGGGGTATATGCAAGTCCGTAAAAGGAGTTAGCATAGTCTCTCCGGAACAGAGTGACTAGACAACCTACAAAGCTCTTTTTTTTAAATAGCTTATGATTATCACATGAGTCTGGATTTAAATATTTTCCCATTAAATGGTTCTTTGAACTAGAGAGATTGTTGGACATGCGAGCTCACGATGAACCATTATATAATAAATGTTATAGCAATTCACTCCTTAATCTAAAATGAAGAATAACTCATTTGCATAATAGGTCCCGGAGTACAATTAGGATTATGTACCATGGACATCTTAATGATTATACAATTGTTGACTTAATGTTGAATATACAGTTGTTGACTTAATGTCGAATCATAAAGGTTGGTGCATGGATGATATCTAAAGAGCTAGATCGAGGACTCATCAAGCACTGTCAAATGATTATTAAGAAAGGATCTCCAGCTTGCGAATGAGATGGCAATCTGTCTCTAAAGGATGATAACTTACTGACACTTGATGCAGGTCTTCTGCATAGGAATAGAGAGTCACAGTTGTTAGATAAGTTAGGTCAAAGAGTTGACTTAATGACATCGAGATAACCAATAAATGTCTTATGTTATCACGATATATGCACGCATCCTTTGATCAGAGACAGATGTGTTACTATATGTCTGAGTATGTACATTTAGCAGACTGATAGGTTGATGAACTGTTCAAAGTATATACACCGATGAGCTGGTGTGTATACAAGAGCATGTGAGTAATACAATCTCTCAAAGGGATCATACAAGCTCATTACTGAATAGGAAGACATGAGATCGTCTCTCTTTGGAAGCTTGACTGAATTTGTAGGTATGATACATGCTTTGGAAAAGTATATGATCGATACCTAGGTATGATATATTCTTTGAAAATTATATGATCGATACAAACTCCCAATGATCAAATAAGAAACTTAATGATAAAACCCTGAAAAAGACAGTTTAAAAGTGATCTAAAACTTTAGATTTATTATAGATCTTCTAGTATGCAGGATGTACGAGTATTAGGAATACTCGAGGGTAATGTGATCATAAACGATTGTATAACCATGACACTTCCATTCTGAGGGAGTGATGAAGCATGCTTGTATTTTAATGACTCCTCTCAGTAGAGAAGTAATCCGATCTTAGTACAAAGGTAAGACATTGATCTGAATACGATTCGAATACAATGAGAAGATTAGATTTATGGCTTTGATTTAATCAAATATTTTTGAGTGGTTCTCATGATCTGGATTTTAGATATGATCTCAATATCCAAGTCACTATGCATGGAATGTACAATCCCACGTCCTTATCTCCAAGTATACATGGAGAGAGCACATTATTCTTGAACGAGAATAATTTCATAGTTGATAATGTATATGAACATTGAGAAAATTTGATAATTAAATATGATTTAGTTATTATGAATAATATGAATATGATTCATAATATTTGGACACATGAAAATATAGATCTAAGATAATTAAATACGATTTAATTATCAAGGATATGAATAATGTGATATCACTATCCATATTAATTATATATTATAAATGTGATTTATAATATATTAGAGAGAGTTAATTGAACTGTATATTTGTAAATTAAATGTTTATGCGAACTGTATTCATGATGGATAATTAATTGTAAATGCAATTCACATTTTATTTTTAATTTGTGAATATGATTCATAATTTACCAATGGCATGATTGAAATTATAACAAAATAATTTGAAATTATTATTTTGTGAATAATTATGCAGCAAATGTTGTTGCATATGTGGAATCTTGGAGAGATATGAGATCTCTCCAATGAAAAGGAGAGCCACTTTCCCATTTTGTAGGATGGATGTCCATGGAGTCCTATTCCATATATGGTCATCCACTCTATTAAGGGAAGGAGCTTGTCCTTTATTTCCATGTCAAATTGATTTCAATGAAATTGAATGTGTTATAAATTATTTGTAATAAATTTATTTATTTAAAATTTATTATTTTTGTTTTAAATTTGTGCAATAAAATCATGACGATTGATTGAAAGCGCAAATTACTCTAAACCATTAGATTTGTGAACACATGGTTTGTGATCCATGAACATCCAATTTAGTATAAAAGGGAGGGTAGCCCCAACCTTTTATATGACACGATTTCAACAACAAACCTCTCACTCTTTCTCCATGTTTCTCATACACGTCCACTATGTACCAAAAATGTGGCCGTCCACATTGTTGACCAAGAGACTCGCAATTGTCGCCCCGCCATTGTCCTGTCGGATCAATTGCTCGTGGATCTCCACCATCTTCATTGTTATTTGCTTGTGAAGAAGGCATCAGATTTCATGACATGAAATCAGGAATCGACTTGGATTGTTGGAAGCATACATCTCATCCACGCATCCGCAAATGCGACCTTCGTTGGATTGAACTTGAGACACGAGGTCTCTTCGTTTAGAGATACGGTTACAAACTTGCTTCAAGAGGTAATCCTTGTACTTGTTTGTGTTATTGATGAAATGATTTGAGAATAGTCGACCAAGTTTAGAGAACAATTATGATTTTTTCATATTTCATCATTTTTTCAATCAACTCCACCTCTTTCTCCTTTTTTACTACTCTTCTAATGCCAGCTTCTTTTTTTAATCATCATCTTCTTTTTTTGGCTATATTTTTCTGTACCCCCTCTATAAGATGACCTTAGTTTTCACTTTTCTCTCTTCTTTTTTTATCAATCAGTCTATTTTTTTGCTTTTCCAACTAGTCCTTGTTTAGATGCATTCATTTCTTGAACTATTGCTTAGTTGCTTCCTCTTTTTACGTTGTCATTCATTTTTCGGAGATGGGCTCATATTAGACCTAAACAATGCGTCAATCAACAAAAAAAATAAAAAAGCAGTGCATAATGCCCCTCCCTTCCTCTTCGTTAGGTAGGGTTCTCAACAGGGAACCCATTACAGACGTCGTCGCCTCAGCTGGGAGCATTGCCTGGAGGTGAGGTTGGTGGTGGAGGGGAGACCGAGAGCACAGGCAAGCCTTCACAAGGCCAGGAGGTGCACAGTCGAGAGCATGTTCCTGAGAGGAGTCGTGCATAGGGGCATGTAGCTGTCGCTTGGAGGGGGCGGACGTGAGGTGCGCCTCGCTTGGAGGGGACAGACGTGAGGTGTGCCTCCTCGTGGAAGAAGATTACCATCTTTTTTCAAATTAGAAATCCTTCTTGAATATTAGTTGGGGATGTTAGTTGTGTCATCAATCTAACTCCTTAGATATAGACCCATGCATCAACCACTATAATCTAACTCTTAGATTCAACAACTATATAACATCTAGGTGATCATGGTACATAACCCTATTTGTAATGAAGAGGACCTAAACAATGCAAACTTTATTTTGTTTTTTTTTTTCAGATAGTGGACTATATAATTGACATTTATTGTGTAATTGCTCAGGATGGGGTCACATGCCCAACATTATACCAAATGAGATACCATGTAAAACAAAAATCTTTTCATGATTGATATCATGTCACGTTGAACTTCTCATTATTTTTTCAATTTTGAAATCTAGAGTTAACTTTTTGTTTTTAAATACTTCACCGCTATTTATTTATCACTATTCAATTCTTCTATGAATAAAGTTTTAGATTTCTTTATCACAATAGAGTACATCTAAATATATAGTCTATTATTAAAATCAATATTATTTTAATATTAAAAATATTCTCCCCAAATTACTTTCTTCTTATGCAAAACTGTCGGAGGGAGAGAGATAGAACACAAGAAGAGCGAGGCTTACACGTCACATTGAGGGAGGGTGGGAGAGAGCGTTAGGAGAGGGGGCGATGAGGGGATGAGGCGTGGGAGGCACACGTATTGGATACCGGAGGACAAAGAAAGATGCAATCTTCTTCCACGTTTGATCCTTTAGATTCAAGAAAGTTCCACTTCTTGTACATAATCACATCACATGTAAATGCTCGCCATACAAAGTTGTTGTGCAGGAGTATAAAAGGAACACTTTATATTGTCATGCAAAGCGACTCGGAATAAAGGGAATAAGCTCCCAACACGTTTCCTCGTGGTACGACTATTCCCTATTATTTCATCTTATTTCACTTTTATTCCTATCTTTATCCCACCTTACCTACCTTTATTTCACCTTATTCTCCTTATTCTTATCCTCCAACCGAACGGAGAATATACCCTTATTCCCCTTATTCCCCATCATTATTCCTGCTTATTCTCCTACCGAACGGGCCCTTAGGTACCGTTCGGCAAGGGGGTTAAACTCCCTTTTGGGGAGTTTACTCCCTTAACCCATCCTCCCTCTCTCTCATGTGGGCTCCATTTTATTCTTTTTTTTAAAAAAATAAATAAATCAATTTTACATCATCAATCCTATCCAAAAATAATATATTATACCATCATATCATATCATATAAAAATTATAAACTACTCCACTTTTACTCATTTTTCCAAACTTCAATACAATCACATCACAATAACTACTCACTTTTTAAAACTTTAATACAATCATATCACAACAAACCCATTCTAACCCACCCCCAGTCTAACCCTCTATCCAAATACCAAAACCCAAAAACGGGTTACCCTCTACCAGTTTAACCCGCCTTAACCCGCTAACCAAACGCACCCTTAGGGCTCGTTCGGGTCACGGGGTATGAGGAGTTTACCCCTCCTGCACGGACCCCACTTTATTCCTTTTTAAAAAAAATAAATAAATCAATTTTACATCATAAATCCTATCAAAAAATAATATATTATATCATCATATCATATAAAAATTATAAACTGCTCCACTTTTACTCACTTTTCCAAACTTCAATACAATCGCATCACAATAACTCCTCACTTTTTCAAACTTCAATACAATCATATCACAACAAACGCACTTCTAACCCACCCCCGGTCTAACCCTCTATCCAAACACCAAAAACCCAAAAACGGGTTACCCTCTACCAGTTTAACCCGCCTTAACCCGCTAACCAAACGCACCCTTAAGTATCCGCATGCTTCAGTTCACTTCCTACAGTATCTTACAGCGAAATTTTCCGATCAATAATCAAGGACTACTTTTCCATTTGAGACAGTCTCGATTATTGACTTGTCAACATGCTTATACGCCCTCTTAATCATCCAGCGAGGTAGTAAATGGACCCCAACATGAATGATGGCGAATATCAAGAGTTGGTGATAACCTGGTTCAGATTAATCTCAACTTTATATGAAGAGTCTGCCAATGGATCTTCTTTAGTATCTTTGCACTATTGTTTCGAGTATAACTAATCAAATAACGAACCCCCAGGTTCCTTTTTTAATAAAAACCATCAGAAACCATGTTAGTTACTAAAACTCTTGTCGATGTGCTAGTACATTTTGTATTTTGTAAGCGCCACAACATCAAAAAATGAACATGCGCCTTTACATGAAGCGAGAATTTAAAAAGGAAACATAATAATACAAAGAAATCTGGAAACCCATGTGACAAAATTAACAGTGATTGACAATGACTAGAAGATGAGAAATACCTACATGTATGTTAAAATACAACAGAAGGATTTCCAAAAATTGGACAAAAAGATCAGCGAGATTTTAGAGAACTGCATAAAGAATGGTATGCTTCCATACAAAGCTTAAATTTCTCCCCTGCAGTAATCTGCAAGAAAAATGAAGGCCATTTTAAACTGCATTAGAAATGGTTGGTTTTTTTTGCACGAGGAAACTAAATGAATAAAGAGGGAGGCATAACATCACCCAGGAAAAATAATTTTTAAGTCCAAAGCAAGGCCTTTAAATGAATAAAAGGAGCTGCATTTAGAATACAGGACAGCAGTCCTTCAAAGCACTATTTTCATCCCCCTCAACCTTCTGGTCGATTCAAAACTCACAACTTGTGGCTAGTGAACTCGATCTCATATAAAGATCTCAACAGGATAGCTACGTCCACGTTCAAGGATGGAAATAAGAGGTACTAGCAGAGGAGGAAGATGTAAAGCCGAGGCGGTTACTTATTTTCGCAGGCCTTGCTTTTAACGAGAATGGTATTTTTGGGATCAGCCTTAGGCAGGTCGCGTAATGGTCTAGTGGTAGTACCGTGTGTCTACCACACAATAAACCAAGGTCCAAATCCCACTCTTGCAGAGGTTGCGTTAGGTAATCGACGGCCAGCGTAAAAAATAGTCGAATCTTTCAACATGGGTTTGAGCAAGAATCCATGTAGCGGACCCTACTTATAGTGGGAGAAGGCTTAGTACATTTTAGCCTCAGGTAGGTCTCAGATTTGGAATAATGCTTGTTAATGGCAAATTCAAAAAAGGAAAAAATGAAGTTTGGAATAGCAGTTTGTCCGGATCGTATTCTTTAGAAAGTTTGGAGGATGTTGTAGGGAAGCAAAATAATACTAAACTTAAGACATATTAAATAAATGGTGAAAACATATTGTTATACTTTTATATGATAAAAAGGAGATATAGTATCGAATTGACTAGTGTAGCGGAGTTATGAAAGAGGATAGATGCAAGGATATCAGAGTTCCAGTTTGGTTTCAACCATAGAAGTTCTACAACTAAGCTCGCACACTTTTGGAGGCATTTGATAAAGTTTTCCGATTAAGATGAGGGACCTTCCTATTTATCAACAGGGTAAGGCTTATGATAATGTAAGAAGAGTTCACATAGTGACTTTTCTGTATAATAAGTTATAAGAGATGTATGACAGAGCAAAAGCTCGTGTAAGAACTCCAACAAAACTGACGAACCATTTTGATATCTCTTTCGGTCTGCACCAAGGAGTATACCTGAATCTTTTCCTTTCATCTCTATTGAGAATGAATAACAAGAACATGCAAGTAGATGTGCATGCATAAATGTTGTTTGTAATCACATTATTTTAGTGAACGAGAGAAAGGATAGAGTCAACAAACTCATAAGCTTCGAAGGAAGATTCTGGAATGTAAAGATTGAGTTGTGTGTACAAGTTCGATGATAAGGTAGTTACATTTGTCACAGAGGTAGACGTTATAATAAGAATATATCTTCAAATATCAAAGGTAGTGGAGAATGTGAAAATGATTTCTTGTAAGAATACAGTACCAAAAGGATCCTTATATAAGGAGAGTCCCAGAATTATGATTACATTGAAGAAACACCACAACAAGAAAAGATAGGTGTACACTTGGTAGGGATTTGTAAAAAATATCTTTCAACATTAAGGGTTTGTTTGGTTACCAAGTTACCTCAGGATAACCTGATTTACCCCCCCCCCCCCCCCCAAGCATTCCTGGATTGGAATTCCATGAAAACACATTTCTCATTCCAACCCTTCTAACCATCCAAACATCTACTATTCACATGAGGTTACTCCAACCCAACCTAGTTACCAAATATTCCCTAATGGTCAGATGTGTATATTGAATTCCCTCAATAAATACAGGTGGTGTGGGGTTTCTTAAATAACCCCACCAATATGACCAAGTCCCACTTATACGTGATGTGGGACTAAACTTGTGTGCATGTGGTAATGGGACCCTGGAGGGATCCAACTACCCATTTATGGATGCACACTCTAACACTCCCCCAAGCCGAAGCTTGCAATGCTCAGCTTGGACAAATAGAAAGAAATAACTCACTCAATGAATACAAGACTCAGAAGACAATATCAACTCAACGCATACTCTGGGTGCTTCATGTTGATGATGTTAC
The DNA here is from genome assembly GCA_037367405.1 of Ottelia alismoides. Classification (NCBI taxonomy): domain Eukaryota; kingdom Viridiplantae; phylum Streptophyta; class Magnoliopsida; order Alismatales; family Hydrocharitaceae; genus Ottelia; species Ottelia alismoides. The sequence continues at coordinate 133,158 of JAZKJV010007709.1, read as the reverse complement.
TTCTCATGTCATGCTAGTGAGGAGACCTAAAGGGTGGAGTATGAATTAGCATGTCTGATCTCTACTACATCAATCAGAGTCACCAGAACTGGAATGAGTCTCCTCGTCAGAGAATATATGATTTGTATTTCGTCCGTCAGAGTCACCGAAACTGGAATGAATCTCCTTGTCAGAGAACTCTAGCTCGCAACTTGTTTGAATTCAACGCAACATGTGAAAACTTCTCAGATCTACTTGAAGGGCCAAACATCAAGGGAATATCCATGGGTCGATATGAGAAGTGGGTCACTGATAGGGACCTCGAAAGGATCTCGTATTGGAGTTCACTAACACAGAAGAAAGCTATGGGAATATCGAATACTGCAAAAAGTTGTTAGAATATATGTACCAAGGTTCATGATCACTAGAGATGGAGGTCGAAATGAGTCTTTCTCCAGAGAACTCAAAGAAACTGGGTCACTCGAACATCAAGTGCCTCAAACTAGTAGAGTCTGATTCTGAAAGTTCTACGCAATATTGAACTGAGTCTCTCTCTAGAAAACTCTGAGAAATTGGATCACTCGAACATAAAGTGCCTCAAATGTAAACTCTGAAACAATAAAAAATGTAAGGTCTGAATCTGAATTGAAGAACTTTACACAATACTCTTCCTTTCTCCCATACTTGTCGAAAAATAAGACGATCGACCAAGTTGGGAGAAGAAATTAAGAGGGAAAAACCAAAAAGTCAATCTCATCGTCTTTTTTATGTCACCTTCTCTTTTTCTTTGTCCGCTTTTCTCCTTCTGTTTTTTAATAAATTATTTTTTTTGCCCTTTTTTTCTTGCAGCGAGCACTCTCTCCCTTTTTAAATAGCATTTGGCATGTCTCTTCTTCAACCAATCTAGGTCTTGAATGCCCATGTTCTTCTTCTTTTATCTTTAAAATAATAATGCAATGGTGAACGCCTCTGAGCGTCTCCCCCTTTTCTGGCTTCAAAAAAAATAATAATGCAATGGTGGCCCTGTTGGGCCAAAAACATAATGCAATAAATCCCCCATCCATGAGGCTTTCTTTTCACTGCTATTTAGGGTTCCCCTCGAGGAACCCAACTCCCATTGCCCACCATTGGGCTCCTTTGCCCGAGTGTCACCATCGAGAGGAGTTTGGAGGAAGCGATGCCTTGCGCTAGTCGATTGGGGTTGCTAGCGATTAGTGAAGTTCGGTCGTCGTGGTGAAGCTGCTTTATGACCCCGTGAAAATGAAGAATTGGATTTTTCATGTGAGAGGGACGATGGTTCTTCTTTGTGGTGCAAGAGAACCCATTTTTACCAGAGAGCCCTTGAGTCCAAGGAATCGGACTACCAAAGATGCCCTCAAGTCCAAGAAATAGGACTACTGGAATTACCATAGATGCCCTTGAGTCTAGGGAATAGGAGTAGGGTTCCTCACTAATGGATGTGGTTTCTACTAGAGATGATGGAGTTACACGCACAGGACCACTATGCACTGAGAATAAATTTAGCTAGTTTATGTATGCGATGCTGGTCATCTACAAGTTTGAGGAGTTCGTGCATGAAGGTGTGGCCAAGAGGGATCATCTACATGTGCCTTTTTCTTAGAAATGATGGGATGAACCTCCATTAGAGGCTTAGACAAAAACTTAATTAATCACTAAAAACATCCTCATATTATAGAAGCCATGTTACAGGCCCATCCACATATGCCTTGACGTTGTCTAAATATGACTCGGGTGATGAAACCCTAATGACTTTCTCAAACTTGACGATTTCCATATCCATGTTCTTGGAGATGTCGCAACCTGTGCAAAATTATGGTTTCATCAAAAACTCTAGAACGATGATGACGTAATCTTCGGATGGACCGCTCTGATAATCGAACCATGCAGAATTAGGGTTTCATAAACCCCAGAAATTTCTCGAATTTGAAGAAATCATGAATAAATCTCAAATGTGAACATAATCAAGAAAATTTTCAAGAATAAATACCAAGAACCGAATCTGCTCTCTAGACGTGTACAAAATGATAATGCAGAAGCGTAATTAGTGACAATAGAGATAAAGAACCATGAAGAACATGGATATTTACGTGAAACCCTACTCCATGAGAAGCAGGATGAAACCACGAGAGAAAACCTCAAGTGTCGAAAGTGTATATTGAATTCTCTTCCTGAATACATGCGGTATGAGCTTCTTATATAGCCTCACCAATATGACCAAGTCCCGTGATATGGAACCATTGGTAATTAGACCTTGGAGGGATCCAGTTACCCATCTATGGATGCATATTGATTAATTTCATACTTTTTGGAGAAAGATGCAACTTTCCTACGATACCATTTTACGAAAGACCAATGCATTATCCCATTGTTTTCTATATTAAAATCTCTTCACGTAGTAAAAGCACAATAAATGGGTTTAAGAGCAAAAGGTCTATAGAAGGTGGGTGTAAAGAAAAAATATTTTAAAATAGCTTTTTGCTGAGAAAAGAATAAACAATAAACATCTGCATTCTTATGGCAACATAAGCTAGGATATTGTCCTAATTCTGATGAATGGCAAAATCTTTAAATGTGAGAATCACTGGCCATTCAGAAGGATAAGTATTTAGTTGTGATATCATTGGAAACTTAAACAGAATAATAAATACACTTGAAAATACGATAAAAAGTGAGCATCCAAGATATACGTAAAATCTGACCTGTGCAGGCCCTTGGTGCTTATCAGGGTGCCATTTCAAAGCAGAAACTCGGAAACTGCATCGAACCGATGTTACGTGAGGAAAACTATAGCATCTGAAGATCGATGACAATGTAAATACAAGCATACATATGCTACATGATTCCCCCAGCCATAGGATGTGTAAAAGACAATAGATCACTCACGCTGTCTTAATGTCATCCATCATTAACGGACCAGTTGGTGGTAAACCAAGAATAATCCTTTGCAAAGATGAATTTTGACTAACTTCAGCCTCCATAGGTTCATCTTCGGAATCAAAGTCACTTTCTGATTCGCATCCTCTTCTAAAGTTGTTTGTTGCACTTGAGTTTTGGGTATCTTCCCTAGTCCCATTTGAGCATTTCCCATTACTAGCCCAACTTGTGCTGTCTTTCCACTTAAAACCTGTTCCAGGTTCCTGAGCCCGTGACTTAAAAGACCATCTACAATGATCGCCGGTAAACCTGGCCTTAAATGTAGTTTCAGGGTGCATTTCTTCATCTTCGCTAACAAATGTCCATGTTTTACCTGCATATAATGCAATTGGACAAATGGACAACCATCTTAGAAATCCAATAACTGAATTTGTGAATCAGCAAATAAGATACTTTTTCTAAGCCTGCAAATAAAATCCTTAAAAACGGTATTTGCAAGTTCCATTAACTGCAGACATTTTAATGTTTAACCAGCAGCTGCAACTGGTTGAAAACATTATCACCAAGCATCAAAACGCTTCTTTTTCCAGGAGTTATAGCCCGTATGGAAAACAGTTTTGATGGGATGATGTGAGACTTAAAAGATAGCAACAGAGGACAGTGTTCACTAAACCGGCCGCACGGGCCGCATATGCGGCCGCATATGCCCGTGCGGCATGCAGACTGCACCGATTACTTGAATCAGTGCATTATGCGCCTTTCCTGCATATGCGGCCCGCATATGCCCCGCATATGCCACGCATATACCATATATGCCCCGCATACTGCTCCAGCAGCTCCAACTTTTCAATCTTCTCATTCAGGTCCTTATTTCTATAACTCTGCCTCTTCATTCAATTGCTAGAATATGACATGCATTTCTATACAATTGCAATGCATTATACCATTATGTATATGCAATGTTTTATATTTTTCTCATGTATTATTTTCACGAGTATATGCAATGTATCGTCGAATATTTTTTATATAGGCCGATTGAGGTTTCACTCATGTAGTGCATGTATGCGTATGTCCTTGGTGACTTCAGGTACATCAATAGTTAGGTCAGTCAAAAACGATCGGATCCACATCATCTTAGTGCTCTCATGTGGCATGTCTTTGTACTTTGACTCTATACTAGATCTGGCAACCACATTCTACTTCTTTCTCTTCCATGATACCAAAGAGCTTCTTATGAACACTACAAAAACGAGGTACTGCATAATCCGCACATGTTGTAATGGTGGGAGATGTCACTCTGCTAAAGAACAGTTCAGTACCATGAGAGGACTTCAGGTACCTCATAATCAAGTGAACCGCATCGATGTGTGCATGTCTTGGTTGCTCCATAAACTGGCTAAATCTGCTCATCAAAAAGAAATGTTTGTCCTTGTAGAGAAGATCAGTAACATACTTCCGCTGGATCATAACAAGACCTCGATGGTTCCTGGCAAACTTAAGCCCTACGAAGTAACGTAAATCGCCAATGTCATTGGTGACAAACTATTGTCCAATGAACTCCTTAAGGAAGTAACGTAAATCGCCAATGTCCTTGGTGACAAACTATTGTCCAAGGAATTCCTTAGTTGTACGAATACTGTAGAGATATTTCTAGATTCTATGTACTGTTTTTGTTATGTTGAGTTTATTTGACCCATCTTATGTAATTTACCCATAGGCCTTCTCTATATAAGAGAGCCTAGGGTTCTTTGGAATAAACAATTCACTCTTTTTTTCCAACATGGTATCAGAGCCTCCACCCTAACCGTAGCCACCTTCCCCTCTCCTCTCATCGACGTTGCCACCCTCTCTCTCTCCTCTCGCCGCCGACGCCATCACCCCTGCCCCTCCCTCTTTCACTGCATCTCCTTCCTCTTGCCGCCACCCCTGCCCCTCCCTCTTGGCGCCTCCACCCCCGCCCCTCCCTCTCGCCCGCCTACCTCCCTCTAGCCGTCGGCGCTGACCATCTTTCTCTCGCCGCCGGCACCGTCCCAACCTCTACTCCTTTCTTGTTGTGTATGGATTTGAGTGGATAGGTCTACATATGCACTCAAATACTCGAATGTTTATGTAGACATTTGTTCCTTGGTCTACAAACCCTAGTTCTACATCTCCGGCATTAATGTCAGAAAATAAAGTCGACATGCCCTCCATAGGCGCTTTCAAAGGTCCAGCGCCAATAGTCAGGATGGATCGGATGAACTATGAGCTCTGGGCTATGCAGTTCATGAGTCTCATGAAATCAAATGGTAAGAAGCACATTCTTACCAAAGATGAGCCGGTAGAGAAAAAACTGGATTTATGCCTCATGGGAGGCGGATGATTCGTATGCCAAAATCTGACTTTCAGGCACACTGATGATGGAGATTGCTAATGATGTACTCCATCAGCCCACTGCTAAGGCAATGTGGGACATTCTTGCGGCGACATACTCGCAGATGCGAAATGAGACCAAGATTCTTCAACTCCAGCATGATATATTTACGGTCAAGCAGAATGATCGGCCTTTGCATTCATTATATACATCCTTGCGAGGGATCTTTGAGAAGCTTTACATCATCATTCCCCTTACGACGACTCCCGAGCAGCAAAAGACATTCCGAAATGCTACCATGGTGGGGGTCTTACTAGCGACACTTGAGCCTGAATATGATGCAGCTCGCTCGCAGATCCTCGCAGATGCTACTATTCCTCCAATGGAGGAAGTGTACCGTAGGCTTAGCAGAATTACAATCCTATCTATGGCTACTACTCCGCCTCCTTCGGCAATGGCAGCTTCCAAAGGCATAGGAGCCTCTTCTTCTTTCCGTAGCTGTGGACCTCATGGTAGAGGTGGTCGTTTCCGTCAGCCATGCACCTTTTGTCATCACCCAGGTCATATGGAGGATACATGCTATTCTAAACATGGTTCTCCTGCATCGATGCATGTAGCCGAGCACGTTGTGTCTCCACAACCATCTACTTCAGATCAACGGTTTGAGGATCTTGTTGCCAGACTCCGAGATATCATGGCTTCTGCCTCTACTGACTCTCCAGGAGGCCACTCGGACATAGCAGCTTCAGCTTCTGCCAGTACGTCAGCCCCTGATAGCACACCAGGTAGTGCTTATGCCTTTACTTCTTGTCATGGATCTGATCTTTCAGAATGGATTATGGACTCTGGTGCGACACATCATCTTTGTCGAGACAAAGATAAACTTGCATCGTACAGGGAGGTTCCGCCAGAGCGATCTGTCATGATAGCAGATGGGACCCATTCCCCCATCATTGGACTGGGGGAGCTCAATTTGACACCCTCTATGCATCTCCGAAATGTCTTGCATGCTCCGGAGTTTTCGATAAATATACTATCAATTGGTCAGATTATGAAGGATTTGCATTGTCACGTTATTTTTGACCCATCGTCTCTTCTTTTTCTGGACATTCTTATGGGCAGGGTGATTAGTTGTGGCCGTGAGCAGGATGATCTCTATCGGTTGGTCCGAACCCCCTATGTCGGTGTCTCATCTCAGTCCAGTGGAACAATCTCTCCTTTTACTTGGCATCTACGCTTTGGTCACCTCCCTCTTCAGAAGATGTGTCATATCTTACCCCAGATTTCACCGAGTTCTTCTTTTCAGTGTGAAGCATGTCAGTTGGGAAAGCATCACAGATCTACCATCCCTAGTCGTCAGTCTCAGAGCAGTAGCTCCCGTTTTGAATTATTTCATGTTGACATTTGGGATCTGAGTCGTGTCCCAGATCACCAGGGACGCAGGTTTTACCTAGTCATGGTTGATGTTTTCTTGATTGTCATGGGTGTTCTTCAACAAAGAATAAATATGAAGCAGGGGATGTGATCAAAAATCTTATCAATGAAGTGCAAAATGTTTTTTCTTCTACTGTGAAAATTGTGCGTACGGATAATGCTTTGGAGTTTACTACTCATGCTCTTTCTCACTTCTTGTCTCGTGGCATTATCCATCAAACAACATGTGCTTACACGTCTCAATAAAATGGCATTGCAGAAAGAAAACATCGTCATCTCCTTGATATCACTCGAACTCTACTTATCCAGAGTTATGCTCCCGTTTCTTTTGGGGTAATGTTGTCCTTATGGCATGTTATCTGGTGAATCGTATGCCATCCTTTGTCTTATGTGAGAAAGTTCCTCTTTCAATTGTCTTTCCTGACAAAGAATTGTTTTCCTTTACTCCTCGTGTCTTTGGCTCTATTGTGTTTGTTCATCAGCTCTCTCCGGGACTTGACAAGCTCTCACCTAGGGCTGTCAAGTGTGTGTTTGTTGGGTACTCTCGTACTCAAAAGTGTTACCGGATGCTATGACCCTTTAAACAAGAAATATTATGTCAGTACTGATGTCACCTTCAGTCTGTGGTATATTTCTCTCCAAGTGATAAGTTGACTTCCTCCACTACTGATGATGAGATTTATGTTCCACCTCCTCTGCGTATGTTTGTTCCCATACCAGCTCCTATTATTCTACCACCACCACCTCCTCCTCCACAACCACTTATGCCACATTTATCGAGATTTTATACCCGTTGTTATGTCCCTGCTCACGGAACTCGTTATTCATCCATCATGTCCCAAGTTTGTCCAGGTAATATTACTAACGATGGGACTGAAAATGTGCAAGTGCGGAGATCTTTGTAGGAGAATAGCATACCGGCGAGTATTGTTGATGACTTGGATGTACCTATTGCCTTAAAGAAGCCGAAGCATACCTGTGCATCTTATCCACTTGCTTCACATGCTTCATTCCATCGCCTGCTGGTGATTTTCATAGGTTTGTTGTGGCCTTATCTACCGTGAAGATACCACGGAATTATCATGATGCCTTGAAGGAGAGCTGCTGGCGTTCGGCCATGGAGGAGGAAATGGTTGCTCTGCGGTCACGTGGTACATGGAGCTTGGTTGTTAGTTGTAAATGGGTATTTACAGCCAAATATCATGCAGATGGCAGCATTGATCATTACAAAGCAAGGCTAGTGGCACGTGGGTTCACTCAAACATATGGCATGGATTATATGGACACATTTTCTCCAGTTGCACATTATTCCACTCTATGTGTCCTTTCAGTTGTTGTGGTACGTGATTGACCCTTGTTTCAGCTTGATGTTAAGAATGCCTTTTTGTATGGGGATCTGTAGGAAGAAGTCTACATACAACAGTCTTCGGGATTTGCTACTGAGGGAGAGTGTCAGATGGTGTGTAGACTTCACAAGACAATATAAGGTCTTAAATAAAGCCTGTGGGCATGGTTTTAGAAGCTTTCTGACCTAATTCAGAAGCAAGGGTTCAAAAGATCAAATGCTGATAAGTCTTTTTGGTCCAGAAGACTCCCAGAGGTACTGTCGTCATGGTGTATGATGATGATATGCTTGTTACGGGAGATGATATGCAAGGGATAAAGATGGCAAAAGCATTTTTAGGCCATCAGTTTGTGACTAAGGATCTTGGTACCCTACGATATTTTTTGGGGTTGGAATTTACTAGGAATGTGCAGGGTCTTGTAACGATCCAAAGGAAATATATTGCAGACATGCTTGTTGAGACAGGCATGATCGGCTATCGACCCTCGACTACTCCCATGGATCCTAGCATGAAGTTATATGAAGATGATACAGAGGAGGTTGACAGAAGATATAGAGAGATGGTGGGAAAGCTTCTCTATATTACTATCACTAGACCTGACATCGCTTTTGCAGTGAGTCGGGTGAGTCAGTTCATGGAACAGCCCAGACAAGTACATATGGACGCCATATACATGATACTGAGATATCTAAAGTCGTCTCCAGGTGCAGGACTATTGTTCAGGAAAGAAACAAACATCTTTGTTCTTGCATGTGCTAATGCGGATTATGCAGAATGCCCTAAGGATCGGAAGTCTGCTTCAGGTTTTGCAGTGTTTATTGGCACATGGATGCAAAAAACGGTCTAAACAGTCGTTTAAACGGCCTTAAGTGGTCTTTTAGACAGCCTGAAACATTCTTTTAAGAACATGGGCCTACTTTCTTCAAAGAATCACCATTATCCATGACTTTTTAGATTCATGCTGTGAATTGTAATTGTTTATCTTGTCTATTTTGACATTTGACTATGCATTCTAGTTGTTTATGTTATTTATTTTGACATTTGGATGAAACATTTCCTTGAATATGACAATATTTGATCTATATTGTGAATAAGTGATTATATTTTTCTTATTTATTTATGTTTTTTTATTAATTATATGTATGTAATATTTTTTATTAATTAAAAATGCAAAACCGCATAACTCGTTCAATTTCCGTTTAACTCCCGCATACCGTTTAATCAGTAATCAGTAACCCTACCGACTGAATAACGCATACCGCTTTTTGCAACCTTGGTTGAATCTGAGTACAGGGCTATGGCACAAGCAAGTACAGAGATGATGTGGGTTCGAGCTGTGTTAGAAGATTTGCATATAGATGTACCTCTACCCATGCAATTACAATGTGACAATCAAGCAGCACTATTTATTGTTAATAATCCTTCATTTCATGAAAGAACAAAGCATATTGAGGTAGACTGTCATTATACCAGAGATATGATTCAAAAGAGCTTGATTTCTACTTCTCATGTCAGTTCAGGAGAGCAGACTGCAGACATCTTTACCAAGACATTACTCAGAGGGCCATTCCAGAAGTGTTCTTCCAAGCTGAGCATGATTGACATCTATGCTCCATCTTGAGGGGGAGTGTAGAGATATTTCTAGATCCTATGTACTATTTCTGTTATGTTTAGTTTCTTTGATCCATCTTATGTAATTTCCCATAGGCCTTCTCTATATAAGAGAGCCTAAGGTTCTTTGGAATAAACAATTCACTCTTTTCTTCCAACAAATACCATGCCCATCATCCTCCTGTAACAATGATATCATCAACATAGACTAGTATAACAACGATACCTCTCTAATTCCTATAAATAAATAGTGAATGATTTGCAGTCGATCTTGTAAACCTCTCCTTCTCTATTAAGTCTGAGAGCTTCTAAAACCATGCTTTGAGACTTTGCTTAAGACCATAGATAGCGTTATGAAGTCTGCAATCCTTCTGACACCCCCTCTCAACAGCAAAACTAGGTGGTTGTTGCATATAGACTTCCTCCTGTAATTTACCAAAGAGAAATGCATTATTCACATCAATTTGAGACAAGGACCAGTCTCGTATCACTGCAACTGAGAGAAGGATCCACAGTATAGAATGACAAGCCATAGGAGAGAAGTTATCATGATAATCCACCCCATATGTTTATGTGAACTCGTGAGCCACAAGCCTCAACTTGTAGCTATCAACGCTGACATTTACATGGTTCTTCAATGTAAACACTGCTTGCATCCAACCACAGATGCTCATGTAAGTGCGGTAACAAGGCTCCACGTGCCACACGACTATAGCGCGACCATTTCCTCCTCCATAGGAAGATGCCACTAATTGTTCTGTATCCCCTCTTAGTGTATATGTGGGATCGCTACGACTGACTAACACATGACAAACCTCTTGGAATCCTTTGAAAGACGACTCAAAGAGACATGAACAGTGAGGTGGATACGTAGCACACATATGTCTCTGCTTCTGTAGAGCAATGCGCACATCAAGGTCATCTGCATCCTCAATGACTTGTAAAGGAGCTTCCTATGAAGGTACATGTTCGTCGTGAAAAGTAACTTGCTGCATAAACAAATCACCAGTGCGCGTTAGTAGAAACAATATGTTCATAACATACCTGGGATGTGTTGGATGATGAGGAAGGCCCATGAGTAGGGGAAACAGTATGAGGCATGCAAACATAAAAATAAGATTAAAAACTGAGACAACGTACCGGGTGGTAGGAGGAAGGAGCAACCACAATAGAGGGTAGAGACGGTGGAGGTGGAGCTGACAAAGTTGGTCATGGTGGAGGTGGTGGAGGAGCTGTGGCGTAGGGAGAAAAGACCCCTATCGGGAAACTCAATCAAAAAAAGGAATCTTTTCACCTAATACCGAGGACGGTATCTGGTCGACCAGGTAACAAGCAGTGAGAACAGCATCCTCCTAGAAGGAATGAGGAGCACGACTCTGAATGAGAAGAGTCTTGGTCGCATCAAGAAGATGATGATGTTTACGCTCTGAAACATCATTCTACTAAGAAGTATACTGGCAAAACGTTTGAGGTATAATGCCATGAGACTGAAAGAACTGAGATAACTGAGTAGTACAAACTCCAAGGCATTATCAAAGTGATCATATGTAATCATAGCAAAAAAAATATTCTTTATTTCATAAATAGAGGATTCAATGACAAATCCATTATCAAACTTGTTTTTCAATAGAAAAACTCATGATAATCTATAATAGCCATCGATAGCTACAAGATAAAACATGTGTCCTTGATGGTTAGGGACACAAATAAGACCCCAGATATCGAAATGCACTAACTCAAACAAAGAACTACTGCTACGACTCTGACGACCATGATAACTAAGAAGGGCATAAGCTATACCAGAAGTACTAGCATATGCTGAGGTAGCGATGTCAGACGAGCCCAATTGAACATTAGAGAGTCCATGAATGGGTGGCATGATCTCCCTCTGATGGGAGACAAACTCATCGAACCTCTGGTCAATAGAAGTGGCAGGAGCAGTAGGAGTCTCAAGCTACTCTACGACACGAGCAAATGTTAGAAAGCCATGCTTCGAGTAGCATATATCCCCGGAGTGACCACAATAGTGACAGTAAGTACATGGCTGATGTGAACGAGCACCTCCCCTACCACGAGTACTAGGTCTTCTAAACTCAGAAGATTCTCCTCTACCGTGGGATGCGTCTAGACGAGGAGGTCTAAGTAAAGGCCAAAAAAGGGATTGTAATCCTGTTGAGTCTGTGGTATGCTTCCTCCATGGGAGGTATGGTAGCATCAGCAAGTAACTGAGATCGTGCGGCAACATATCCAAGATCAAGAGCAACCAAAAAGATACCAACCATGGTGGCTTCTTGAAAGCCTTCTGTTGTTCCGGAGATGCTCCCAGCAGCATGAAGTTGTGGAGCCTATCAAACATGCCCTTGAGCGACATATATAAGATATGAAGAGGATGGTCATTCCAATTGACCAGAAAGCTGTCATGCTGGAGCTATAGTATCTTTGTCTCAGCCCACGCTCAAAAGTAGGTGGCGGCGAGGATGTCCCACATTTTTTTAACAGTGAGCTAATGCAAGATATCATTGACTATCTCCATGATTAAGGTACCGCATAGCTAAACACGTGGATACATGTCATCTTGCTCCCAAGAGGCATTAGCCCCAGCCTTTTTGGCCAGCTCATTATGTGTCAAAATGTGCTTCTTCCCATTGCACTGCATAAGGATCATGAATTGCATAGCTCATAACTCGTAGTTGGTCATATCCATCTTGACTATGGGTGCTGGATCTTTAAAGACACTCTAAGATGTGATATCGACCTTGTTCTCTGACATGATACCTGAATAGGATGAAAACTAGGGCTATAGACTGAAGTGAACGTGTCTACACGAACATATGGGCAATTGATTATGAGCGCAGACTCACGCCACAACTATTCCCATCAATCAAGGGAGCGCTCTAAGATACATAAATGAATCTAAAGGTTTGATTTCACTAGAAACTACCTAAAATCACGCCATTGTGAGACCTCGAGAGGCGCAACTACGAAAGTTGGTGCCCTAGGAGGTGAGAAAGGGCCATCAAAGTGGCGATGAGTGTCGATAGCGAGGTCATGTGTAGGGCTACAACTACCTGAGAGAGTTGTGTGGGCCTGCTAGGGCGACGGTGAGCGCAGGGGGTGTAAAGGAGGGGGACTATGGCAACAACACTCCAGTATAGGAACGTTGCAATGATACATGTGGAAAGAGAAATACTAAATTAAATAATCAATGGAGCTCTTTTATATAGAGAGGAGAAACCCTAAAAGGCAAATTGCATAATAGAGATAAGAGAAATAGAAAATACATAAAAAATAAGGAAAGATAAATATATCTCTCAACAGTATCTAATGCTTAACTCCCACCTAACCCTAATTACTTATCTTAAACAACTCCTGAGTTAAACAAATCTTAAGCCCTCTCAAGTATATGAACATGACCCATAGCAAGGCCATTTACTCAAAGCAAAGCACCTCTTAATCATCAAACAAAGTGAGTTCAAAGCACCTCTTAATCATCAAACAAAGTGAGTTCACTGAGTTGTGAGCTTTACTCTCTTATTCGTGTGTGCTTCACAAGCTCTTAGACTCATTCATGCTCTCATCTAAAGGCATCCATCATCAGCGAGATGTTCTACACCTTATTCAATTTTTTTAAAGCCATGTAAGTTTGCGATATTACAGTTTACTATTAAGGCATGTCTTTAAGTTTGGTGTGCTTATGTACCCGATTGTGGGTTCCTTTCTCTATGGGAGAGAAAATCTACCTCCAAAGTTGTCCAAGGATGGGAACTTCATGCAAGAGCTTGTGCTACACTCGGTTCAAAGTGGCATAGTAGTGGACGGTAGCTTTGCCAAAAAAAGCCAAGAGAAAATTATAGAGAGGAATGTTCTAGGTTATGGTTTTTACCCCATGGGGTCTACATTAAAATGAATGTGTGCATATGGTTTACATATCATTTATCTTATCTCTTAATTTTAAGAGTTGCACATGTTATTTGGATATACATATTGCATGATTTAACTCCCTTATGCAAAATGCGCATTTGAAACCATCGCTACTTTGTAGTTTCTACCAAATTCACATTTGATATCGAGCTACTTTGTTCCTTACCAAATTCACATATTGGTTCTACTTCAATGAAAATCCTTACACTCCAAAGCCCGGGCCTTATGTTGACTCTATCTTTTGACTCTACTATAACAATGTCATCTGCAAACAACATGCACCAAGGCACCTTCTCAGTATTTGCTACTTTATTGTGTACAAATCAAGGTAAAAGGTAAGGTCTAGTTAGGGTCCTTACACAAGATAATATTTAATCATACATATCTCTTATGATGTTGATATATGGGTGTAAAAAATGATGTTGATATATATATATATATATATATGTATGTATATGTATATATTCTAAGGTTACATAAATTTTAACGAAGACTACCTACACAAAATGACTTAAGTGTTAGCAATATTCAAGCCTCTTGGTTGACCCCTTTGTTATCACATTGAAATCATCAAGCCTTTATTTCACGACAACTCCAACTTTGGTTGTTCTCCCACTATAACACATAATTCTATCTTTCATATATATATATATATATATATAGGAGAAACTTCAAATGAGGCGGGATCTCACCATATATTTGGTGAGCCACCCTCAATTTAGGCATATTTCCAATATATTTTACAATTTCTTGTTTCATACATATAACAATAAACATTAACACAACATGTATAGTGAAATAAAATTATGAAATATTATTATATTTGATGGAAATGTTAATTTAAAATTGGATGATATATTTTACAAAATTCATTTTTTTACAACTTGCAGTTTATACTTTTACAAAACTGTTACAGAGTTTTTACTAAATTCACAGTGGCCTTTACAATTTCAGAAAAGCCTCCACCTCATTTGAAAGGTCCCCTATATATATATATATATATATATATATATATATAAGACAGCTTCAACTAATGGACCATGCACAAAGGCCCATAGTAATCTAAAAGAAACTTCAAAAAACAACTCATTCGAACAGTATGGTCCGATGGTTCAATAGTGAGATCTCCACCTCAAGAGTCCAAAATCCAAATCTTACAAATAGAAAAAAAATACACAAACTTTCAGAGAACACAAATAAAACAAGACGCATTTTACCATTAACTAATCAACATTTGTAACCTTAACGGATAAAAAACAATGCAATCATCTTTGGCAGCGAATTCAACACAAGTATCTTTCGCTTACTTTCAGTTTTCTTTGTTAGATATCTGTTGGAAAATAAAGAATGCGGAAGCGAATATCATAGAAAAATAAGCACGAAGTACATGGGATTTAACGTGGAACCCTACTTCTTAAGGAGCGAGATGAAATCACGGGAGAAAGCCTCAAAGGACCATATTTTTTCATTGAACTTTTTCATTGGATACAGGAGGTCTGGGGCTTCTTATATAGCCTTCACAGACTCTCCAAGTCCCACCATTGTTAAATATGGGACTAAACTTTGGATGTGGTAAATGGATCTTGGAAGGATTCATTTACCCATCTTACATGATAAATGACACATTCTCTAACACTCCCCCTCAAGCAGGAGAATGCAATGCTCAGCTTGGACAAAAAGAAAGAAATCTCAAACTCACACTACATGACACTACAGACAATATCAACTCAACGCGCACAACTGTCGGCTGTTGTCGAGGACGTTACTTCTCACGACGTGCAGGTAAGGAGGAACAAATAGGCTGGAGTGCAAGTCAAACTGAATATCCTTGTCAAAGAGCATGTGATATGTATTGCGCATGTCAGAGTTACTACAACTGAAAATGAGTCGCCACTTGGAGAACTCTTGCCCGCCACAATAATGTGGTCAACTACTCCATCTCTGAAAGGGCCAAACTGAAAAAGCCGTAGAGACAATCCTCATTGGACTCCATGGTCGTTGGAGATTGGAGTCTGAAAAAGTCTCCTCGTCAGAGAACTGGGTCTCTCCGATACTGGCTCAGAGAATGGGATCTCTACTCTGGAGTCCCTATGAAACCACACGAAAATCCTAGCCCAAGTGGCACAGGGAATGGGATCTCTACTCTGGAGTCCCTATGTAACACATGAAAACTCTGACCAAAAACAAAAGATGGGGACCACATAAAAAAATCGCACACATATGCGTCTGAAAAGGAGTCTCTCTCTGGAGAATTCGAAGAAAAATGGGTCACTCAAATATGGAGTACCTCGAACTTAGACTCTAAACCAATCTAAAGAGTCTGAAACTGAACTGTAGAGTCTGAAAATCAGGCTGGTCTATAGAATCTGAATACGAGTTGTAACTCTACACAATACTCTCCCTTTCTCCCATATTTGTTGGAAAATAGTGGCATCAACAAAGTTGGGAGAAGACAAGAAAATGGGGAAAACATGAATCACATAAGTCAATAATTATTTTTTCCGGCTTTCTCAATATTTTTTAATCATAATTTTCTCAGCTATTCCATTTTTATAGCCGTCTCTTTTTTAGATTTTTTTCAAATAAGCCATTCACATTTTTTCGGTTTTTCTTTTTGCAAAATTTTTTCAGCGTATGACTTTTCTTTTATAAGCGGTTTTCTTAAATTGAACCCAATTGGGCCCACCATACAATGCAACTCCTTTATTCTCAATGCACAACCCAATTAGGGTCCTAAAAAAATGCAACTCCATTTTTCAACTCTCACGACCAACTGTGCCAGTTTGCAGCAGCCCCTCCTTTTATAATAAAAGGACCATTGGGCCCTTTCTTTTATTCACCACTAGGGTTCCCAGTTGGGAACCCATATAATTCCATCGTCGTCGTATGCGCTAGAGAAGCATCACGAGATCCGAGAGGAGGGTGGTGCGATCTAAAAGTGATCTAGGCGGAGCAAGAGACCTCGAGGGGCGGTGATCTGGAGGGGCCTCAATAGGGACCTCGAGTGGCGGCGCAAGAGGTCCTTTGAGCAGCATGCGACGATCTGGACATGAAGATAGATCGTCTTGGAGTGGCGCTAGTGTCGCCACCCTGGTTCTCGAAGGAGGAGAGCCACCGCCTTGGAACTTGTGCTCGAAGGTGCTGGAGGCGGTCTGGTAGTGAATATTAGGACTACTTGGCTTGTCGGCAAAGGGAGTTGGGGCTACTTGACCTTGAAGACCACCGTCGGTGGGCTGCAGGTAGCTATAAGCGTTGCAGTTAGTTGTTGATTGCACGAAGAAACCCTCCAAGAGCTTTGTTAACGGCTTCGAGGTTGTAGGGATTGTGTTGTAATCAGGTCGATTTTTTATGGGGCCATCATGGCAGATCCACGATTTTATGTGCTGCAATATGGAGAACAATGTAGGGCTCCATATCTTGTTCCTTCTTCGAGAACAAATAAAACCTTGCCACAGGAATTGCAGTGGCCAGAATTCAAACAAATAAAAAAACTTTGAAGAACAATCCCCATAATTGACTCCTATGATATGAATAGGAGAGATAAATCTTCTACAATAAACCCTAGACTGCTCTGGTACCATGTTAGAAAATAAAAAATACGGAATTAAATATCAGAAATAGAAAAATAAACATGAAGAACACAGGATTTAACGTGGAACCCTACTCTCTAATGAGCATGATGAAACCATGGGAGAAGGCCTCAAAAGCCATATTTTTCATTGAACTTTCTCCTTGGATACAGGAGGATTGGAGCTTCTTATATAGCCTCCATAGACTCTCCAAGCCCCACCACTGGACTAAACTTTGGATGTGGTAAATGGATCTTGAGAGGATCCATTTACCCATCTTACATGATAAGTGACTCATACTCTAACAATATCGACACAGTTTTTAAAAAAACAAAAAGTCTAGACACTATAAACTGAACATAGAAAAATAAACTCACTTTTTTTCCTATTCCACCTGGTTTTTTTTGATGATGTCCTCTTTTGCTTGCACCTTCTAAAAACGTTGGAAGAAAAATGATTATAGTTGTCATTCTCATGGTTGTCTGCTTTCCCATGTAACATTCTTTTGGTATCAGCATACAAATCCTCCCACTCATCCTGTATACGCAATTGCAAGTGTCAATTTAAACTATAACCACATAAGTGCATAGGGTTTTAGATTCTGGGTATCAAAATCACTGATAGTAATACTCATGAGCTTTTCAGCTATCACAGTCCTTGAACGAAAGAGGATAGAAAAAATTAATATGAACGATGCTACACAAAAAAAGACTTTACCTGGACTGATTGTTTAATATATGAACCTTTTAAAAGAAAATCATTAAGAGCTCGCTTTGCATCTGCTCGCTTCCTTCGGACCACAAATCTAATACAATTCTGAGTCAAAGTTGTACAAACGTCAAGTTATTGAAATATCATTATCTTTGTTCTTAATTGCTAGTTAAATTGGGAAAGATTACGTTCAAGCAGTGATGATGACTAAAAATATCGAATACAAACAAGGCTACGTGATATGGCACAAAAGCCAACCATCTAGAAAGCTTCCCGTAAGGCACATAAGAATGAAATACTGATATGTTTGCCTTCAAGAAATACTCTGATGAAAAATCAAAGAAACGTTTTTGGTTCAAACATGAGTATTTACTATTTGTGTGGATATAAGATGGATGGTGGGTACATATTCTTCCATTATTCATGCACCCTTTTTATGCTCTTTTTTCTGTTTAGGGTTCTTTCACTATTATTCCATGCCTCTCCCCATCTGGAGGGATAGGCTTTTCATAATGAATAAATTATGCCTTTCTTCCACCATGGCATCAGATCATTGGTCCTAAACCAGTAGTTTGATACCCACCATCCAAGCGTAGCCTCGACACGGTTTCACATCTTCCCAATGTTGTCAATGTCAAAGAACCATGCACATGCATCACCCTAGGGGCTTCAACATTGCCCAAATGTTCAAGGTCCCCCTCTCACATGCACTTCAAACCCAAGGTGCGGCGTCACCTTGCATCATGTCCTCCACATGATCGGGAGAGCACCAAGCTCATCACTCACACAGTGGTAATTTTCAATGGAGCCAAGGGGGTACCATCCCTATGTGATCAAGCATGGGAAGAGAAGTTTATCAGACATCGAATCGATCCATCATGTTATATTTTAGTTGGAGTCCGTGGGGAAAATACTACTTGGAGAATGTATTTCATCATGCATAACTCTCCTCGAGTCTTGGCTTTTGTAGTTTTTCTTATAATTTTAATCTAACCATGGGGGACACCTTTGTGTGTTCCCTCCTTTTTTCCTCAAAAAAAAATGTTCAGAGGCGTTCGGTTGGTCCATCCCCACGCAATGATCAAGCAATCATCCAAACAATAGAACTCCTTCAAAGCCCTTGGTAAATGCACCTTTACAGGGTCACTGATAAGATGGGAACATGTGTTATATGCGATTAAACACACTCAACCTCTTCATTCCAGACCCTTCACACATGGGTCACTTACTCAACCTAATTCATCTTAGTTAGGGCACGTAATCACGAGAACTTATTTCCAACATCGTGTATATTTATACATGAGACTAATTGTTGAATTGAGACCCTAATTTTAGACTTGCTAGTTGATTGGGCTTTCTCTAGCAATATTTCATGTCCTCAGAGACATCGTGTTCGAGAGAGTTCAATATACACATCATCCCTTTCAGCTATTCTCTCGTGGTTTCATCCCGCTCCTTATGGAGTAGGTTCCATTTTAATCACGGTGTCCTTTCAAGTTCTTTATTACTTATCTATGATTGCACTTTTGCATTGTCGTTTTTTACAATTACTACACCTTTTTGGAGTTCTTTTTTAATGAACGTTAATTATTGATGATATTGATACTACCTCCAAGGTTTCAGGTTTCTGTGATGCGAGACCAATCAGTCATTTTGAGTACGATGCATTTCACCAGCACCATAGGGATGCACAATAATTGCCCAAATTGCAAGCTATTGCTAGGGATGGACAATTTGAATTGTAATGGGCATTATTTGTCCATACTGAGTATGGTGGGTATGACACTCTACTCATCTGAAGCTTCAATGTGTTGTATTAGCCCATGATTTTCCTTGTGTTTTATTAGCCCATGATTTTCCTTTGATCCTCTTATATGTAAGTCATATTACTATCTAACTAGCTTATTGTTTTGACATATTCAATATGTTTCAAGAGATACTAGTAGAATAAGTAATTACATAAAGCCGAAAAGAGAAGTGTGTCTATCGCATGACGCAATCTCCATATGTTAAATATGCTACCGTTAGTTCAGAGACTACAATTATTGTATCTCATGTTTTAGTCATCTAACCTTGCAAAAGATCAAACGAGTTTTTCCAAATCTATCTCCACAATGGAAGTTTAAGTGTGATTTGTGTCAGATTGTGATGCACCATCCTAAAGCATGGCAATATCAGTCTGATTGATCATTTTGAAATATTACATATATGGTATTTAGCACCTTAGTAGTGTTCCTAGTCATCGAAAATGTTTATTGCATTTTCAGGGTTGTCATTTTGGAATTTAAGCATAAAGTGGGATATGCATCGCATGTCTTTACTAGATAAAGTGAAAATTAATTTCCAGTTAATCGAAATTGTGTGTTCTAACAATATTCTTTAGTTCATCACTTCTTCATCACACAAATCTCCTCAGGGCTTGTGTTCTTTTCACCAGACTACATGCCTCTATATATCCTAACAGAATGAGATAGTTGAGAGAATGCCTGTGCATATTCTTGATATTACTTGGATCCTATTAACACATTGAGCATTGGGGGAGTTTTTGATTTAATGATGCAATCCCATTTATTACCCACCACAAGTCTCAAACCTAGCAATCAGAGGTATTTTCTCATTTATTGGTGGACAGTACTATCTACACACTTGTGTGTGGTAGATTTCATGTATCATGGCTCTTCTTCTAATGTTTCATAAGATTGTGAATCGGTTCACTTTTAGATTCTTGAAGGGTTACGTCGAGCCGTCAAGGCATAATCAAAGAAGGCCTATTAACACATTGAGCATCGAGGGGAGCCATCTTAAATGCTCTCTGTTTTTTTAAGGGAGCCTCAGAGGTTACGGACTTTTGTTAGAAAGAGGTGTTGACTGGTTTGTTAATTTATATTGCCATCACAAAGGTTTTTTTGGAGGAGTTTGATTTGTTTTGTGTCGAGATGTCCATAATAGAGGATTTGGAGTAGTTAGCAATACATGAGTATTAGAGCATGACGAGGGTTTTTGAGTTTAAATGAAGCAAGATTTAGGAGTTGTACACACTACAAGGCCAAAAGTAATTTCTTTATGAAGGTTAAGGATTAAAATGTACGAGATCTTGGAGATACCATAATGCAACAAAGTGATGTTGTCTTCCTTCAAGAAATGAAGATGAATACCTAGGATGATTGTTTATCGTGATCGATACATGTTCCGAGCTCGTTAAAGTTTAGGACTATCGAATTGGTGGAGAGATCCAACACGAGTTACACGACTCTTCTTAATTGGAATGGGAATCTTTTCAATCTAGAGGACAAGGTGGTCGAAAGGCATGTACTTTTGATTTTCGTGGAAGGGGGGTTGATGGTGTGTTTTTCGCATTTTGGGGGTATGGTCTAACTGATGAACTATGGAGAGAAGATCTATGGAATTATCCCTGGCTATATGTTTTTCCCATGGTTCCTTGGCTTATTGAGGGTAACTTCAAGGTCACTCTCCTAGCAAGTGATCGGTCAAATCTTCATGGTGGAAAAGATCAGGGATCCCTGATGTTTTCTCTTCTTTGATCAGGGGACTTCAGCTAAAGGAGTATGACATGCTCGAAAGATGCTTACTTGGCATGACTCGAGCTCCTGAACTCAATTAGATTGGTTCTTAATTTCTGTTGAGTTGTTAAACATCTTGCATTTTGCTTTTGATCAATGTAATTCTGAGATCCTGCTAAAATCAGGCTCTCTCTCCTGGGAATCCGAAGAGGGAGCTCACCCTTGATCTTTCTTATATTTAAGCTGTGAAAGAATGATAAGAAAAGATGATTCGTTGTTTATTCAAGAGGTCTAGGGGTCCTTATATAGGACTAAACCCTAGAGGGCTCAAAGGAGAATATTCTATAGAATATTCTTTAGAATATAGAATATTCTCTATAGAATATTCTCTTAACAAATAGCCACATAGAATATTCTCTTAACATAAAAGCCCTCGTGGGATTACAATAGAATATTCAAAGAAGGAAATCTTCTGCAATCTCTAACACTCCCCCTCAAGTTGGAGCATATCCATCGATCATGCCCAACTTGGAAGATATCCAGGAAAGGCGCTTCTTTGATAAGGCTTTTGTGAATATGTCTGCAAGCTGAAGATCTATTGAGATGTGGTGTAGAAATCTTGCCTTCTCGTACAGCATCACGAATAAAATGACAGTCGATCTCAATGTGTTTGGTCCTCTCATGGAACACAGGATTTGTAGCAATATAAGTGGCAGATTTGTTATCGCAGTATAGAGGAACAGGAGTAGTGATAGCAATATTGAGTTCTTGCAAAAGAGACAGTAACCAGGTAATTTCGCATGTGGCTTGGGCCATTGCCCTACATTCTGCCTCTGCACTGGATCGGGAAACCACCGTCAGCTTCTTGCTCCTCCAACTAACAAGGTTACCTCCTACCATCATCGCATAGCCCGTCGTAGAACGACGATCCTCAGGTGAGCTTGCATAATCAGCATCAGCATAAGCAGCAACCTTAGTGTATCCATTTGCCCCATAGAATAGACCATGTCTAGGGGATTCCTTCAGGTAGCGAAGGATCTGAAGAACATCTTGCCAGTGACTGTAGCATGGTTTCTCCATGTGTTGGCTAGCTCTGTTCACAGCATATGATATGTCTGGCCTAGTAACAGTAAGGTACAGAAGTTTGCCAACCAGGCTTCTGTATCTTGTAGTATCTTCAAAGGCAGGATCATCTGGTGTAGAATGTTTCTTTGGTTCTGCAGGTATGCCAGATGGCTTGCACCCAAGTAATCCTGCTTCAGTTAGTATATCTAAGCAGTACTTTCTTTGTGACATATGAAGCCCCTTCTTGGTGCGTAAGACTTCTATACCTAGAAAATAGCGAAGTTGCCCCAGATCCTTGGTGACAAAAACCTTTTGCAGAAAAGTCTTCACTTGTAGCACTCCTTTATCGTCATCACCTGTAACAACCATGTCATCCACATATACAGCTAGTATGACAGTACCTGTTGATCGTTTTCTGACAAAGACTGAATGGTCAGATGTAGTTCTCTGAAAGCCCAGAGTGCTAATCTCTGAACTAAGTCTCTCAAACCATGCCCTCGGACTTTGCTTTAGACCATAAATTGCTTTGCGAAGTCGGCAAACATACTCCCCCTCGACTTCGTAACCTGGGGGTTGCATCATGTAAACCTCTTCCTCAAGATCACCATATAGAAATGCGTTCTTGACATCCAGTTGAAAAACAGGCCAGCCTTTGTTCACGACTACAAAGAGGATAGTGCGAATAGACCCCATCCTGGCAACAGGTGAAAAAGTCTCCAAGTAATCAACTCCATATGTCTGTGTAAAGCCTTTTGCCACAAGTCTTGCTTTCAGTCTATCAATAGAACCATCTGGAGAATGTTTCGTAGTAAAGACCCATCTGCAGGCAACATGCCTGACACCTTCGGGACACGGAACTAGATCCCATGTTCCTCTGGAATTGAGAGCATCCATTTCTTCATTCATAGCTTGTCGCCACCCGTGGTCCTGTAATGCAATGTGATAGTCTCTTGGGACAGAGATTGTCATAAGAGCATCTGCATATCTTTTATCAGAACATGATAGGCTATCAGTGGACGTGAAATTAGACATAGGATGGATAGTGCATTGCCTCTTTGTTCTGCGTAGGGCAATGGGAAGCTCATGAGGATCATCCGGAGAAGTATTGGTGGGGCCACTTGAAGATGGCATATTTTCCTGCAACAAAGGAACTGGTAGAGGAACAGGAACAAGAGGGGACACATGTTTTCTTTTATAGACAATTGGTGGAGGAGGAAGTTCTAATGGTATGTCAGACACATCTTGATTGAAGAAGCGAGTTTGTTCGAAAAAGGTGACATCAGCTGATATATAATAGCGTTTACCACAAGGATCATAGCATCTATACCCTTTCTTTGTTTGGGAATAACCCAGAAAAACACATTTAATTGCACGTGACGATAATTTGTTTGTAGTATGAAAGTTGTGAACAAAGGCGGTGCATCCAAAAATCCGCAGAGGTAGAGGAAATGGTGAGTCATTTGGATACAATAAGGCAAAGGGTGTGGAGCCATTTAGGGAGACAGAGGGAACTCTATTGATAAGATGGACAGCAGTGAGAATAGCATCTCCCCAATAGGTTTTGGGGACCTTCATTTGGGTAAGAAGAGAGCGGGCAATGTCGAGGAGATGTCGAAGTTTTCTTTCGGCTACCCCATTCTGTTGGGAGGTATATGGGCAAGAGGTTTGATGGATAGCACCCTGGGAAGCAAAGAAGGATGTCAAATCATTTTGTGTAAATTCCAATGCATTATCAGAACGAAATATTTTAACAGTAGTGGAGAAGCTGTTTTTGACATAGTAAAAGAAATTCTTGACAATATTGTTAATTTCTGAGCGTTCCTTTAACAGAAAAACCCAAGATGATCGATTGTAGTCATCCACAAAGACAGCAAAATATTTATGACCACTTAGACTTCGGACCGGACAGGGTCCCCAGATATCACAGTGAACAACTGCAAAAGGAGTACGGCGGCGAGGCTCAGTTCGTGCAGGAAAGGAGGCTCGATGATGTTTCCCGAACTGACATGCTTCACACTCAAAGGGTTTCAGCATAGAAAGTTCAGGGAACATCATGGAGAGAGCTTTAGCAGAAGGGTGACCAAGACGAAGGTGCCATAGAAAAGGATCTTCAGAGATGGAGGCTGCACCAGCAAAGTTGGAATCAGAAGGGATGTCAAGGTAATAGAGGCCGTTCCTCTCATGACCCCACCAAAAATCTTCCTCGTCCGGATGTCCTGAAAATAACAACAAACCTCATCAAAAATAACACAACAGCTAAGCTGATGACATAGCTTCTGTACTGATAGAAGGCTGAGAGGAAAAGCAGTGGCACAATGAACATCTGTCAGATGCAGCTTGGAAGAAAAGTTGACAGTACCAACAGCAGTCACTGGGGAATGATCACCATTAGCAACCCGAACAGTCTTCACAGAGGAAGATGGTTGGGAGGAGGTTAGCAAACTTCCTTCTCCCGTCAGATGGGTAGAGGCTCCAGAATCAATAATCCATGCATGCTTAGAGGAAGAGACAGAGTTTGCTACTGTACCTGAGGTAGTAGCCAGGCTAGCAGTAGGGGCAGAAGCATTACTATCAGAAGGGCTAGATTCTTGCAGCAGTTGTCGTAGGCGAGCATATTCAGAAGCAGTGAATGGGGTTTGTGCCTCGCTGGTTTGCTGAGTAGATGTTTCTGCAGTTGCATCATACGATACTTCATCATAGGCATTGTTAGCATTAGGTTGCATGCCAAACGTTGCCCAGCAGCGATCAGAAGGGTGATTCCAGCGTCCACAGTGTACACATGCTAAATACCGAGCAGAAGAATCACGACCACGTCCACAATCACGTCAGCGTCCAGAGTCACGGCTGCGTCCAGATTCACGACCACGTTCACGCCCTGAGTCACGTCCCCATCCTCCTTGATAGTTATGACGCCCTCTATATCCTGAGGAGGTATAGTGGGCCATCGTCTCTGTAGAGGTGTGGGTGGTAGAGTGCTGAATCGGAGCCTCTAGCTCCTGTAAGCGTCTGAAGATGGTCTCAAGAGTAGGTAAAGTATCAGCCATCAGAAACTGATCTTTCACAGGCTTATATTTTGGATTTAGCCCTGAGAGAAATCTGTAAACCTGTCATTCAGCACGTTCTCCTACTTGTTTATCACAACATGCAGGCTGAAAAATAAGGAGTTCCTCAAAAAGGCTTGTAAGAAGCCTGTAGTATTCGATAAGACTTGATTCTCCCTGAGTGGCAGACCAAATTTTTGTGTATATGTCTGACAGACGAGACTTAGTCGTCTTTTGAGAATATGTACGCTCAAGGTTTTCCCGCATTGCCTTAGCGGTGTCTTTGTAAAGAAGATTCGCAGCAATACTTGGATCGATATTGTTCGTCATCCAAGTGATAACCTGACAATTATCAACAAACCAAGTTTCATAGTCCTTATCAGTTTCCGCAGGTGGAACTTTTGTAAGAACGTAGCTCTTGCGCTGGCCACCAACAAACACTTTGAAAGACCGAGACCATAGAACATAATTTTCGGAGCCCTTCAACTTGATAGAAGTGCCCTGTACCAGTAAAGAAGAAGTAGGGTACGTGGGCTTGATCTCGGCAGACGTCATCGTGGCGGCTTAGGTCAAGAAAAAGTGACCTAGAGAGTATATCTTCCCTCAATTTATCATCAAATACCTAAACCCTCATCAAGAAATAAGAAGGATGAGGCAATGATCGTTTGACGGCACAAGAGGGGGCCTGGCGGAGTCGGCCTAGCGGCGGAAGGAGGCCTTGGGAGGGCTGGCGGAGGCGCCTGGCAGCACGAGGCGGGCATGGCCGACCTAGCGGTGGTACCTGGCTGCCCTAGAGCAGCCTGGCGACGCTCAGCCGAGGCGGCGCGGGCCAAAGGCAGGAGGTGCTGAGACCCGAGGCGGCACGCGGTTGTAGATGAACTTGGAGGGCTGGTGGTGGCGGAGGGGTGATTAGGTCAGAACACCAGCCTAGGACCGCTGCTCTGATACCATGTGAAAGAATGATAAGAAAAGATGATTCGTTGTTTATTCAAGAGGTCTAGGGGTCCTTATATAGGACTAAACCCTAGAGGGCTCAAAGGAGAATATTCTATAGAATATTCTTTAGAATATAGAATATTCTCTATAGAATATTCTCTTAACAAATAGCCACATAGAATATTCTCTTAACATAAAAGCCCTCGTGGGATTACAATAGAATATTCAAAGAAGGAAATCTTCTGCAATCTCTAACATAAGCGTTCATGGTAAATGGAGGATGGTTCCAGAGACCCCATTACTAAACATAAGACAAGTTCTTTGGATGATGGTTCTTTCCATGGTGTGTGCACTATCAAAATCAAAGGGTTTTATGAAAAAGCAGATTTAACATAAGGTTATATACAATCGCAAGTGTAAAAACATAAGGAAGCAAAGGAGCACCATTTGCAAGTTGGATGAAAATGAGAATGAGAAAAATCTCATTAGAGATGAGCTCAAGGGGAGTGAAGGTGGCTATGGAAGCAGTCAAGAAATGTGAGATTGAACTGATGCAAAGGTCTCGCGAGACCTGACTCAAGAAACATGGCATAAATACAAAGTTTTTTCATGTTGTGGTGATCGGCATACGGAGGTGAAATATTATTTATTCATTTCTTGTGGATAGGGTCAAGGTTTAAGGTGATAGGGAGGTTGGTAGTATTTAAGTGGATGGTGGACTCCTTTCGTCAGTTTAGTAGAAGAGCCACGAATGGTGGTTGGAGATGGCTAACTACAGGTGCCACCATGCTTTATCAAGATAAGGCAGACAATCAGGTTTGGGGTTTTCATTTGGATGAGGTTTTGGACAATGGTGTTTGAGCTAGATTGATGGATCACGTAGTCCTGATGGTTTCTCGATGTGTTTTCTTTCAAGAGTTTTGAAAGGTTGTTCATTGTTATATCATGGAGTTGGTTGAAGAGTTTTCTACAGAGAATGATTATTTGATCGAGTCCACAAGGTGTTAAAATTCATTTTTTTGAAGAGTGCCAGAGAAAAGGGAAGACTTGAGGCCCATTGCCATGTCTAATGCCACATATTTAATTATATCGAAGGTACTTGCAAACAAACTCTAATCGGTTATAAAAGATACTATCGCTTAATTACATATAATTTTATCCCAAACATGGAGATGTTGAATAGCCTACTCATGCATATGGAGATGGTGGTCGAATGGAAATATCAACAGGTCAAGGGCATAGTTCAGATGGTGTATATTTACTATTTAGAACAGCTATGATTGTATGGATTAGTGGTTCTTGTAAGCCTCTTGTTAGGTAAGGCTTTTCAGACACCTGGATTGCATGGATGAAGAGATATGTCACCATTGCATCATATGTGGTATCAGTAAATAGGAGTCTGGAAGAATGACTTTTCAGCAATAAAGGAGGGTCAAGCAAGGATGTCATCTTACTCTACTTCTTATCTTGGTGGTTGATGCATTGGTGGCATGGTTGGTCAGGCAGATCGGCATGGTGTTTATTAGTGACATAAATTTTGATAATGACAAAAGGTTAGTTTATAGAGCAGCGGGAAGTATGCAACGGGGGAGCTCGTCGCAGCGGGGAAGTTCATCGCAGCGGGGAGTTTCGTCGCAGCGCGGTTGCTCTGATAAGGGTCGTTCGCAGCAGGGGGGGCGATGGGTCCTTTACAGTGGGGAGGCGTCGTGCCTACGTGGTACGGGGTCGCTCGGAGTGGGGTGGCGATGGGTTGTTCGTAGTGGGTTGGCGAGATGAAGGTCGGAGCGGGAAAATGGTCATTCGCAGCAGGGAAGGGGGGATGCTGGATGGTGCGGGTGGCGCGGTGCAGTTTGTTGGGGGGACAATGAGTGGGTGCATGTTTCCCACATGAAGCCGGGGAAAAGATGCTTCCGCTGTGGCGATCGGGGCCACGTAGCGTCTTTCTTCCCTGTCCCGCTGAGGTGTTTTTCCTACGGGGGAGTGGGCCATCATCGAGCCACATGCAAGTTTGTTTCCGAGCGTGGTTTCGAACGTGTTGTCGAGCGTAGTTCCGAAAGGCAGCCCATGCAGCAGGTTAACGCTCCTGTCGATGGTCACCGGGGGCAACGTAGTTATGCGACGGTGGTTGCGGGAGATGTACAGGATGTTGGCACCCATGCAGTGATCAGCTCCACTCTGGGAAAATTCATATCTTTGGAAGTTCTGAAGGTCCATCTCACTGATTTCCTTGGGTCACGGTTCTCGGGGGACGTGGTGTCACTCGGTGATCATAGGTGTTGTGTTCGTGGCCTCTCTTCAGTACAGAGAGACCGTCTGCTCTCGAATGGCGGGGTGGACGATGTTATCTGGCGACCTCTCCGATTTACAGATGGAGTTGTATCAGACTCGGTGAGATGTGTTGTGAAGGCGTGTGGTGTTCCCTTCCTGTCCCGTTCGGTTTTTTGTTTGGGACAGGCCCTCCGACGATGGGGCTCGGTGCTCGCGGTGTTTGAGGATGGACTGACACCGAGTTCGGATCCGGATGTCACGCTTTTGCTGATGGAATGCAGCAAGTCAGTTATGGGTATTCCCAGAGACTCCATCTTCTTCGCGACGTTGGATGTTGGACGTTTCTGTTTCCAGGTGCAGGTCTTGGAGCCCCCACCTGCGTCGGAGACTCCGGTGTTGTCCGACGTCGCTTCGCCTTCTGCGTCGACAGTGGGGCTCCTGAGGTTCACGTCGCATGGTTCGAGGCACGAGGATGATTCGTTGCGACCTTTGGAGGCCTCTCCTCAGGTCATGTGCCTTGTCGCCCCAAACTTCTCTTTGCCTACTGAGGTGGCAGGGTTGGTGCCCTCTCTCCCGTCAGTGCCTGTCTCTCTGGCTCTTGGTCCTGGGCTCCTGCTCGAACGCGCGGACCCTTCTGCATCCCATTCCTTGGGGGGTCCAAACCCGTTTACCTCTTTCTTCTCGGGCCGTATGGGCTTCTCGGACCCCTTGGCAAGCTCGTTGTTCTCGGGCCGGGTGAGCTTCTCGGATCCCAAGGCATGCTCGCCCCGATTGGCATCGTGTGAGCTGGTGCACAATTTTGGGGGGTCCTGGGGCAAGGTTGTCGATCTCCCTCTGGAGCCGCCGCTCTTCATCAGTGCCCCTATGTTTTCTTTTGTGGGTTCCTCGCGCCAATCCACCTCATCTTCCGCCAGTGCTCGACCGGATGTGGCCGAGGATTCGAGTGATCAGTATCAAGACGCTCACCCTTCAACTGCATCACTGGTGGAATACCCTGCGGAATGTGGTTTTCGTCTTGATGAGGGATGGCGACAAAAAGTCTGGTAAGAGATACAGACATCGGTAGAGATCTCGACCTCGACTCATTGAGCCTCAGTCGTGCTCGGACCTAAAAACAAGCATTGCGGAGGTCTCCGGTGTGATCCGCATTCAGGGACCGTACCCATGTTCTAAATGAAGGTTCTCTCCTGGAACGTTCGGGGACTAGGGCATATGGACAAGAGGAAAATCCTTGGTTCGCGTTTCATTGAATGGAGTTGTGATGTTGTCATGCTGCAGGAGACAAAGCCCCAATCCGTCTCTGATGTTGTTTAGAGATCCTTTGACGCTGGTAGCATTGATGAGTTCAGAGCGCTGGATGTTGTCGGTGCCTCTGGAGGTCTACTTGTGGCATGGAGGTCTTCTGCCTTGACTTACAGCTCAGTGCTTCGCGGGAGACACGTTCTCTCTGTTCTCCTGATATGCGTCAAATCCTCTGCACCCTTGGCGATCTCGTGCATCTACGGCCCTTGTAATTATGTTCGGCGAAGGGAGTTGTGGGAGGACTTGCAAGAGGCGAGTAGAACCTTTGAGGGTATCCCCTAGCTCGTTGGGGGGATTTCAACGTTACACTATGAACAACAGACAGACCGCGCTTCAGGGGAGGCAAGGACCCGGGCTCGGATGAGCTTGCTGACGCTATCGATTGCATGGCCTTGGAGGTTATGGACGTGGGGGGCTCGGCTTACACTTGGAGGAGCTCCAACTGTCTCTCTCGAATTGACAGATTTTTTGCTTCGACAGAATTACTTGAAATGTTCGCGCTATCTTCTGTGATAACTCGCCCGAGAACCTTGTCTGACCATTCACCGATACTCTGGGACTCCGGGGAGTCCCAACCGTAGAGGGATTTCTTTAGATATGAGAAGAGCTGGTTGTTGGAGGAAAATTTTAGAGAGATGATGGTGTCGCATAGGTCCAACGTGGAGGTTTCTGGTTCTAGATTTGTGCAGAAGTTGGTGTCCTTACGCACGTGGTTATGTTCTTTCAAAAAGGAATCCAGAGCTGCCAGGTATGCCGCCAGGTTGGAGGCAGAGGCGGTGGTTAGTAGCCTTGACGCGCAGGAGGATCTTAGGGAGCTCTCGAGGGATGAGCTTGCCACACGCTCGCTGGCTCACAAAATAATTGCGGCTGAAGATCAAAAGCGCATCACTGAATGGAGACAAAGGTCAAGAAATACATGGCTCAGGGAGGGGGACGCAAACACGGCTTTTTTCCATCGCATAGATAGCGGGAGACGTAGGTCAAATGCTATGGAGATCGGTTATGGTGAATGGTATACACGTGGAAGGTGACAGACAAATGGGGAAGGCGATTGTGGATTACTTCAGAGACTTCTCGTCGATGAGGCTGATACGGCTTTGGAGGTGGACGGGGATTAGGGCTCCCTCTTTGCCGACCTCTATGATTGGGGAGGCATAGGTCAAATGCTATGAGATCGGTTATGGTGAATGGTATACACGTGGAAGGTGACAGACAAATGGGGAAGGCGATTGTGGATTACTTCAGAGACTTATCTTCGATGAGGCTGATACGGCTTTGGAGGTGGACGGGGCTTGGGGCTCCCTCTTTGCCGACCTCTATGATTGGGGTTTTGATGTAGGTTGTCTCTTTGGAGGAGTTGAAATCTGCGGTTTGGAGCCTTAATACGGATGAGGCTTCAGGCCCCGATAGCTTCCCTGTTGCTTTCTACAGGGATTTTTGGGACCTCATTTGCGAGGAGGTTTTGGAGTTCATCTCGGAATTTTGTGTGGGTAATGCTGGTTTTGAGAGAATAAATAAATCCCTCATCTTTCTCCTTCCAAAGAGTTCGGCGGCAGAACGCATTGAAGATTTCTGACCCATTGCACTATCAAACGCCCTCTACTTGATTGTGGCGAAGGTGCTCGCTTTAAGGCTTAGTCGTGCTCTGGAGACTATTATATCTCCGCTCCAATCGGCCTTTGTCCCAGGTAGGCACATCTCGGACTGTCTGATCCTTGCCTCGGAAATCATTGCGGACCTGAAGAGGAGGGGTAAGGCAGGTGTTTTATGGAAAGTGGACTTTGCAAAAGCCTATGATACTTTGGATTGGAAGTTTCTCTAGTCGATTATGCGGAGGAGAGGCTTCCCGGATCTATGGATTTCTTGAATGAAACGTTGTGTTACAACGTCATCCTTTTCAGTCTTAGTAAACAGTCGCCCGGAGGGTGCGCGTAGGGGCGTGCGACAAGGTTGCCCTCTGGCACCCCTGCTATTCGTCATTGCTGCGGATGTAATGGCGTGTGTTGCGTGTCGTGTGATTGATGGTGGATTCTCGGCGGGCTACTCGCGGGATGAATCGAGGATCCGCTGCTGCAGTACGCGGACGATACTATTTTTTTCATTGAGGGGGGCGTTGAGGAAGCCTCGGGAATGTCTGTGGCCTTAGATCTTTTCAGTGAACTCTCTGGGCTCTTCAAAAATGTGGATAAATCAAAGGTTGTCCCCTTCGGTTTATCGGAGGTCGCGGCAATTGCTTGTGTGGCCAGGCTTTAGGCTCGGAGTGCAGCTCCCTTCCGATCGACTACCTTGGGATGCCTTTGACGGTGGGAAGAACAAAGCTGAGGGATTGGTTACAGGTTGTCGAGAAGCTTGAAGCCAGGCTTGCGGGTTGGAAGTCGGCCATCCATTCCAGGGGGGCGGCTGGTTCTCTTAAAGGCGGTACTATCCTCGATCCCTGTGTATTTCTTGTCCACTCGTCGCATGCTGAAGGGGATCCGTAGTCGTCTTGAGAAGCTAATGCGTAAGTTCTTATGGGGCAGGCACGATGGTGAATCGGGTGGGATGCATCTCGTTGAGTGGGATGTGATCACGCTCCCTAAAAAGGCGGGGGGCCTGGGAATCCGGAGGCTTGACGAAATGAACGAGGCCCTGCTTTTGAAATGGGCGAACAGAGTTTAGGGCCCTGGTGAAGATATTTGTTGCAGCCTTTTGTGTAAGATTTATGATGTACTTGGTGCGCTGCCGCAGCCCGAGGTTCGTGTGAGGTCTCCCACGCCATTCTGGAAGGGGATGATGGAGTTCTTTTCCCATCATCGCTCGTTGTTCAGGCCAGTGCTCAGCAACGGGGAATCCTTCGCCTTCTGGACTGATGATTGGACGGATGGGGAGCCTCTGAGTATGTGTTTCCCACGGCTTTTCGCTTTGGCTACTGATAAGAATGTGTTTGTTGCATCTTACTGGTCGAATGGTAATTGGTTCCCCACTTTCTCCACAAATTTTTCGGACCAACGCCTCGAGGAATTTCTAACGATGCTGGATTCTTTGAAGGAGGTGGGAAGACCGTCTGCGGGAAGAGACCATTGGGTGTGGCGTAAGGGCACCTTTTCGGTCAAGATGGCTTTTGGGGCGATATGCAGACCGCCCCCATCACGCTCGGACGATTTGCTTCGGGATTGCGTTTTCCTTTGGAGTTCGGGCCTCCCTGAGCGTGTTGGATTTTTTTGTGGTTGTTCAGAAGGCAAAGACTGATGACGAGAGACCGTTGTTCCAGGCTTCTGGGCTCCATCTATGATAGATGTCTCATGTGCGATGAGGCGATTGAGACCCTTGAACACATGTTCTTCAAATGTGCGAAAACGTATCCGATATGGGACGGGGTTGATCTGGCTTGGACGTGCACGACGGACCTGGCCTCTTTTTGCGGCTCCTTAGTGAGAAACATGAATAGACCCCGGCGGGGGCTAATTAGACCTATTGCTATCATCTGGGCCCTGTGGCTGGGCAGAAATGCGCTTCTTTTTTCTGGGAAAAGGTTCTATAAGGAAAATGTTTGGGTACACTCCGCAAGATTGGTGGATGATTGGGACCTCTAATTGTATGGTTTAGCTACTGTTTCTCTTTGTCTTTCTTTGTTATATTTTGTTAAAATAATACTCTGATGTGTTATTCCATAAAGCCCTCGGGTCTCTTATATAGGAAGAAAACCCTTGGGTAAATTACAGAGTCTTACAATATATAAATGGAAAATACAAAACAGTAAAACGTAACATATATAAGTCTCTACACTCCCCCTCAAGATGGAGCATAGATATCTATCATGCTCAGCTTGGAAGAACATCTCTGGAAAGGTCCTCTGAGCAGTGGCTTGGTGAATATGTCAGCAGTCTGATCCTCTGAACTGACATGAGAAGTGGAAATGAAGCCCTTCTGAATCACGTCTCTAGTATAATGACAATCCACCTCGATGTGCTTTGTTCTCTCATGAAAAGCTGGATTATTGGCAATAAACAATGCTGCCTGATTGTCACATTGGAGATTCATAGGCAAGGGGACATCTACAGTCAAATCTTCTAAGACTGCTCTAACCCACATCATTTCTGCAGTTGCTTGTGCCATGGCTCTGTACTCGGATTCCGCACTGGACCTCGCCACAACAGTCTGTTTCTTGCTTTTCCAAGAAACTAAAGAGCTTCCTATGAAGATAGCAAATCCAGAAGTAGATTTACGATCCCTTGGACATCCTGCATAATCAGCATCTGCACAAGCTGAAATAGACAGATCTGTATCTTTCCTAAATAGCAACCCTGTGCCTGGGGAAGACTTCAGATATCTCAATATCATATACAAGGCATCCATATGAACTTGCCTTGGCTGCTCCACAAATTGACTCACCCGGTTTACTGCAAAGGCAATATCCGGTCGAGTTATAGTAATATATATAAGAGCTTACCCACCATCTCTCTGTACCTTCTTTTGTCCACCTCCTCGGTATCATCGTCGTACAGCTTCATGCTTGGGTCCATAGGTGTACTTGAAGGTCTGCATCCAGTCATTCATGTTTCAACCAGCAAGTCTGTGACATATTTTCTTTGAGTCACCACCATTCCTTGTGCATTTCTTGCAAACTCTATCCCCAGAAAATATCGTATCGTGCCCAGATCCTTCGTAATGAACTGGTTTCCCAACTGGGACTTGGTTATCTCAATCCCCTGAGCATCATCTCCTGTGACCAAGATGTCATCAACATATATCATAACAACAACTGTACCTCTAGTGGTCTTCTGGATGAACAATGAATGGTCCGCATTTGATCTCCTGAACCCCTGTTGTTCAATTAGCTGAGAAAGCTTCTGGAAACATGCTCGGGGACTCTGTTTGAGGCCATAGATAGCCTTATGAAGTCTGCACACCATCTGAGTCTCCCCCTCAGCAGCAAACCCTGGTGGGTGCTGCATATAGACTTCCTCCTGCAGGTCTCCATACAAGAAAGCATTCTCGACGTTAAGCTGAAAAATGACCCAGTTACGTACCACAGCAACAGATAGGAGGATGCGAAGAGTGGAGTGTCTAGCCACTGGTGAAAAAGTATCCAAATAATCTACCCCATACGTCTGGGTAAATCCCCTTGCCACAAGTCTTGCCTTGTATCTGTCGAGACGTCCATCCGCATGATATTTCACCGTAAACACCCACTTGCAACTCACAACGGAGGCACCTGGAGGAATGGGGACAAGAGACCAAGTCCCTCGAGACTGCAAGGCATGCATCTCCTCTTCCATGGCTAGACGCCAGCAATCAATCTTCATGGCATCTTGGTAGGTCCGTGGAATGTCAACGGACGAGACAGCAGCTGTAAGCTTCTGGAAATCCCCATTGAGACGATGAAATGAGACTTGGGAGGCAAGAGGATATGAAGTACATTGTCTCCGCTGCTTCCTGTGAGCAATGGGCCGATCCAGATCATCCGTCACGGTGTCCACCGGTTCATCCTCCTCCTGTAGTAAAGGCTCCTGCACTGGTGCATTATTTAACCCATCATTAGCGATAACATCAGAACCAGTGTTGTAAAAGTCGCCCGACTGGCCCGATTAGTAGATCCGACTAGTCTAGTCAGTGGGGTGGCCGACCGAGTACCGACTAATTCCGACTAGGTACACTAATCGACCAATTTTCGCTCGGAGATACCGTATTTTTTTAATGTTTTACTTTTTTTATAAGTAAACTTAGTATAATATGCCTAATGTTTTATTTAAATTCAATATTTTCTTTTATTTTATAATGGTAGTATATAAATGTACAAAATCTAGGTAAATATATGTATAAAAATGAGTTATATATTTAAAATAATTATAAAATTCAAAGTCGATTAAAGTCCGACTAAATCCGATTAGTCGCCCGACTGCCGATTAATCCTTAGTCAGTGACCCAACCGACCGAGTACCGACTACCGACTTTTGCAACCTTGATCAGAACATACCTGAGGCGTGTTGGATGGTTGACATGTAGCTTGAGCAGGGCATGTCCGCCTTGTATAGAACTTAGGAAATGGTACAATTGGAGGTGGTGGTGGTGGTGGTGGAGTATAGGATGGACCCAGGCTTGGAGGTGGAGGCACATAGACACTAGGAGCTGTGGATGTGGAGGAAACCATTCTGTCACCTGCAGGGGAGAAATACATGACGGGTTCGAAAAATGTAACATCAGCGCTCACATAGTATTTGTCATGAACAGGGTCATAGCAACGATATCCTTTCTGTGTCCTGGAGTAGCCCACAAAAACACACTTGATAGCCCTGGGAGATAGCTTATCAAGTCCTGGAGACAAGCGGTGGACAAACGCAACAGTGCCAAAGACCCGAGGTGTAAGAGTAAACAAATCTTTGTCAGGAAAGAGAACAGATATAGGAGACTTTTCCCCAAGAACAGTTGTAGGCATGCGGTTGACCAGATAGCATGCTGTAAGTATAGCATCCCCCCAAAAGGATAATGGAGCACAACTCTGAATAAGTAATGTGCGAGCAATATCAAGGAAATGGCGATGTTTCCGTTCTGCAACCCCATTTTGTTGAGATGTGTATGCACATGTGGTTTGGTGGATTATGCCTTTAGACGAAAGAAAACTAGCAAGAGAACGAGTGCAGAACTCCAATGCATTGTCAGTACGCACATACTTAACAGTAGACGAAAAAACATTTTGAACTTCATTGATAAGATTTTGAATAACACTTCCTGCTTCGGATTTATTTTTAAGAAGAAAGGTCCAGGACACTCTAGAAAAATCATCGACCACGACTAAATAGAACCTGTGCCCCTGATGATCTGGGACACGACTAGGACCCCATATATCTATGTGAAATAACTCAAATGGAGAGCGACTGCTCCGACTCTGACGACTGGGGAAGCTGGACTGATGGTGC
The DNA here is from genome assembly GCA_037367405.1 of Ottelia alismoides. Classification (NCBI taxonomy): domain Eukaryota; kingdom Viridiplantae; phylum Streptophyta; class Magnoliopsida; order Alismatales; family Hydrocharitaceae; genus Ottelia; species Ottelia alismoides. Next base: position 96,310 of record JAZKJV010007709.1, on the reverse strand, counting down.
TTCCCTAACTGACAAGCTTCACAACGAAAGGATGAACTCGGAGAAATCTGAGGCAGGAGGTAACGCATTTTCTGTAGTGGCAGGTGACCGAACCGAAGATGCCAGGTATACGGAGACACGGAGCCCTGGGAATGTAGTGAGATGCCAGCATAAGAGTTCCGTACAAGACGATAGAGGCCATTGTGCTCAGAACCACAGCCAATCACCCTGCCCGTTAGTATGTCCTGAAAAATAACAGACGATGGGTCAAAAATAGCACGACAGTGCAAATCTCGTGTAATCTGACTAATGGATAAGAGATTCATAGAGAATTCTGGTGCATGTAAAACATTATGTAAGTGCATAGAGGGCAGCAAATCTGTCTCTGATGTCTCCCCCTTTTTTGGTCTCGAAAAAAAGGTTAGTTTATATATATGCTTTATAAGATTAATATTTCAAGTAGAAAGATTCAAATGGCAACCTTTGAAGGGAGTACTAAATCTAAGAAGGAACAAAGAAGAACAATTCAAAAGCATATTTCTTGATGATAATCAAGGAAAGAAGTACAATTCTTGATGATCAAAGACTCATGAATTCATAGAATGAAGTAATAAAATCAATGAAGCCTCAAGATTGAGAGAACTAACCAAAACCATTTTACAAACTATGAGAAGTTGGAGCATTTACATAGTTTATCTTTTTATATATAAAATGTTTTAGGATATCTATATATTATTAAAGCACAATCAAAACAAGACAAAAACAAATTAGTCAACTAATCAATATTCAATCCATTATAATCCATTGAGTCGAATAATGAGTTTTCCAGTCCTCTATCTCTAAAATCCCAAAATCAATATTTTGGATTTTGTTTTTCAGCTAACTACCACTTTTTCCCGTCAATTAAAATGGCCTTCAGTCGACTATTTTTAAATACAAGTTTATTAAATTTGTTCAAGTAAGCACGCCTATTGTATGTCAATATTTTTGAGCATCCTACTTTAAGTAGCCGACAGTCAACACAAGAGATATAAATTCATTTTTTCATATAACAGTGGGATGGATCTCCTTTAGAGTTCGGATCTTTTCAACATTGATTTCAGCAAACACTTAGATTTCGTTGGGGCATTGCATTGCCCAAATACAATGAGAAGTTGGCTCAATCTGCTATTATGCAACATGATCAGAAACAGAGTAACCGTTCTTCTAATAGTAAGTATCATCAGAGTGCCTGAGACGGTGGCAGTAAGTCCATTGTTGGCGAGAGCATCCACCTCCTTTGCAATAGATACCATGTCCTCTGAATTGTGATGAACCTCCACTATCGTGAGATGCAACCATTAAAGGAGGTCCAATTAGTAGTTGCAAGATCCTTCTCAATCGAATGTAGGCCTCTTCCATAGAAGGTATAGATGCGTCTGTGAGAATTGGATGCAAATGGCGTCATAGTGTGAATCAAGTGCCGCAAGAAATACGACTACCATCGTGATGTTCATGTACAGCATATGTTGCTCGATGGTAGCGTTCAAAGGCATGAAGCTATGAAGCTTCTCGAACATGCCCCCTATCCAAGAGTAGAACGTATGGAGAGGATGATCGTCATGCTTGGTGTAAATATGTCATATTGAAGGTGTAGAATCTCCATCTCATTCCTCACCTAAGAATATGTTGCAACAAGAATGTTCATATTGCCTTGGTAGTGGGGTTGATGAGGAATGTCATTGGTGACCTCTGTGGTAAGGATACCATATAACCAAATATGCGCCTACGCATTATCCAGCTTCTATGAAGCTTTCGCTCCCGTCTTGTCGACCGGCTTAAGTTGCATTAGGATGTATTCTTTGTTGTTCCTCTCCATGATACTCATGAACAGCATGGCCTACAGTTCATAGTTGGCCCCATCTATCTTGATGAGGAGTGTCGGGCCTTTTGTAATATCCGGGTATAATTAAACTCGAACCCGACCCTATTAGGGTCCGTATAATTCAATAAAAATTATTAGTCAATATTATATAGCCTAAATTGTCCAATTGATCGTATATCAAAAGTCATTTGATCGCAATCGATCAAAAGTTAATCGCATTGTAAAGCGTGCCACGGAAAAGCCGTGACACAAAATCGGAAACCGCAAAACAAACCGAGAATGTCATAAAATTCGATTCGGCGAAATAAGACCAACGGAATTAATTGTTCGTCAATCGAAGATCGTTTGATATTTTAAAACCACGAAAGTTAACAATAAACCAAAACCGAATCTCAAAGATTTCAGGCATGCAAACCCGATTAAAAGTATATCAACATTAAACTCAAATTGATCGTCGTTCAGATACGATCAAATTGAGATATTGCACGTCAAAATCATAGGCTCCGTGTATGCATATGGACAATTTTAGTATCTTAAATAAATGAGAGAAAATTTGGTTAAAAAAATAAAAATAAAAATTTAAAATTTCATTAATAGCAGCACACAGTCTATGTGATACATATAAAGAAAAGGAGGATTTATATACTATAAGATCATGACAACATGGATGATGCCATGATGAATGATGTCATTAAGTGATCATTATTGCTGATGCCATGAATACATTAAGACTCTACTCACAAAGGAGGAGGTTTCCTTCCCCCTTCCTCCATTGCCCCTTTCCTCTATTTTCTCTTTCTTTCTTATTTCCCCACTTCCAACAAGAGATCACAGCCCCAATTCCAACCCCTTTTTGCTGCCAGTAGGAGAATTGAATCCAAGAAATTGGAGGTGCTGGAGCTTCCAAAACCTCCTACATGCTATCCGATTTTCTTCAAAATTGAAGATCCAATTTAAGGTACTTTCCCTCCCTAACTCTTGCCGCCATAGATGTGTACAATCCTCATTTCCCTCCATCTTGCTACCATGCATAAAGTTCTATCCTTATTTATTCATTATTAAAGCTTTTCCCTAGAGCAATATGTTGCTGAGAAATCAGGCATAAATCAATCACTGAATCTGGAATTCCATATCTAAATTTTAAGATCATACTTGGGTTTTGCTCTGAAATGGAATTGGATTTTGTGCCATTATGTGCTTCATAATCTCTTAAGTATGTAATATTTGAGTATTCCAGGGATTATAAATCTAAACTTGAATTTCAATTGATTATAATTTAAAGTTTGAAATATCGAAATCATGAAATCCTGGTTTCTGTGTTCTCTGCTCTGCTCTATGTTCATGATTAGAAAATAAAATTTCTTTTTATAATAAATATGGTTGGTATATGAATTTCTGGTTACTGCTCACAATTAGAAAATAAATTTTTATAAATAAATATGGATTTAATGTAAAATCTTGGTTCCTATTCTCTTCTTTGCTCACTGTTCATGATTAGACAATAAAATTTTCTTTTATAATAAATATGGTGGTACGTGAATTTCTGGTTACTGCTCACAATTAGAAAATAATTTTTTATAATAAATATGGATTTAGTGTAAAATCCTAGTTATTGTTCTCCTCTGTTCTCAGTCCATGGTTAGAAAATAAAATTTTCTTTTATAATAAATATGATTGGTATGTGAATTTCTAGTTTACTGCTTACAATTAGAAAATAAATTTTGCGATAATAAATATAGATTTATTGTCAAATTATTATTGTTCTCTGTTCTCTGCTCATGGTTTGAAAATTTAAATTTTCTTTTACTGCTCATGATTTGAAAATTTAAATTTTCTTTTATAATAATATGGATTGAATGTGAATTACTTCATAATTAAAAGTTTGAAATTGTCTTATGAATCATTATACTCAAGCTTAAATTTGTAACATTGCATGGAATTTAGAGTTCTTCAAACTTTATGAATAGCATACAATTATGATCAATATGATATAAAATATGGTGTACTATATATTTTATGATCACGTTATCTCGAGCAATAAATTTTATATGAATCAATAATGCTTCTAATATCAACTTCGGTAGGGAGTTTGACTCTATTTGAAAATCCTTGATTTGGCAATAACTTATCATAGTCTTATTTCACGAAGATTTGACTAATCTAAGTTGTGGTCAGAAATTGCATCAACTTTGTAGAATACTTTCATTTGGAATTCTACAGCAATCTTTACAAGTATATTCATTTTAGAACTTATACTTGTTCAAGGATCATCTGTGCATTATATTAGGTACTAATTGATCTGTTGATAACATACTGTTGGAATTCTTTATATACATAATCTTAAGTAGAAATTGATTATAAGCCAATATCCAAGAAACATCTCAAATATGATTACATCATCAATGGTAACTTGTGACCATAAAGTTAGATCATCTTTAGAAAATAATCCTTTAGGTACACTCTGCTATCTATGGATCACTATCAATAAGATAGATAACAGAGAGATCTAGATCTGTGATTAACCACAGAAAGAAGTGGAAAAGAGATGAATTGACAAGCAAGTGATGATGATCGTGAATCAGTAATGATTATAAATAAGAGTGTCGATCACATTGAACCTTACAACTGATTGTACGAGGGCACGGTGACCCTCAACTAGGCAGAAGATAGGAAGCCCAGTTAGGACAACGACTGCCAAGTACGTGGGTCAAGGATCCCAGTTCCTTTCATGGTTTTACGTGAGCTCGCAGTGTTCTTACATCTCATTGGGATCCTGACTTTTGATCAGCTCCATTGACCCTACTATTTTAGGATACCAATGCAGGGGATCCTCGGTTTTAGTTTTCATCCGACCTCGTCTCCCCGTACCGGTCGGATCCGTCTAGAGTGACTTTTCCGTAGAGTCTCTCTCACCCATCTTAGTGGCATAGTTTTGGAGTAGATCTAACCCTCTAATGGACTGCACTTTCATTTAGAGGACGACACGGAAGAGTCTCCTTAGGAGACTACCTCACTGCTTGAGTTTTGGTTACTTTTCCGCCAACAGGCATGGCGATGCTAAATCTAAATCATTTAGGGTTACATCTGAAACAGTTACAGTTAAATTTGAAGAAGTTACAGTTGAACTCGGAATGAAGCATGATGGATCTTGACTAAAAGATGAAATTAATTATAGGTTGTGGTGACTAGAGTTGTTTATAATTAAGTTAGTGTACGTGTTGGGAACTTAGTTAGGATGCACTATACCTCATCGCATACCTACGGGAGGCATCCCAACCCTAAGGTACTCCACACCTTAGAGTACAGTGTGAGATCATACACAGACTAAGACTACAGACTACCACTAAACTGGAGAATTTATATAAGATGAAGAATCAGTTCAAAACTTCAATTTCCCTATTTTCAAAACTCATATTTAAGATCTCTAAATAACAAGAGATTAATAATATATATGTAAGTCACTAACCACGATATAAAAATATGACATATGAAATGGAATGGGTAAAACTTGGGGCATCCCTTCAGAGTAGCAAGTAGTTGTAAATTTTTAATTGTTTATGCCTTTCTACTTGTTTCTTTTGCAAATCACCTTAAAATGCCTGCATGTGTAATAAGTATTCGGGATGTACCAACACTCACTAATGTCTCTTGTTCCTTCGTTCTTGGTAGGTGTTGTGAAAATGAGTGATCTATTATTCGAGGGAACCCTAGGGTCTCCTATATAGGGAGAGACCTCAAGGGTAAAATACATAGAAGTCCAGAGGAAAATAAAAAATGACGAACAGGTACATAGCATATGAAAATATCTATCTCTACACTCCCCCTCAAGGTGGAGCATATATGTCTATCATGCTCAGCTTGGAAGAACATCTCTGGAAAGGTCCCATGAGTAACAGCTTGGTGAGTACGTCAGCAGTCTGATCCCCTGAGCTCACATGAGTTGTAGATATCAATCCTCTCTGGATCAAGTTCTCTAGTGTAGTGGCAGTCAACTTCAATATGCTTTGTTCTTTCATGAAATGCTGGGTTGTTGGCAATAAACAAGGTTGCCTGATTGTCACACTGAAGCTGTATGGGTAGAGATACAGCTACATGTAGATCCTCTAGAACCGATCGAACCCACATCAATCTCCGTACTTGCTTGTGCCATGGCCCTATATTCGGATTCAGCACTGGACCTCGCCTCAACAGTTTGTTTCTTGCTTTTCCATAAAACTAGAGAGCTCCCAACAAAAACTACAAATCCTGAGGTCGATTTTCGATGCTTAGGACATCCTGCATAATCAGCATCAGCACATGCTGAAATAGATAAACATGTGCCCTTTAGAAACAGCAACCCTGAACCTGGAGAAGACTTCAGATACCTCAGTTCATGTATATGGCATCCATATGAACTTGTCTTGGTTGCTCCACAAATTGGCTCACCCGGCTCACTACAAAGGCAATATCGGGTCGAGTTATGGTGATATAAAGGAGCTTACCCACCATTTCTCTATATCTCCTCTTGTCCACTTCAGCAGTGTCATCATCATACAGCTTCATGCTTGGATCCATGGGAATACTTGATGGTGTGCATCCAGCCATGCTTGTTTCAGTCAAGAAGACTGTAATGTAACTTCCTTTGGGTCATCACCAGACCCTGTGCATTCCTGGCAAATTCCAACCCCAGAAAGTATCTTAAGGTTCCAAGATCCTTTGTGACGAACTGACGGCCTAGGAATGCATTCGCCCTTTCAATGCCTTGAATATCATCTCCTGTAACCAGAATATCATCAACATAAACCATGATAACAACCGTACATGCTAATGATTTCTGAACAAATAACGAGAGGTCTGCATTCGATCTCTTGAATCAATGTCTTTCAATCAGGTTGGAGAGCTTCTGGAACCACGCTCTTAGACTCTGTTTGAGGCCATAAATTGCCTTGTGAAGTCTACACACCATATGCTTCTCCTACTCAGCAGTAAACCCTGGTGGTTGCTGCATGTAGACTTCCTCCTGCAGATCTCCATACAAGAAAGCATTCTTGACATCCAGTTGAGAAATACTCCAGTCACGTACCACAGCAACGGATAAGAGAATGCGAAGAGTAGAATGACAAGCCACTGGAGAAAAATTATCCATATAATCGACGCCATAGGTTTGTGTAAAACCTCGCGCTACCAGCCGTGCTTTGTACCGATCTAGACTGCCATCAGCGTGGTATTTAACTGTGAATACCCACTTATATCTCACAATAGATGCATCAGGAGGAGCAGTAACCAAGGTCCATGTGCCACGAGACTGTAATGCGCGCATCTCATCTTCCATAGCCTCTCGCCAGCAATCAATCTTCATAGCTTCCTGGTAGGTCCGTGGTATGTCCACGGAAGTCAAGGCTGCAGCAAATCTCTGAAAGTCGCCTGTGAGGCGATGAAAAGACACCTGTGAAGCAAATGGATAAGATGCACACGTCCGCTTCTGCTTCCGAATAGCAATAGGAATATCAAGATCATCTTCCGTTGTGCTGGATGGTGTAGTCTCCTCCTGCAATGAAGAATCCTGCACATGTACCATATCTGACCCGACAGTAGTAATGCCATCTGAACATACCTGAGGCGTGATGGATGTCTGACGTGTAGCCTGAGCAGGACCTGACCGATGCGTATAAAATTTTGGTAAAGGTGGAATAGGAGGTTGTGGAAGTGGTGGAGGTGGTGGAGGTGGAGGTGGTGGTGGTGAAGATGGCGTAGAAACAGGAACAGGAGTAAACTCAAATGAACTCCAAGTAGGAGGCGGAGGGACATAGACATCATCGTTGGTAGTAGATGGTACCAGTCTGTCACCTGCAGGGGAAAAATACATGACAGACTCAAAGAAGGTGACATCATCACTAAAAAGTATTTCTTGTTCATGGGATCATAACAACAATAGCCCTTCTGAGTCCGAGAATAACCAACAAAGACACACTTGACAGCTCTAGGAGAGAGTTTGTCAAGTCCAGGAGTTAGGAGATGAACAAAGGCAACAGTACCAAAGTCACGTGGAGTACGTGAGAATAATTCCTTGTCAGGGAAAATGATAGAGATAGGAATTTTCTCACGAAGAACAGATGACGGCATACGATTGACCAGGTAGCAAGCGGTAAGAACAGCATAGCAAGCGGTAAGAACAGCATCCCCCCAGAAAGAGATAGGAGCACAACTCTGAATCAATAGGGTTCGAGTAATGTCAAGAAGGTGGCGATGCTTCCTTTCTGCCACACCATTCTGCTGAGATGTGTAAGCACAAGTGGTTTGGTGAATAATGCCCTTTGACGAAAGAAACTGAGAAAGGGACCGTGTGCAGAATTCTAGTCTTCTAGAGCATTATCTGTACGAACATATTTGATAGTAGAAGAAAACACATTGTGCACTTCATTAATCAAATTCTTAATCACATCGCCTGCTTCAGATTAATTGTTTAAAAGAAAGACCTACGATACACGAGAAAAATCATCTACTACCACTAAATAAAATCTGTGTCCCTGATGATCAGGTACACGGCTTGGACCCCATATATCTATGTGAAACAACTCAAACGGGGAGCTACTACTCCGACTCTGACGACTAGGAAAGCTAGACCGATGATGCTTTCCCAACTGACACGCTTCACAGCGAAAGGAAGAACTGGGAGATATCTGAGGCAGAAGATGTCGCATTTTCTGGAGCGGGAGATGACCAAAACGGAGATGCCAGATGTACGGAGATACTGGTCCGACAGAATGAGAAGAGACACCAGCATAAGAATTCTGGACCAGGCGATACAGACCATTCTGCTCAGAGCCACAGCCAATCACCCTGCCCGTTAGTATGTCCTGAAAAATAAGAGAAGAGGGGTCAAATATAGCACGACAGTGCAAGTCCTTCGTAATCTGACTAATAGACAAGAGATTCATTGAGAACTCAGGAGCATGTAGGACATTCTGTAGATGCATAGTAGGAGATAGGAAAACCTCCCCCTGACCAACAAGGGGGGAATGAGTACCATCTGCAATCTATACTGAACGGCCATGAGGAATGTCCCTGTAGGACGCAAGTCTCTCTCGATCTCGGCAGAGATGATGTGTGGCACCAGAATCTATAATCCAATCAGAGATATCATGAGAAGATGCAAATGCAGTAGCACTACCTGAGGTACTAGCAGTAGCAGAGGAACTGGCAGATGCTGTAGCAGCAATATCTGAAGGTCCACCAGAAGAATCACCAGATGATTGTGGCATAATATTACGTATACGTGCCACAAGTTCCTCGAAACGATTGTCTGACGTAGATGCCAATTGGGGCTGAGAATGCTCTGCTACACGTGCCGATGCTGGGAATCCATGCTTAGAGTAGCATGTCTCCTTCGAGTGGCCTGTGCGGTGACAGTATGAACACGGCTGACGAAAGCGACCACCCCTACCCTGGGGTCCACGGCCACGACCACGGCCAGAAGAGTGACCACCTCTCCCACGCGATACTGCCATCGTCGATGGGGGTGGAGTAGATGAGCTGGAAGAAACTGATATGCGACTGAGTCTCCTGTAAACATCGTCGATGGAGGACATCATTGGCAATCTCCATCGACAGTGTACCTGACAACCAGACCTTGGCATACGAATCATCAGCCTCCCATGAGGCATATATCCCTGGCTCATCCTCGGTAAGAATGTGCTTCTTACCGTTTGACTTCATGAGGCTCATGAACTGCATCGTCCAGAGCTCATAGTTTGACCCGTCCATCTTTACTATTGGCGCGGGACCTTTGAACGCGCCTAAAGAGGGCATATCAACCTTTGATTCTGACATATCGCCGCTGGAGAAGAACTAGGGTATGTAGACAAAGTGATAGATGTCTACACAAACTGCATAGGATTCGAGTGCGTATGTAGACGTTACACACCCAAATCCATATATCTGGAGGAAGAGACGGCTACGATCAAGGTGGCAGGAGTCCGGCTAGAGCAAGCCGGAAGATGAAGGCGAGATCCCGAAACCGGCGGCAGACTGGGGGGTTTCGGCGGCACTTGGGGAGACCCGGGGGGGTCCGGCGGCACTGGGGGGACCCGGGGAGGGTCCTGCGGGACTGGAGGGGACCTGGGGGACGGCGGACTAGGGGGGACCCGGGGAGGGTCCGGCAGGACTGGAGGGGACCCGGGAGGGGGTCCTGTGGAACTGGAGGGAACCCGGGAGGGGGGCGGCGGCGGCGGAAGAAACGGGAGGGGGGTGGGCGGCGGGTGGGGAGAGGAAGCCCTAGGGCTCTGATACCATGTTGTGAAAAATGAGTGATCTATTATTCGAGGGAACCCTAGGGTCTCTTATATAGGGAGAGACCTCAAGGGTAAAATACATAGAAGTCCAGAGAAAAATAAAAAATGACGAACAGGTACATAGCATATGAAAATATCTATCTCTACAGTAGGCAAACAATCTGCGACTCAGTAGCTGGTTAATGATTCCTAACATTCGTTGCTACACCAGACGGTAGAGTTGTAGTCATTATTGTTTTTGTTCTGTTATTATGTAAAATGCTTTCTTTCTCTTCTGTATATTTTTGGGAATACATGTATGTACTGTCTGCTCTTTTGTACATGTTGTATAAATATATGGAAATTAATAAATGAAATTCGATGGCACATTCTATTGTTGTCTCTATAATTGTTACTTGAATTGTGAATGTTATTAAAAACGCGAAAAATTTTCTCGTATTTTCATGTAACTTGTGCGATCTTTAATGAATAAAATACAACAAATGTGTTGTAAATGGGTGCTCGGATCCGAGGGGATCCACACCTTTGAAGGCCTAAGAAAAGGATACATAAACTTGTTCTCTGACATGATGAACGACAAAGCCTAAGAAGGACACGATTGGAGGTGAAGAACGATTTGATTTTATCTAGCAATCATGTAGACACAACCTTTTCCATCAACTCTAAGGGTGCTCTAGGGCTGGCACGGTGAATTTAGAGATCTGAAATCACCCCGACCATACCACAGTTGGATAGCACAAAGACGTATGCCATAAAAGGAGCAATGAGGAGCGGCGCGAGGGGGTATTGCAGCCATTGTTTCAGATTTCGCGAAAATTCGGCGAAATTTCGACGAAATTTCGGTTTCGACAAGGAACCGAAATCTCGAGCAAAATGGCAATATGAGGGCATTTTCAGGTCCTTTCTTCATAATTGGTGGTCGATATGGGCGAAATGTCGATACGGTATCCGAAACTGATATTTAAACCCTTGGTTGCAGCACGTGAGGAATGAGAGAAGCCACGAGTGGTTACTATCGTTGGTTGTGGCTGGAAGACCTGCAAGGGTGCAGCGACCGTGAGGAGACCACCACGAGGATACAACGATGATGCTACCGCCCCATCCTAACCTCCGCGAGGGTGCAGCAGCGGAAGGACCTCTGTGAGAGGGCTTGTCAGCGAGAAAGAGCGAGGACAGGGAGTTCGACAGATCGAGGCGGTGCTTGAGGTTGGAAACGATGGCGCAGAGGGTGGATGATGGGTATCGTTAGGGTTTTAGGGATCTGTGTTCTAGTCTAGGACCATTGCTCTGATACCATGTGGAAAGAAATGAATAGATTGATTACGCATGAGGCCATGGGGCTCTCTTATATAAAAAGGAAAAACCTTAGAGGACAAATTACAAAAGAAAGAAATGTGAAATACATAAATACTAATAACTAACATTGACAAACCTATGAATAAGAGTTAAACCAAATCCAAGACTTCAAAACAACTAGAATGCTTCCACAGCAAGTACTTTTCCATCTTCTCATGAAGCTCCTCCTTCAAGTATGACACCCCAATCTATTAATGTTCAAATATGACACCCCAATCTATTACAATATGACACCCCAATCTATTACCTCTAAGCAATCTATTTTCCTGAGTGATGGGACCTCCCCAGGAGCTAATCAAGGCTTGTCTCATGAAGCCCCTTTTAGAGGTGCATGTGATTCCAATGGCCATGCGGCATCAAGAAGCAATAATGGAATTGAATGATTTGGCAATCAGGAAAGCGCCTTGGTTTGTCCTACATCTAAACAGTCCGACGACACCTTTGAAGATCAATGGCATGTAACAGCACTTATGGAGCCAATGTTGGCGACGCCACAAGGGTATGGCAGTCCTCGAGAGAGTATGGAATCTACAAAAGACATAAGACTACATGTAGTATTCAAAAATGTTGAGATAATTGTATGTCATTGTATCACTTTTATATTTTATGTTTTCTCTAAGTATCACTCGTGTAATTAACCCATGGCTTTTCTACTATATAAGAGAGCCATGGGATCTCTTCTATGAACATGAAGAATCTTTATCCCAACATGGTATCAGAGCAACGGTCCTAGAACGAGATTCTCTACCACCCAAAACCTTAACCCTATACCTGCCCCCTCCCCTCGCGCCTTCGCACGGTACAGGGGTTCCCTCGACCCTCTCGCACCCTCCAGCAGAGGCTCCTTGCGCTCCAGTGCCGCCGTAAGTCTCGTTGCAGGAGGCTTCCTCGCCCTCTTGTCTGGCTGCTAAGCCCTCCTGTGTGCAGTTCTGAAGCCGTAGGGGCCTCACCTGCCGATTGTGTCGCCGTAGCAGCCCTTGCTATCGTCTGGGGGTTATACGAAGCCTTTCTTTGTGCTGCTACGAGGTCTGACCTGGTTAGGAATCGGTGAAATAATCTGATTTCTAATGTGTTGTGTGGCTCTAGACCTCGATAGAAGATCTAGGGATGGTTGTATGAGTCTACACATACAACTATTCCTTTCTATGACTCTGTAGACAAATCTATTCGTGATTTGTTCCCCACTTGTTATGTATCTTGGCATATTGGTAATATGGCAGAGAATAAGGGTGACGTGCTCTCATTTTCCGGTGCTTTCAAGGGCCCGGCACCTATTGTGAAGATGGACGGGACCAACTACGAGTTATGGTCCATGCAGTTTCGTACCCTAATGCAGTGCCACAATAAGGAACATATTATGACTGACTCGGAGCCGGTGGACAAGACTGGGGCTAATGCATCATGGAAGCAAGATGATGCCTATGCAGCTATGCTTGTATTTGGTTCTTTGGGACACTTATTGCAGAGATCGCTAATGATATTGTCAATCATCCAACCGCAAAGGCTATGTGGGATATATTGGCAACCACATACAGCAGGCGAAAAATGAAAGCAAAAATCTTCAACTGCAATTCGACATTTTCTCGACCAAGCAGAATGGTCGACCTCTCCACGCACATTTCTCTCATCTGAGAGGCATGTTTGAAAGACTCCACAGTTTTATGCCTATTACTACCAGCAATGAACAACAGCAGGCGTATCGGAATGCCATCATGACTAGAGTTTTCTTGTCATTCCTTGACTCAGAGTACGATGCTTCTCATACTCAACTTCTGGCTGGCGAGACCATTCCACCGATGGAGGAGATCTACAAGCGATTGAGCAGGATTACTACCACGCCTACCACTACGCCACAGACGACTTCCTTGACTATGGCAGCCTCTCGAGGCCGTGGAAGTTCTTCCCAGTTTCGTGGCTGTGGACCTCGTGATCGGGGTGGCAGCCATCAGCGTGACCCATATTCCTATTGTCGTCATCCTGGTCACTCGGAGGAGACATGCTTTCATAAGCATGGATATCCGGCGTCTGCACGTGTTGTTAAGCAGACTGACTCTACTTCTGCACCTACTACAGATGTACGTTTTGATGATCTTGTCTCCAGACTTCGTGAGATGGTGATTACCCCTACAACTCCGACTGCAGGTCCATCGGATACAGCGGCCACGGCCAGAGCATTGTCCAGTTCATCAGGTATTCCCTATGTCTTTACCAGTAGCAGCAGTTCTGATGTGACAGACTGGATTATGGACTCTGGAGCGTCTCATCATATGAGTGGAGATCGGACGCGGTTTACCTCTTACAGGCCTATCCCTTATGGCCGGTATGTGGTCATAGCCAATGGAGTTCGGCTACCCATTGTTGGTCAGGGGGAGATTGTTTTAGCTCTATCTATACGTCTTCAAAACGTCTTACACGCTCATGATTTTCAAATGAATCTTTTGTCTATTAGTCAGATTACAAAAGATTTACAATGTTGTGCCATCTTTGTTCCCTCTTCTTTTGTGTTTCAGGACATACTAATTGGCAGGATGATGGGTCATGGCCGTGAGCAAGGTTGCAAAAAATGGTATGCGGTATACAGTCGGTAGGGTCACTGATTACTGTTTAAACGGTATGCGGGAGTTTAAACGGAAATTAAACGGTCTATGTGGTTTTACATTTTTAAATTAATAAGAAATATTACATATATATATTTAATAAAAAAGTATAAATGAACTTTAAAAATATAATCACATATCCACAATTTTGATCAGATATTGTCAATTTCAATGACTTCTTCATCCAAATGTGACATGTCAAAGTAGATAGCATAATCAACATAGGGTTTATGTTACCTTGATGCAAAACGCGGCCGCTTGAACGGTGTGTAAACGGCCGATTACACCCGTTTAAACGGTCTGACCGTTTACATAGCCGATTAAAGGTTATACAGTCGGTCGAGGACCGAATGAGTTTAAACGGCCTTTTAAACGGCCGCATGAACCGATTTTTGCATCCTTGGCCGTGAGCAGAGAGGATTGTATAAGCTTGACATTCCATCATGTTCTGGGGTGGAATCTTTTCCCTCCGGACATGTTTCTCCTTTCATGTGGCATCTTCACTTTGGTCACCTTCCTCTTCAGAAGATGATTCATATTCTACCACAAATATCTACCCGTAATGCTTTGGACTGTGAAGCATGTCAACTTGGGAAACACCATTGCTCTTCGTTTCCGAATCGTCTGAGTCATCATAGTAGTCGGTCTTTCGAGTTGTTCCATTTCGACATTTGAGGTCCAAGTCATGTTCCTGATCATCAGGGGCATCATTTTTATATGATTTTTGTGGATAATTATTCTAGACTATCTTGGGTATTCTTATTAAAACATAAGTCTTAAGCCGGTGCTATCAGTAAGGCTTTTCTTATTGAAGTCGATAATATCTTCTCTGCTAATGTCAAATTCATTCGTGCAGATAATGCTTTGGAATTTTCCACATTACACTTAGCGGAGTTTCTCAGGTCTCTTGGTATAGTTCATCAGATTTCCTGCAATTATACTTCACAGCAAAATGGTGTGGCAGAACGTAAACATCGTCACCTTCTTAATGTCACGAGGACTTTGTTGATTCACAGTTGTACACCTCATTCTTTCTGGGGAAATGCGGTTCTCACTGCCTGTTACTTGGTGAATCGCATGCCATCCACTATTCTTGGAGAGAAGATTCTCTTCTTGATTGCGTTTCCCCATAAGGAACTACTCTCTCTTACTCCCAGAGTCTTTGGATCGGTGGCCTTTGTCCATAACTTCACTCCTGGTCGTGACAAGCTCTCACCTAGAGCTATCAAGTATGTCTTTGTTGATTATTCTCACGCCCAAAAAGGGTATAGATGTTTTGATCATGTTGGGAGAAAATACTATGTGAGCGTTGATGTTACATTTTTTGAGTCTATTATGTACTTTTCTCCTACAGGTGACAGGTTGTCTAATGCCGGTTCTAGAGAGGATGTTGTGGTTCCTCCACCTCCATCTTCTCCATCTCCTACCCCTTGTGACGCTCCTCGGTCTTCACCACCTCCACCATCACTTCCACCAGCACCTCCACATCCTACCACCGAATCCACGTTTTTACCCCATGTTTATACTCGCAGGTCTACTACTCGCCCCTCTGCTCATGTGTCGTCCACATCATCTGCCATGCCTCAGGTATGTCATGACTCATGAACATATTCTTTCTATTGATGGCACCGGAGATTTGAATAATATACAGGAAGAGTTGATTCCAGAGGACAATGCGGTCGATGACCTGGAGATACCTATTGCCCTAAGGAAGCCTCGTCGCCAATGTGCAATGTACCCTCTTGCTGCACATGTTTCCTTGAATCATTTGTCAGCGGAGTACAGGAAGTTTGTAGTAGGACTATTTGTTGTTACTATCCCACAGACGTATCAGGAGGCGCTTCAGGACAGTAGATGGCGACTTGCAATGGAGAAGGAGATGATGGCTCTACAATCACGTGGCACCTGGAGCATTGTCTCAGCTCCACCAGGAGCCTCCATTGTGAGCTGCAAATGGATATTCACGATTAAGCAGAGGGCAGATGGCAGTGTGGACCGCTTTAAGGCAAGGCTTGTGCCTCGGGGGTTCACCCAAACCTATAGGGTGGACTATCAGGACACCTTCTCTCCGGTAGCAAGACACTCGACACTACGCATTCTTCTATCTATTGTTGTTTCACGGGACTTGCCTCTTTACCAGCTTGATGTAAAGAATGCATTTCTCTATGGAGATTTACAGGAGGAAGTATATATGCAACAGCCACCAGGATTTGCTACTGAGGGGGAGTCTCAGAAGGTGTGCAGACTTCATAAGGCAATTTATGGCCTGAAGCACGAGAGCTTGGTATCAAAAACTATCGGAGTTGATAGAGCAATAGGGGTTTGTACGGTCTACTTCGGACCACTCAGTGTTTGTTCAGAGGACACAGAGAGGTACGGTGGCTATTCTTGTTTATGTGGATGATATTGTCATCATAGGAGATGATGAGCAGGGCATTCTTACTGCCAAGGAGTTCCTAGGTCAACAGTTTATGACTAAGGACCTGGGCAATCTTCGTTACTTCCTTGGGTTGGAGTTCGTCAGGAACAAGCGTGGCCTTGTAAGGACTCACAAAAAGTTTGTTATGGATCTTCTCTCTGAGACAGGTATGACAGTGTGCAAACCTGCTACTACCCCTATGGATGCAAGCATGAAATTGTATGATGAAGATATTGAAGAAGTTGACAGGAGGAGATACAGAGAGCTTGTTGGGAAGCTCTTATTCGCCACAATCACCCGGCCGGATATTACTTTTGCAGTAAGCAAAGTCAGTCAGTTCATGGAGAAGCCCAAGAAGGTGCATATGGAGGTCGTCCATATGATCTTGAGATACTTGAAGACTTCACCAGGATCAGGCCTTATATTCAGTAGTAATACATCTCTTGAGGTGACAGCATGTGCAGATGCAAATTATGTTGGTTGTCCCAGGGACAGAAAGTCCACCTCTGGTTTCGCTATCTTTGTAGGTAGCTCACTAGTTTCATGGAAAAGTAAGAAGCAGACGGTGGTGTCCAGATCTAGTGCAGAATCTGAATACAGGGCATGGCACAAGGATGTGCAGAGACGATGTGGGTTAGATCGGTATTAACCGACCTTACTGTTGAGGTTTCTCTTCCTATGAAGCTTTTATGTGATAATCAAGCAGCTTTATTTATTGCCAACAACCCTGATTTTCATGAGCGGACGAAGCATATCGAGGTGGATTGTCACTACACTAGAGATATGATCCGGAAAGGTCTTATATCCACCTCTCATGTTTCCACAGGAGATCAGACGGCTGACATCTTCACTAAGGCTCTGGCTAGAGGTCCATTTCAGAGGTGTTGTTCCAAGCTGAGCATGATTGATATTTATGCTCCAGCTTGAGGGGGAGTGTTGAGATCATTGTATCTCACCGTATCACTTTCATATTTTATGTTTTCTCTGAGTGTCACTTATGTAATTAACCTATGGCTTTTCTCCTATATAAGAGAGCCCTGAGATCTCTTCTATGAACATGAAGAATCTTTATCCCAACAAAAAATATATGCAAGTCTTACATATTTACAATGTCAGAATATTCTATAAGAGCGTGTGTTAAAACCCCTATACATAAAAGTAAAAACTCAACCTTTGCAGGGTAAACAGGACATATTAGCAAGAGCATGCACCGCACTCCAGAATTCTGGAAAGCCGCATACTTCGGTGCAACAAATGAAATCAAATTTGATTTATACAACAACAAAGCGAAACCAAAATATTATACTCACAAAGTAAACAAGAGCATAAGATTATTTTCTTTCAAATGTAGGCAGAGGATATTACCAAAAGCTTGCCACTACCTTGGATGGTTGTGTGCTTCTACCTTCATCCTGCCAATCATCAAGCAACACGCTTTAATCTGAATACAAGACTATCTAAAGTAATTCATCGCCAAGTAGTATAATCTAGAAATGCGACATAAATACAAGATGTACTCCATTGAGCAAATAGAGACCATCTATTAGATAAAATAGAGACCAAGAACATGATAGCGACCATCTATTAGATAAAATAGATAAAATAGCAATATCATGTTGACTTCATTCTACAGAGAATTAACGGGTCACATGATACCATCTATTAGATAAAATAGAGACCAAGAACATGGTTCAAAAGCTATCAAAGATGATAAAGCATCGGGGTTTTATCTACTCTACACCGAATCATTTATTACTTGTGTAGTAAACTGTTAAAGGATGTGTTATTATCTATTTGTATAATATCATTATAACATGTGATGATCTTAAGGTCTCTCCATAACCAAGACCTTCCTTGAGAAGCACTTCATTACTAAGAAGCTTGATGATCTATGTTATTTGTTGGGAAAAAATGAATGGCTTAGTCTATTCCATAAGCCCTAGGCTCTCTTATATAGGAGAGTAGCCTATGGGTAAATTACATAAAGAGGACAACAGATAAATAAAATAACGAAGAGGTACAGTTATTCTATATGCGTCAACACTCCCCCTCAAGATGGAGCATAGATATCAATCATGCTCAGCTTGGACGCACACTTCTGGAATGGGCCTCGAAGTAATGCCTTGGTGAAAATATCAGCAGTCTGATTCTCTGATGTGACGTGAGATGTAGCAATGAACCCCTTCTGAACCATGTCACGTATGTAGTGACAGTCAACCTCAATGTGCTTGGTCCTCTCATGAAAGGCTGGGTTGTTTGCAATGAACAAGGCGGCCTGATTGTCACATTCCAACATCATGGGAAGAGGTATATCAAGACATAGATCTGCAAGTAAAGATTTCACCCACATCATTTCTGTGCTAGCCTGGGCCATAGTCCTGTATTCGGATTCAGCACTGGATCTAGCTACCACTATCTGTGTCTTGCTTCTCCACGAAACTAGAGCATCTCCAACATAGACTGCAAATCATGATGTGGACTTCCAGTCCTTGGGGCATCCTGCATAGTCTGCATCAGCACATGCCGTGATAGAGATCTCCTTTCCTTTCTTAAATAGCAAGCCTGCACCTGGAGATGATTTTAAATATCTCAGAATCATGTGTATTGTATCCATATGGGCCTGACGTGGTTGCTCCATGAACTGGCTCACACGACTCACTGCAAATGATATATCAGGTCTAGTGATCGTGACATACAGTAGTTTGCCTACCAGTTCTCTGTACCTTCTCTTGTCCACCTCTTCTGTGTCATCATCATAGAGCTTCATGCTAGGATCCATTGGTGTCGTAGCAGGTCGACACCCTAGCATACCTGTCACTTAATAGATCTGTAACATACTTCCTCTGCGACATTACTAATCCATATGGATTTCTAGCAAACTCCAGCCCCAGAAAATATCTAAGGACTCCCAAGTCCTTGGTGACAAACTCGGTCCCCAGCCTTTCCTTTGCCTGCTTAATGCCCTGCTCATCATCACCTGTAATCAAGATATCATCAACATAAACCATGATTACAATGATACCTCTAGTCGTCTTCTGTACAAACAAGGAATGATCAGCATTGGAGCGTTTATATCCTTGTTTCTCAAAAAGATCTGAAAGCTTCTGAAACCATGCTCTGGGGCTCTGCTTAAGGCCATAGATGGCCTTATGTAATCTGCATACCTTGGAACACTCCCCCTCAACAGCAAAACCAGGTGGTTGTTGCATATAGACTTCCTCCAGCAAGTCGCCATACAGAAACGCATTCTTCACGTCCAGTTGATAAAGCGGTCAGTCTCTAGCAACTGCAACTGATAACATGATCCGCAGAGTGGAATGACGCGCCACAGGGGAGAATGTGTCAAGGTAATCTACCCCGTATGTCTGTGTGAAGCCACGTGCAACAAGGCGTGCCTTGTACCTGTCAATGGAACCATCTGCATTGTGCTTCACTGTAAACACCCATTTGCAACTCACCGGGCTGACATCTGGAGGTATAGGAACCAAGCTCCAGGTTCCTCTGGATTGAAGTGCCGCCATTTCTTCTTCCATTGCTAGCCGCCATCTAGCATCCTGCAAAGCATCATGATGATTTCGTGGAATGTCTGTAGCTGAAAGTGCCAATGCAAACGTCCTGAAGTCTCCAGATAGCCTCTCAAAAGACACGGCTGCTGATAATGGATATTTGGCACAGCTTCTCTTCGGCTTCCGTAGAGCAATTGGAACATCCAAATCATCTGTATTCTCACCATGCTCCTGCAATACATCCTGCTGAGAAATGTCGTCAGATCCATCAACATTAATATTTTCATTACATACCATAGGCGAGCTAGTTGACGGGTCAGGCCCATGAGCTGGAGGAGGCCTGCGGGTGTAATGGAATGGTAGTGGAGATACTAGCGGTGGCGGTGGTGGTGGCGGTAGCGGTGGTGGTGGCGGTGGTGGTGTTTGTAGCGATGGTGGTGGTGGTGCCATTAATATGGCATCAGAAGGTATAGGTGGTAGCTGCATGTCTCCAGATGCTGAAAAATACATGACAGATTCAAAAAATGTAACATCTGCACTGATCATATACCGCCGACGCACTGGATCAAAACACTTGTACCCCTTTTGAGTTCTGGAGTACCCCACAAAGACACACTTGACAGCCCTAGGAGAGAGCTTGTCAGTGCCAGGCGACAACTGATGGACGAATGCGACTGACCCAAACACACGAGGAGTAAGAGCGAACAAATCCTTGTCTGGATACATGAGTGAAAAAGGAATCTGTTCATTCAAGACAGACGAGGGCATACGGTTGATTAGGTAACATGCAGTAAGAACTGCATCACCCCAGTAGGAGTAGGGAGCATAACTCTGTATAAGAAGAGATCTAGTGACATCAAGAAGGTGACGGTGTTTTCTTTCAGCAATCCCATTCTGTTGAGATGTATGAGCACAAGAGGTTTGGTGAATAATCCCTTTTGAGGAGTAGTAATTGGCCAAAGTGTGGGTGCATAACTCTAAAGCATTATCACTTCTCACAAGTTTGACAGATGTGGAGAAAACATTCTGAATTTCATTTAGAAAATGGATAATAATATTTCCTGCTTCAGATTTATTTTTCATAAGAAACACCCATGACACTCTCGAGAAATCATCCACAAATACAATATAAAACCTGTGTCCCTGATGATCGGGAACACGACTCGGACCCCAGACATCTATATGAAACAACTCAAATTTGGAGTTACTACTCCGACCTGGACGACTGGGAAAAGACGACCTGTGATGCTTTCCCAACTGACATGCCTCACACTGGATAGGTGTGTGAGAGAGACCATAGGGTAGAACTCGACGCAACTTCTGAAGCGGTAAATGACCAAAACGCAGATGCCACAGGAGAAGAGATACTTGTCCAGCAGGAGAGGATGTGGTTCCGGCAAATGGGGTCTGGTTCAGACGGTAAAGGCCTCCTTGCTCATAGCCATGACCAATCACGTTGCTCGTACGGATGTCCTGAAAAATCAAAGAAGATGGATCAAAAATAGCTCGACAATGGAGATCCTTCGTAATCTGACTAATTGACAACAGATTCACAGAAAAATGCGGTGCATGTAGGACATTCTTAAGCTGCATAGAAGATGTCAATCTAATCTCCCCCAGACCAGTGATAGGGGAATGCGTGCCATTAGCAATCACTACTGTCCGTCCTGGACGGATCTGAGTGTATCTTGTAAGTAGACTCTGGTCGCCACATAGATGATGTGTAGCGCCCGAGTCCATGATCTATGGCAGTGTATCAGATCTACTACTGTGGAGTGCAAGTGTACTTCTTGAAGTACTAGTAGATGCAGAAGCAGAAGCAGCAACATCAGTATGACTCTCTGTAGTCGGTGCTGGACCAGATGGTGGGATGATGCCCCTGAGGCGGGCAACTAGATCATCAAATCGTTGATCCAAGGTAGCAGCAGATGGGGGCTCTATCTGCTCAGCGGCTCGTGCAGATGCAGGGAATCCGTGCTTGGAATAGCATGTGTCTTCATTATGTCCGACTCGGTGACAATATGTGCATGTTGGCCTAGTGCAGCCACCCCTTCCACGAGGTCCACGTCCACGGCCCTGGTGATGAAAACCGCGACCTCTGGTTGTTGCCATGGTTGAAGAATTCTGACTTGCAGCAGTTGAGGGAATTGTAATCCGACTCAGTCTATGGAAGGCTTCCTCCATTGGCGGAATTGTAGAGTCGGCCAAAATCTGCAATCGTGCTGCCTCGTATTCAGGATCAAGTGCAGCTAGGAACACGCCCACCATAGTAGCGTTCCTGTATGTCTTCTGCTGCTCTGGCGTGGCTGTCAAGGGCATGAAGCTATATAACTTCTCAAACATCCCTCTCAGTGATGTATAGAGAGAATGTAGGGGGCGACCATTCTGCTTGATGGTGAAGATATCATGCTGGAGTTGCAGAATCTTTGTTTCGTTCTTCGCCTGGGAATATGTGGCCGCCAGAATGTCCCACATATCCTTCGCTGTCGGTTGATGGAGGATATCATTGGCAATCTCAATTGCCAACGTGCCAGATAGCCAGACTTTGGCGTATGCGTCATCAGCCTCCCAGGAGGCATAAGTTCCAGTCTTCTCAGCAGGCTCTGGTTCGGTAAGAATGTGCTTCTTACCCGTAGACTTCATCATGCTCATGAACTGCATTGCCCACAGTTCATAGTTGGTACCGTCCATCTTGACAATAGGTGATGGACCACGGAATGCGCCAATAGATGGGATATCTGCCTTGCTCTCCGACATATTGAAAATTGAAGACTGGAACGATTGACAAACAATGTTTCTTGTCTACAATACCATAGATGGGGGTAGTTGCATGTGTAGACTTCAAGCAACTATCCCCATGAAGACCTTCGTATTAAGCCCTACACGCACGCAGGATGCACAGGTGGATGCACAGGAGATGCGTGCACGCAAGATGCACTGGTGCACTGGATGCACGCAAGAGGCACGCTGGATGCACGCTACAACGCGCACGCGCGCAGGGGATGTGCAAGAGGCGCACCGACGATGCACAGGCGACGCACTGGTGGTGCGCTAGAATGCGCAGGAGGCGCACAGGAGATACGCACGGCTGCGCAGATCACAGGGGGTGCGCAAGACTGCGCACAGGCGAGCGAAGCGCACAGCCCGCGTGTGCACGATGCGCACGGTGGAGGCGCACAGCACGCGTGTGCGCAGGTGCGCACAGAGAGGGGCGGCGCCGATGGGGCGAGAAGAAGAAGAAGAAGAAGAAGAAGAAGAAGAAGAGGGCGGCGGGTGTGGTGGGGTTAGGGTTAGGGTTTCAAGAACTCCAGTCTAGGACCGTCGCTCTGATACCATGTTGGGAAAAAATGAATGGCTTAGTCTATTCCATAAGCCCTAGGCTCTCTTATATAGGAGAGTAGCCTATGGGTAAATTACATAAAGATGACAACAGAAAAATAAAATAACGAAGAGGTACAGTTATTCTATATGCGTCAACATTATTCCTATGTATAGAATCTATCAAGAACTACACAAATCTCATTATATGTCAGAGGAAGTAGGTAACATATTGGATCTAGGGAACCAAGTGTGAGGGTCTCATTCATCCATTTGACATATGGATCCTAATGTTTAACTCTACATAGGTGACACATACTATGTTGATGATAGGCAATATAGAGGACTTGGTTGACTACAACCTCTGTTTAGTAAGGGGTCGCTTTCCTTCAGTCGGTTGGTTCATAGGGGATGACTTTAACATCACCTTATTCTCCACGGCTCGACATCAGTTAAGGGGGGGGACAAGATCAAGGCTCAATAGACTTTGGCGCATTGGTACCATTATACTTGGAAAATTTCAGGATCAAGATCTAGATTGGACCGCTTTTTCAGGTCCATGGAGCCACTCCCCTCTTTCCCTCTAGCTAGTGTTCTATGTTACCCTGCTCCAGATCACACCATACACCTCTAGTTTTGAGAAGGCTTGACTCCTGGAGAATAGGTTCCGAGAGATGGTTACCGAATTTCAATCGTCCTTTCAATGTGACTGCATGGTCACAATGAAAATATTCTGCAAACTGGAGGCTCTGAGGAAAAAATAATGCATCTATGTGTGATGCTAGAGTACAACGCAGAGAAGGATAAAGTTTGCTTGATTACCTCAACCGAGAGAGCCACCGCGAGATGCGCTCGTCGAAACTTGCAAAGAGGGAAGATTTACATAGAATCATCCAGATAGAGGACATGAAGTAGGTAGTAGAATGGAGGCAAAGATCCATGCAACATTGGATTAAAAGGAGCGATACTAGCACCAAATACTTCCACTCAATAGCCACTGGCAAACGTTGACATAGCCACATTAAGTCTGTTTTAGTGGGAGACATAAGTGTGAAGGGAGACACGAACGTAGGCCAATCTATTGTAGATTTTTTTGCTACGACAATCGTCACACTCTCACAACAAATGGCGGTGACTGAGATCCGGAGCCTCAACTTTGACGTACACACAAATCAAGGACCCACTAAAGATTTTTCATTCTAGGAAATCCATGCAACAACGAATGCTAATAATGTGCATGAACCAAATGGCTTCCATGTTCTCTTCTTCAAAGAAATTTGGGGCCTATTAAGCACGAATTTATTGGAGGCGATGGGTGAGTTCTCCAAGAAGAAACTAGGGGTTTGATCGCATTAATCATACAATTATTACCCTTTTTGCCAACGGAGCCCCGGAAGAGAATTGAGAAACATCATCCCATTACATTATGAAATGTCATGTATCTTGTGGTGGCTAACATGTTAGTAAACCACCGAGGCACAACCATGAATGATTTAATCATTGAGGTTCAAGCAGCATATGTTCCAAAACAAGAGATGACGGTTAGTATGGTGTTGGCAGCTGAGGTTATGGGAGACTAGAAGCGTCGTTGTGCCAAGGGCCTCCTCTGGAAGGTCGACTTTTCAAAGGCATATGACTGTGTTGATAGGCCTTTTCGTGGATCGCTTTGGCAAAACATTATTTTCCTAACCTACTTATCTTAGACGAAGATGGATTCCATGCTCTCTTTGTTGAGTTTATTGTACATCTTTGTTGTTATTTTCTTTTTTTCTTCATGTACCTCTCAAGTAATTTACCCAAAGTTTTTCTCCTATATAAAAGAGCCATGGGCTCTCATGAATATCAAGTCATTTATTTTTCCTCCAACATAGCATCGGAGCAATAGTCCAAGATCGGGGTTCCCGTATCCCACCAACCCTAACCCTACACGCCCTCCCCCTACCCCCCCCCCCCTCACCGCGTCGCCAGCCCGCACACCCCCCCCCTCGACGCAACCCTCCCGTGCGGCACTCCCCCTCCGCGCAGCACGCCGTCACTCGCCGCTAGCCACCACGTACTCGAGCACCCCCCCCCCTGCACACCCGCACATCTGCGCTCTCGTGCCCCTGTGCTCCTGCACATTTGTGCCCTTGCACCTCGTGCCCCAGTGCATCTGCACCCACGTACACCTGCACACTCGCGCACCTGCAACCTGCAGTTTGGACGTGTATACATGGGGATACGGTCAGTTTTTGTTCAGTTTTTCAGGATTTTCAACATATAAATCACATCTTCTGACTTTAGCCTACAACAACAGGAGATTAGAATGGTTGTATGAGTCTACAGATACAACCAATCCTCTATATGATTGTGTAGACTCATTCAGAGCAGTTTACTCTTCAGTTTTGTTCCGGATATAGGCATTCTGGTTACCATATCAGAAAACAAGGGTGATGTTTTTTCATCTTCTGGTGCCTTCAAGGGATCAGCTCCCATCGTGAAGATGGATGGGACCAACTACGAGTTGTGGTCCATGCAATTTCACATCATTGTGTAACGTCATAACAAGGAGCACATTCTGACGGATTAACAGCCGGAGGACAAAACTGGGCAGCTAATGCTTCTTGGAAGCAAGATGGTGCCTATGCTCGCACTTGGCACTCCGAGACGCTCATCACGGAGATTACCAATGATACTGTCAATCAACCCACAGCAAAGGTAATGTAGGAGGTTTTAGCATACACATATGGGTAGGAATGACAACAAAATTCTACAATTGTAATTTGGTATTTTTTTCGACCAAACAGAATAGGCGACCTCTTCATGCACACTTCTCTCATCTTCGAGGCATGTCTGAGAGTCTACATAGCTTTATGCCTATTACTACCAACACTGAGCAGCAGCAGACATATCGGAATGCGACTATGACAGGAGTCTTTATGTCATCTCTTGACTCTGAGTACGATACAGCACGTACTCAACTACTTACTAGAGAGATGATACCTCCAATGGAGGAAGTTTACAAGAGGTTGAGCATGATCACTACTTCATCTACTAATGTGGCACAGACTTCCTCTGCTATGGCAGCCTCTCGTGGTAGAGGGGGTCCTTCACAATTTCACAGGCGAGGTCCACGTAGTCGAGGAGGAGGACGTCAGTGTGGTTCATGTTCACATTGCCACCGTCCCGGTCATTCTGATGAGACTTCCTATCTGAAGCATGGGTATCATGTATCTGTCCGTGTTGCTGAGAAGACAGAACCTACTCCTGCTCATGATACACGTTTTGATGATATTGTTTCTAGACTGAGAGAGATGATGACTACTCCTACCACTTCAACTGCAGAATCTTCAGATATTGCACACGCTGCTAGAGCCTCTTCGAGTTCGTCAGGTATTACTTATACACTTATCAGTAGTAGCAATTCAGATTTATCTGATTGGATCATAGACTCCGGGGCATCTCATCCTATGTAAGGCGATCGAGCACAGTTTACTTCTTACAGGTTTATCCCTCCTGGTAGATCAGTTTTTATTGCTAATGGGGATCATCTACCCATTATTGGTCAGGGAGAGATTGTTCTAGCTCCCTCGATGCATCTGCAAAATGTTTTACATGCCCCAACATTTCAAATGAATCTTTTGTCTATTAGCCAGATTACAAAAGATTTACATTGTTGTGCAATATTTGATCTGTCTTCTCTTGTGTTTCAAGATATACCCACGGCCAGGGTGATTGGATGTGGTCGTGAGCAGAGAGGGCTTTGCATGCTTGTTCAGCCTTCGTGTGTTGGTGTTGCTATTATCCCTTATGGATCTGTTTATCCTTTCATATGATATCTTTGCTTTGGACATCTTCCTCTGTAGAAGTTGTGTCACATTCACCCACAGATCTCTACTTGTACTACATTGGAGTATGAGGCGGGCCAGCTTGGGAAGAACCATCGTTCCTCGTTTCCGAGTCGTCAGAGTCGTCACAATAGTCAGTTGTTTGAGTTGCTTCATTTTGATATCTGGGGTCCTAGTCGTGTTCTCGATAATCAGGGACATCGGTTTTATATGGTTGTTGTGGATGATTTCTCTACATTATCTTGGGTTTCCTGTTAAAGAATAAATCTTAAGCTGGTCCGGTTATTAAATCTATTCTTATTGAGATCAAGAACATTTTTTCTGCTAATGTGAAATTTATTTGCACTGACAATGCCTTGGAGTTTTCTAATTTATAGTTGTCTGGCTTTCTCAAATCTATTGGTGTTGTTCATCAGACTTCATGTGCTTACATTTCACAGCAAAATGGTTTTGTTGAACGCAAACACCATCACCTTTTGGATGTCACGAGGACTCTTTTGATTCAGAGTCGTGCTCCTCATTCATATCATTTGATAGAAATTCCAAGGGCGAGGGGGGATGGGGCATTTTTTCTTGAACAAGTCAACGGGGGAGGAGTCCGACAGCCTTGCCTACCATCATTCCTGTATCGAGCAGTGGACCCCCCCCCTTTCCCCCCTCTGGATCACCTCGGATGGCGTGAGCCGCATACGGGGAGACCTGCACGTACGGTTTGGAGGGGGATCTTTGGGGTGTTATGGTTCGCACTGCTTGTTACTTGGTGAACCGCATGCCATCTACTATCCTTAGAGAAAAAGTTCCTTTCTTGATTGCATTTTCCCGAGGACTTATTCGTCCTCACCCCTAGGGTCTTTGGATATGTGGCTTTTGTCCACAATTTTACTCCGGGTCGTGACAAGCTCTCTCCTAGAGCTGTCAAATTTGTGTTTGTTGGTTATTCTCGTACCCAAAAAGGTATAGATGTTTTGATCCTGTTGGGAGAAAATATTGTGTAAGTGCTGATGTCACATCCTTTGAGTCTATTGTGTATTTTTCTCCTACAGGTGACAGGTTGTCTAATGCCGACTCTGGTGAGGATATCTTTGTTCCTCCACCTATGTTATCTTCTCCACCATCTCCTCATGTTGAGTCTCAATCACCTCTACCTCCACCTCCGTCTACCCTGACACAGTTTCTACCTCGGTTTTACATACGCAGGTCTTCTAGTCGTCCCTCTGCTCGTATGCATGTCTCGTCATCCAGCACGTCACAGGTATGTGATGAACACATCGTTTCTACTTATGGCACTAGTGTTATGCTTGATCTATAGGATACTACATAGGAGGTGTTCGTACCAGAGAACAGAGAGGTTGATAACCTCAATGTATCTATTGCCTTGGAGAAGCCGCATTGTGCCACGTATCTTTTAGTTGCGCATGTCTCCTTGGATCATCTTTCAGACGAGTACAGGAGATTTGTTATGTGTCTCTCAACTGTTAATACTCCACGAACATATCAGGAGGCCATACAGGATAGCAGTTGGCGACTTGCCATGGAGGAGGAGATGGCCGCTTTGCAGTCTCGTTGTACCTGGAGTGTTGTTTTTGCCCCTCCAGATGCATCTGTTGTGGGCTGCAAATGGATCTTTATGGTGAAGCAGCGAGCAGATTGCAGTGTGGATCGCTACAAGGCAATGCTTGTAGCACGTGGATTTACCAAGACTTATGGGGCGGACTATCAGGATATCTTCTCTCCAGTGGTCAGAAGATTGTGTGTTTCTATATGGAGATCTAGAGGAGAACGTTTATATGCAGCAACCACCAGGGTTTACTACTGACGGGAAGTCTCAGAAGGTGTATAGGATCCACAAGGCGGTCTATGGCCTGAAGCAAAGTCCGAGAGCTTGGTACCAGAAGCTTTCAGAGTTGATAGAGCATCAGGGGTTTGCTCGCTCCACTGTAGATCACTCACTTTTTGTTCAGAGGACACAGAGAGGTATTGTTGCTATTCTTGTCTATGTTGACGATACTATTGTCACGGGTGATGATGAACAGGGCAATCAGGCGGCCAAGGAGTTCTTAGGTCAGCACTTTGTGACTAAGAACCTTGGCAATCTCCGATACTTCCTTGGATTAGAGTTCGTCATGAACCAACGTGGTCTTCTGATGACCAAGAGGAAGTTTATTGCTGATCTTCTACTAAAGATAGGTATGACAGGGTGCAAGCCTGCTACTACTCCTGTGGATCCAAGTATGAGATTATATGATAATCAATGTTCAGGAAGGCGGTATGCGGTATTCAGTCGGAGGGGTCAATGCATAGAGAGTATGCGGTATGCGGGAGAGTATGCGGGGAGTATGCGGTTTTATGCGGTTTGGTATTTTTTATTATTAAAAATATAAATAAATTTTTAATATCATGTTAATATCCTCTAAATATTATATTCTTGATTATAATAATAAAGAATTGAAGGTACAAGGAACAAAACTATCGGGATAATAGAGTCAAGTGAGCAAAAACATCAATTAAAAGAGCGTTAAGTCAGATGTCCGAATTTAGGTTAAGGTTTTAAAAAAAGTTTATTTGAAAATCGGGCGCATAAACGGCCGCATATACGGTATACTCGGCCGAGTATGCGGCCTGACCCGCCTAGATGCCGATTTGACCATACTCGGTGCGCCAAGGCTACTGAATACGAGTATACGGCCGAGTATGCGGTATACTCGGCCGATTTCCTGAACACTGATGATAATGACACTGAGGAGATAGATAAGAGGAGATACAGGGAACTGGTTGGGAAGCTCCTATATGCTACCATCACCAGGCCAGATATATCGTTTATTGTGAGTAAGGTGAGCCAGTTCATGGAGCAGCCCAGGAATCTTCATATGGATATTATCTATATGATTTTGAGATATCTGAAGCCTTCATCAGTTATTGGTCTTATATTCAGCAGAGACACTTCTCTTGAAGTGACAGCATGTGCAGACGCAGATTATGCAGGATGCCTTAGGGACAGGAAGTCTGCTTCTGGTTTCGCTATTTCTGTTGGCAGCTCACTCATGTCATGGAAAGTTAAGAAGTAGATAGTGGTTGTTAGATCTAGTGCAGAGTTCGAATACAAGGCCATGGCTCAAGGAAGCACAGAGATGATGTGGGTTAGGTCGGTTTTGACTGATCTTTCAGTTGATGTACCTCTTCCTATGCAGCTTCTATGTGACAATCAGGCAGCACTTTTTATTGCAAATAATCCTGCATTCCATGAAAGTACAAAACATATAGAAGTGGATTGTCACTATACTAGACATGATCCACAAGGGTCTCATATCCACCTCTCATGTTTCTACTGGAGATCAAATTGTTATTATATTCACCAAAGATCTTACTAGAGGCCATTTCCAAAGATGTTGTTCCAAAATGAGCATGACAGACATATATGCTCCAGCTTGAAGGGGAGTGTTGAGTTAATTGTACATCTTTGGTGTTATTTTCTGTTTCTTTTTATTTATGTACCTCCTATGCAATTTACCCAAGGGTTTTCTCCTATATAAGAGGGCCTTGGGGTCTCTTCAAAGAAATTTGGGACCTATTAAGCACGGATTTGCTGAAGGTGATGGGCGAGTTCTCCAGGAAGAAACTAAGAGTTTGATCATATTAATTGTACAATTATTACCTTTTTGTCAATGGAGCCCGGAAAGAGCATTGAGGAACATTAGAGACTGGAAGCGTCATTGTGCCAAGGGCCTCCTCTGGAAGGTCGACTTTTCAAAGGCATATGACTGTGTTAATTGGCCTTTTTATGGATCCCTTTGGCAAAACACAAGCTTGCAAAAGTCAGCCGACTAGGCCGACTAGTCGAGTCGGGGGGGTAGCCGACTCGACTAGGCCTAGTCGGCCCTTAGTCGGTCCACCCGACTAGTCGGGCCGACTAATCGGCCGAATTTTACAACCTTTTTTATTTTTTTTGTTGTTTTTCACTTTTTTTAAAGCAAGCATATTCTAATATGTTTAGTGTTATATTTAAAGTCAAATACTTCTTTTGTTTCATCATGATGTCATATAAAATGTACAAATATATGTATATACATACAAATATATGTATAAAAAACTGATTTATATATTTAAATAATTAAAGAATTCAAAACCGACTAATTCCGACTAGTCGCCCGACTGCCGACTAATCCTTAGTAGGTGACCCTGCCAACCGAGTACCGACTACCGCTTTCTGCAACCTTGGCAAAACATGATTTTCCTAACCTAGATATCTTAGATGAAGAGATGCATAACCATGACTTCCCTATCTTTCGTGATTAACCGAAAACATAATGGTGGTTTCTTTCAGCCTCAGCATGGTATGAGACAAGGATGTCCTCTTGCCCCGCTACTTTTTGTTCTCGCGGAGGACGTACTCGTTATTATGAAGCACGTGATCCAGGGGGAAGGCACTTTAGGATACTCCATGAATGGAATCTCCATCCCCTTATTACAGTACGTTAATGACACCATATTCTTTATTGAGGGGGTTGCCTTGGAGGTTAGTGGTATTAATGGAGTCCTTGACCTTTGTTGGGAGAAAATTTAATCATACTAATATAATAGACCATCGGCTCTCTTATATAGGAGAAAAGCCCTTGGGTTAATTACATTATAAGTACATCAAGAAAACATAAACCATAAAAGATACCGAGAGATATATTTGTCTCAACACTCCCCCTCAAGCTGGAGCATAAATATCTATCATGCTCAGCTTGGAACAACACCTCTAAAACGGACCTCTAGCTAGAGTCTTGTTGAAGATGTCAATTGTCTGATCTCCAGTGGAAACATGGGAGGTAGATATAAAACCTTTCTGGATCATGTCTCTAGTATAATGACAATCCACCTCTATATGCTTTGTCCATTCATGAAAAGCAGGATTATTGGTAATAAATAGTGCAACTTGATTATCGCATAAAAGTTGCATAGGTAAAGGAACCTCAATAGTAAGGTCAGTCAATACCGATCTAACCCACATCATCTATGCACTCCCTTATGTCATGGTTGAGCTCCCAACAAAGACAGCAAATTCCAAAGTAGACTTTCTGTCCCTGGGGAAACCTGCATAATCTGCATCTGCACAAGCTGTAAGAGATGTATCCATGTTGAATATAAGACCTGAGCCAGGTGAGTTCTTCAAATATCTCAGTATTATATAGATAGCATCCATATGCACCTTTCTGGGTTGCTCCATGAGCTGGCTAACTTTGCTCATTGCAAACACTATATATGGTCTGCAAATAGTGGTATATAAAAGCTTTTCAACCAGCTCTCTATATCTCCTGTTGTCTGCCTCCTCGGTGTCATCATTATATAATCTCATACTCAGGTCCATAGGGGTAGTAGCATGCTTGCATCCTGTCATACTTGTCTCAGAAAGGAGATCACATCACAAACTTCCTCTGGGTCATCACCGGACCATGCTGGTTCTTGGCGAACTCCAACCCAAGGAAGTACCGAAGCGTGCCAACTGCCAAGGTCCTTAGTCACAAACTATTGACCTAAGAACTCTTTGGCAGTCTGAATACCTTGCTTATCATCCCCTTTTACAACAATATCATCCACATAAACAAGAATAGCAATAGTACCTCTCTGTGTCCTCTGAAAAAAGAGTGAGTGATCCACAGTAGATCGTACAAACCCCTTGGCGCTAGAGATGAAAACGGTTGGATATCGATACGAATATAGGTACAACCATATCCTTATACATTTTAAAATACGAATACGAATGCAGATACGAATATTGACGAATGTAAAAAATGTGTTACCATATCCTTAAAAACGAATACGAATGTAAAACGAAT
This sequence comes from Ottelia alismoides, assembly GCA_037367405.1. Taxonomy (NCBI): domain Eukaryota; kingdom Viridiplantae; phylum Streptophyta; class Magnoliopsida; order Alismatales; family Hydrocharitaceae; genus Ottelia; species Ottelia alismoides. Next base: position 63,355 of record JAZKJV010007709.1, on the reverse strand, counting down.
ACAAATAGGATACGAATAATAACATGAATTTTTGATAGATTAACTAAAATATACATATTTAAGATGATTTACACATAAAATATGTATATTAGATATAGTAATTTCATAATAATTATATCAAAAATGGTGAATGCAATCATAAAATGTTGTTACGCGCAGTTATAAATAAATATATTACTATACTTATGTATGAAAACAAATATATGAATACGAATACGAATATTAACGAATGTTAAAGTGATATCCATATCCGCATCCATTTTAAAACGAATACGAATACGAATGTCAAAATAGGTACAAAACGAATACAATAACGGATCGAATACGAATATATTCACATTCGTTTTCATCCCTACCTGGCGCTCTATCAACTCCGATAGCTTCTGGTACCAAGCTCTCGGACTCCGCTTCATGCCATAAATCCCCTTGCGGATCCTGCATACCTTCTGGGACTCCCTCTCAGTAGCAAACTCTGGTGGTAGCTGCATATATACCTCTCCTTGCATGTCCCCATATAGAAATGCATTCTTCATATCAAGTTGGTAAAGAGGTCAGTCCCGTGAAACAGCAACAATAGAAGAATGTGCAGGGTCGAATGTCTGGCTACAAGGGAAAAAGTATCTTGATAGTACACCCCATAGATTTGGATGAACCTACGTGCTACAAATCTTGCCTTGTAGCGGTTCACATTGCCATATGCCCTTTGCTTTACTGTAAATATCCATTTGCAGCTCACAACATAGGTACCTTTTGAAGCAGATACAATGCTCCATGTTCCATGCGACCGCAAGGCTGCCATCTCCTCTTCCATTGTAAGTCGCCACCTATTGTTCTGCAGCGCCTCCTGATATGTATGTGGGATACTAACAGCAGAGTGTCCCACTACAAACTTCATGTACTCCTCTGAAAGATGATCCAAAAACACATGTGCAGCAAGAGGATACGTGGCACATTGGTGGCGAGGCTTCCTTATGGCAATAGGTATCTCCAGATCATCTGCCTCTCTGTCTTCTGGAATCAACTCATCCTGTGTATTATTCAAAACTCTAGTGCCATCAGTAGAAACAATGTGTTCATGACATACATGAGGCTGGCGGATGATGTGGATGGTGCATGAGCAGAGGGGCGAGTAGAAGACCTGCGAGTGTAAACAAGGGGTAAGAACTTGGACTGGGTAGATGGAGGTGGAGGTGGTGGGGGTGATGGAGGTGTTGGAGGAGGTGGAGACTGCGGTGCAGTATGGGGTTCATATGATGTAGATGACGGAGGTAGAGGAACAACAACATCCTCTCCAGAAGTAGTATTGGACAGCATGTCACATGTAGGAGAGAAATACATAATAGACTCAAAGAAAGTGACATCAGCACTCACATAATATCGTCGTCCTACAGGATCAAAACATTTATACCCTTTTTTGGTACGAGAATAACCGATAAAAATACATTTGACAACTCTAGGCGGGAGCTCGTCACGACCAGGAGTGAAATTATGTACAAAGGCCACATATACAAAGACTCTGCGAGTGAGAAAGAATAGTTCCTTCTCGTAAAATGCAATCAAGAAGGGAACGTTCTCCCCAAGAATAGTGAATGGCATACGATTCACCAAGTAGCAAGCAGTGAGAACAGCATCCACCCTCAGAAAGAATGAGGGGTACGACTCTGGATGAATAGTGTTCTTGTGACATCAAGAAGGTGACAATGTTTATGTTCAGCCACACCGTTATGCTGAGAAGTATGATTGCAAGAGGTTTGATGAACTATACCGAGAGACCTGAGAAATTCAGATAAATGTAATGTGGAAAACTCCAAAGTATTATCTGTACGTATGAACTTCACATTAGCAAAGAATATATTTTTGACTTCAATAAGAAAAGTTTTAATGATAGCGCATGTAGAGATATTTCTATAGTTTATGTACTCGTATGTTATGTTTATTTTCCTTATACCACCTTATGTAATTTACCTATAGGCTTTCTCTATATAAGAGAGCCTAGGGTTCCCTGGAATAAACAAGTTCTCATTCTCATTTCCACCAACACGGTATCAGAGCCTCCATCCTAAAAACCCTAGCCCTAACCCGCCCCCCTCCCCCCCACTACCCTTCCCAGCCCGCCGCCCTCCCTCCCCACCACTGTTGCCGCCCCTCCCAGCTCGTCCCCCCCATCTAACCGGAGAGCCGCCCCCGCCACCCCTCCCCTCTCTACTCGGCATCGAACCCCTTCCCTCTCAACTCGGCACTGTCCCCTTCTCAATCTACTTCTTCATGGACTTGAGTGCATAAGTCTACATATGCACTCAACTCCATACATGTTTATGTAAACAGTTATTCATTGGTCTACAAACCCTAGTTCTTCGTCTCCGGCCACAATGTCAGAAAACAAAGTCGACATGCCCTCCATCGGTGCTTTCAAAAGTCCGGCAACAATAGTCAAAATGGATGGGACGAATTACGAGCTCTAGGTGATGCAGTTCAAGAGTCTCATGAAGTCCAACGGTATGAAGCGCATTCTTGCCGAAGATGAGCCGACAGCAAAGACTGGGATTTATGCCTCATGGGAGGCTGATGATTCGTATGCCAAGGTCTGGCTTTCAAGGACTCTGACGATGGAGATTGCTAATGATGTCCTCCATCAGCCCACGGCTAAGGCCATGTGGGATATCCTTGCTGCAACGTACTCGCGGATGAGAAACAAGACCAAAATCCTCCAACTTCAGCATGATATATTTACGGTCAAGCGAAATGGTCGGTCGTTGCATTCGTTGTATACATCCCTACGAGGGATGTTTGAGAAGCTTTACAGTATCATTCCCGTAATGGCGACCCCTGAGCAGCAGAAGACGTTCTGGAATGCTACAATGGTGGGGGTCTTACTAGCGGCACTTGACCCGGAGTATGATGCGGCTCGCTCACATATCCTGGCGGATGCTACTATTTCTCCAGTGGAGGAAGTGTATCGACGGCTCAACAGAATCACAGTTCCTTCTACTGCCACTACTCCACCTCCTTCAACGATGGCAGCTTCCAGAGGTAGATGTGTCTCTTCTTCTTTTCGTGGCCGTGGACCTCGTGGTCGAGGTGGTCGATTCCGTCAGCCATGCACCTTTTGTCATCGCCCAGGCCATGCGGAGGATACATATTATTCTAAGCATGGTTTTCCAGCATTAACCCGTGTCACCGAGCACATTATGTCTACACCGACATCTACTCCAGATCAGTGGTTTGAGGATCTTGTCGCCATACTACGTGACATCATGCCTCCTTCCACTACTGACTTGCCAGGAGGCCACTCAGACATAGCAGCTTCAGCCTCTGCCAGCACGTCAGCCTCAGCTAGTACATCAGGTAGTGTGTATGCCTTTACGTCCTGTCATAGTTTTGATGTTTTAGAATGGATTATGGACTCTAGTGTGACACATCATCTCTGTCGAGACAGAGATAAGTTTACATCATACAGGGAGGTTCCACTAGGGAGATCGGTAGTAATAGCGGATGGGACTCATTCACCCATCATTGGACAGGGGGAGATCAGTTTCACCCTCCATGCGACTACAGGATGTTTTGCATGCTCCAGCTTTTTCAATGAACTTACTTTCTATTAGTCAGATTACAAAGGATTTGCATTGTCAGACTATTTTTGAGCCATCGTCTTCAATACATTCTAACGGACAGGGTGATTGGTTATGGCTATGAGCAGGATGGTCTCTATCGGTTGGTCTGCACTCCCTATGTTGGTGTCTCATCTCAGTCCAGTGGAACTGCTTCTCTCTTTACTTGGCATCTGCGTTTTGGTCATCTCCCTCTTCAGAAGTTGTGAAATATCTTGCCCCAGATTTCACCAAAGTCTTCTTTTCAGTGTGAAGCTTGTCAGTTGGGAAAGCATCACAGATCTACTTTCCCTAGTCGTGAGTCTCGGAGCAGACGCTCACCTTTTGAGTTGTTGCATGTTGACATTTAGGGTCCGAGTCGTGTTCCCGATCACCAGGGACACAGGTTTTACCGTGTAATCGTTGATGATTTCTCTAGATTGTCTTAGGTCCTTTTATTGAAAAATAAGTATGAAGCGGGGGATGTAGACAAAAATCTTATCAATGAAGTTTGGAATATTTTTACTTCTAATGTGAAGATTGTGTGCACAAATAATGCCTTAGAATTTTGCACTCGTGCTCTTTCACATTTCTTCCTGTCTCGTGGCATTATTCATCAAACAACTTGTGCCTACACGTCTCAACAAAATGGTGTTGCAGAAAGGAAACATCGTCATCTTCTTGATATAACTCGAACTTTACTCATTCATAGTTGTGCTCTTCTGTCTTTCTGGGGTGATGTTGTTCTTATGGTATGTTATATGGTCAATCATATGCCATCCTCTGTCTTTGGTGAGAATGTTCCTCTGTCTGTTGTCTTTCCTGACAAGGAATTGTTCTCCCTAACCCCTCGTGTTGTTGGCTCAGTCGTCTTTGTCCATCAACTCACTCTGGGAATTGGCAAGCTCTCACCTAGGGCTGTCAAGTGTGTGTTTCTTAGGTACTCTCGTACTCAAAAGGGTTACCGATGCTATGATCCTATGAACAAAAGATATTATGTTAGTGCCAATGTCACCTTCTTTGAGACTGTGATGTATTTTTCGCCTACAGGTGACAGGATAACTTCTTCCACTACTAATGATGACATCTATGTGCCACCTCCTCCTCTGCGTCAGTCTGATAACATACCAACTCATGTTGTGCCACCACTATCACCACCACCTCCGCAACCACCAGTCCCACCTTTACCGAGATTTTATACCCGTCGTCCGATTCCTGCTCATGGAGGCCGTCATTCATCCACCACGCCCCAGGTATGTCCAAGTGATATTAGTAACGATGGGACTGACAATGCTAGTGTAGGAGAATAACATACAGGTGGACATTGTTGATGATTTGGATGTACCTATTGCCTTAAGGAAGTCCAAGCGGACGTGTGCGTCCTATCCACTTGCTTCATAGGTTTCATTCCATCGCCTCACTAGTGATTTTCAGAGATTTGATGTTGCCTTATCTACCGTGTAGATACCATGGAATATCAGGATGCCTTGAAAGACAGCAGCTGGCGGTTAGCCATGGAGGAGGAAATGGTTGCCATGCGGTCTCGTGGCACATGGAGCTTGGTTGCAGCTCCCCCAAGAGCTTCTGTTGTCAGTTGTAAATGGGTCTTTACTGTCAAATATAATGCAGATGGCAGCCTTGATCGCTACAAAGCAGGCTAGTGGCACGTGGATTCACTCAGACCTATGGTGTGGACTATATGGACGCCTTTCCCCGGTTGCACATCATTCCACTTTACGTGTTCTTCTGCCCGTTGTTGTGGTACGTGATTGGCCTTTGTTCCAGCTTGATGTTAAAAATGCCTTTTTATATGGAGATCTGCAGGAAGAAGTCTACATGCAGCAGCCTTCGGGGTTCGCTACTGAGGGGGAGTGTCAGATGGTGTGTAGACTTTACAAGGCCATATATGGTCTTAAACAAAGTCCACAGGCATGGTTTCAGAAGCTTTCATATTTAATCCAGAAGTAAGGGTTCAAAAGATCAAATGCTGACCACTCTTTGTTTGTCCAGAAGACTCCCAGAGGTACTATTGTTATTATGGTATATGTTGATGATATACTTGTTACGAGAGATGACATGCAGGGGATAAAGATGTCCAAAGAATTTTTAGACCATCAGTTTGTGACTAAGGATCTTGATACTCTACGATACTTTCTGGGATTGGAATTTGCAAGGAATGCGCAGGGTCTTGTGATGACCCAAAGGAAATATATTACAGATATGCTTGTTGAGACTGGTATGATCGGGTGTCGACCCTCCACTACTCCCATGGATCCTCGTGTGAAGTTATATGGAGATGATACAGAGGAAGTTGGCAAAAGAAGATATAGAGAAATGGTGGGAAAGCTTCTCTATATTACATCACTGGACCTGACATTGCTTTTGCGGTAACTCGGGTGAGCCAGTTCATGAAACAGCCCAGACAGGTGCACATGGATGCTGTATATATAATACTAAGATATCTAAAGTCGTCTCCAGGTGCAGGATTGTTGTTCAGGAAAGAAACAAATCTCTCTATCTCTGTGTGTGTTAATGCGGATTATGCAGGATGTCCTAGAGACTGGAAATCTACCTCAGGTTTTGCAGTGTTTGTTGGCAGTTCCTTAGTTTCTTGGAAAAGCAACAAACAGACAATGGTGGCTAGATCTAGTGTTGAATCCGAGTACAGGGTCATCGCACAGACAAGTATGGAGATGATGTGGGTTCGAGCCGTATTAGAAGATCTGCATATAGATGTACCTCGACCCATGCAATTACAATGTGACAATCAAGCAGCATCATTTATTGCTAATAATCATGCATTTCATGAAAGGACGAAGCATATTGAGGTAAACTGCCACTATACCAGGGATATGATTCAGAAGGGTTTTATTTCTACTTCCCGTGTTAATTCAGGAGAGCAGACTGCAGATATCTTTACTAAGACATTGCTCAGAGGGCCATTTCAGAAATGTTCATCAAAGTTGAGCATGACTGACATCTATACTTCATCTTGAGGGGGAGTGTAGAGATATTTCTATAGTTTATGTACTCGTGTGTTATGTTTATTTTCCTTGTTCCACCTTATGTAATTTACCCATAGACTTTCTCTATATAAGAGAGCCTAGGATTCCCTGAAATAAATAAGTTCTCATTCTCATTTCCACCAACAGCACCAGTTTCAGATTTATGTTTTAACAGGAATACCCAAGATAGTCTAGAAAAATCATCTACAGCAACCATATAAAAACGATGTCCTTGATGATCAGGAACACGTCTCGGACCCCAAATATCAAAATGAAACAACTCAAAGGACTGACTACTGTGACGACTTGGGCGACTCGGAAAAGAGGAGCGATGGTGCTTCCCAAGCTGACAGGCTTCACAATCCAATGTAGTACAAGTAGATATCTGTGGTAGCACATGATACATTTTCTGGAGTAGAAGGTGGTCAAATCAAAGATGCCACATGAAATGAGAAATAGATCCTGAAGGAAGAGTAGTAATTGCAGCACAAGGTGGTATGGCAAGCTTATACAATCCTCTCTGCTCACGACCATGACCAATCACCCTACCAGTTAGTATATCATGAACCACAAAAGAAGAGGGATCAAAGATGGCATGGCAATGTAAATCCTTTGTAAGTTGACTAGTGGAAAAAAGATTCATCTGGAAGTCTGGAGCATGTAAGACGTTCTGAAGATGCATAGAGGGGGCTAGAACAATCTCCCCCTGACCAGCAATGGTTAGACAAACTTCATTAGCAATAACCACAGATCTGCCAGGAGGGATAGACATGTATGTATTGAACTGCGTCCAATCTCTTCACATATAATGTAACGCTCCAGAATCCATAATCCAATCAGTCAAATCTGAACTGCTACTACTGATAAACACATAAGGAGTACATGATGAACTAGACGACGCTCTAGCAGTAGCGGCTGCATCTGTGGAACCTGGAGTCGGAGTCGTAGGAGTGCTCATCATCTCTCAAAGTCTGGAGACAATATCATCGAAACGCGTATACAGAGTAGGCACGGTAAAATGCTCAGTCTACTCAGCAACACATGCAGATGCTGAATATCCATGCTTCTGAAAGCATGTCTCCTCAGAGTGACCAGGACGATGGCAATGGGAACAAAGACCACGCTGTCGGCCTCCTCCTCGACCACGAAATTGGGACGACTCCCCTGCCACGAGTAGCTGCCATAGCAGGAGTCGTTTGGGTCGTAGTAGTGGATGTGGTAGTAATCCTACTCAATCTTTTGTAGACCTCCTCCATCGACGGTATTGTCTCTCCAGTCAGAAGCTGACTATGAACGGCGTCGTACTCAGAGTTAAGAGATGACAAGAAAACTCCTATCATGGTGGCATTCTGATATGCTTGTTGTTGTTTAGTGTTGGTGGTAATAGGCATGAAGCTGTATAGTCGCTCAAACATGCTTCTCATATGAGAGAAGTGTGCGTGGAGCGGTCGACTATTCTGTTTGATCGAGAAAATATCGAATCGCAGTTGAAGAATCTTGCTCTCATTCTTCGCATGCCCGTATATGTCTAACAATATATCCCACATAGCTTTTGCAGTTGACTGATTAACAATATCATTAGTGATCTCCATGGTAATTGCCCAGAGAGCCAGATATGAGCATAAGCATCGTCTTGCTTCCATGATGCATTGGCCCCAGTCTTGTCCATCAGCTCTGAATCAGTTAAAATGTGCTCCTTGTTATGGCACTGCATTAGGGTATGAAACTGCACGAACCATAACTCGTAGTTGGTCTCGTCCATCTTTACAATAGGTGTCGAGCCCTTGAAGGCACCGGAAGAGGAGAAAATGTCACCCTTGTTCTCTGACATTATGCCAAGAAGCCGAAACGCGGAACTACCGAGGAGAAAATCGAATAGAATGCGTCTACAGAACCATAGGAGGGATTAGTTGTATCTGCAGACTCATACAACCATCCCTAGGTGTTCGTGTGAGGTCTAGAGCCGCACAACCTGATGTAGATCAGAAAATCTCAGTATCAACGGTCCAAATCAGACCTACGACCCACAGTATGAGGCGTCTCGACGACGCACAGGGCTGCCTGTAGGCGCTTGCGACCCCGCGAGAAGGAGATCTACAGCGCAGGAGGGCAGGGGCCCTCGCGCGCAGTGGCGCAGGATGGCAGGGACCCTTGCGCGCCAGCGCGCGGCGACGCTGGAGTGTCTATGACCTCTGCGCGGTGCCTTTGGAGCGGGTGGGTGGGCATGGGGCAGCGACGGCGGGGGGGGGGGTGTAAGGTTAGGTTTAGGGTGGGATAAGGGAACCCCGGTCTAGGAACATTGCTCTGATACCATGTCGGGAGAAAAATGAATCATACTCATTGAATAGACCGAGGGCTCTCTTATATAGGAGAAAAGCCCTTAGGTTAATTGCATGATAAGTACATCAAGAAAACATAAAACATAAAAGATAACGAGAGGTATATTTATCTCAACAACCTTTTTTGGGAACTTTTGAATTTGGTCATTAACAGATCCAAGTCAAATTTTGTTTCGTTTGACCTTTTGGAAGATGAAATTGTCAAGTGTATAGAGGTTACCAACGCCCCGTGGGGACACTTCCTATCTCATACTCAGGTCAACCCCTAACCAGCAATCGCCTTAAGCATATTGATTAGAACATGTCGTGATGTCAAGAGGCAAGCGTATTATTCTTTTGAAAGTAATTCTCGCGGAAATCCTTATTTTTTTCATCTCCACCAGAATTCGCCCCATAGGGATTCGTCGGTGCCTATAGGCTTTCATGAATCATTTTCTTTGGATCTCTTTAAGAGACAATTATAGAGGGATTCAGCTTATGAGCTAGGACATGGTTACCTCACCGTTGGACCAAGGGAGCATTGGCATTCATCGTTTGAAGGACATGGACAAGGCCCTTTTTGATGAAATGGATGGTTAGATTATGGGAAATAGGACAATAGAGGTTGCTACTCTTGAAAGTTAAAGGAAATGAAAGAAAACGAATGAGTTTCCGTAGGACCCAAAATTTTGAGAGGCTATTGATTTTTCCACCATTTCATTGGACCAAGAATGAGTTTCCCCACCACATTTCTTGCCACCCCCTGAATTGAAGGAAAGTGATGGAAATGGAGCGTTTTCATTTTCCTTAAGTTTTATCTATTTTCCTATGTTTCTTTGTAATTTATAGATATAGATTCTTGAATTCCTTTTATTTTCCATTAAAAGCAAAACACATAATTTACTTTCATTACTTCGTGTTCCACCACGAACACAGAAATTGGTCCAACAAATAAACAAAGAATTACAACTTCCGAAATGTGATACTAAATTTTGGTATCCATCAAATTAGCATTTCCCATCTAAACAAAAAAAAATGCTTCTAATAACATAATTTCTTCATGGAAAGGACAAACTTTCCTTCAGGAACAAAACATAGCACTATTTTGTTCAAGAACGTGTGAGTTGCTCCATCAAACAGTTGGAGTGCAATTTCAAAGGCTACAGCTAACCAATAACCATAACCACCGCCCCACAAATAAGAACTCGGAGAGCCAGGTGGAAGCAGCAAAGAAATGTGACTAACGTCAAACTAAAACGACCGGAAATGTTGATTGGGGGATTAACCTTCGCGTCCTGGACGAATGTGCCCCTCCATTTCGCAAAAGAAGAAGGGGTCGAGTGGAACAGGCGACAACTGCGATGTTGGTACAAGGGATTCGTCAACCTGCATATACTATTCCAAACGAAGTTTTGCATTTCTGGCTTCAAAATGTGAGGAGTTAAGATTGTCGGGGGGAGGAGGAGGAGAATAACTTATGGACAGGAGGTAAAGCTTTACAGAGGTTGGGTAGAAGCAGGTAATTGGTCAGCGCGTTTTCTGTGGAGGGTACGCTGGTTTTCAGGGGTGAAAGAGAAGGAAACATGGGGCCAAAATTAAATTAAATGAAAGGACAAAGTCGAGACGACGCTGTGAGGGGTTCGGTGGTGGCGACAGAAGAGGGGGTTTCTTCTGGGAAGGGTGCGACGTAGTGGGGACGGAGGGGGAGGGGGAGGGGGAGGCGGTGGGGTGTGACGAAGCCAAACGTGACGGGATCAAGGCGGTCACCTCCGAAAGAGCCATCCGAACACGGATGTCATTAGTGAAATCTGATAAGGGCGAAACCGTAATATGGATGCCAAAAATGTTGTGCAACGACAAAACTTTTCCCACAACCAAGTAGGGTCAGATATATGAATTTTTTTAACTTTATTCTATGTATTTTGGATCTCCAGTTGCTGTAAATCCCAAAGAACGCAGATGGAGACGCTGCCCGAACTCTATCCTCTGACGAGCTTGCAGATCGGGTTAGTTTTTTCGGTTTTTTGCCGTGTTGATCATTCATACTGTTGCCTTGAAATGGAGTAATCTCATGTGGATTATCCACCTGTTCTATAATAGAGATTCAGACGAATGTTTTCTATGCATTCTTGACTTCAAATTTGGCTGATTTTTTTTTAAATTTTGCAGGGACATTCGATCATACAAATCACAAGTTTTCTTGTACTTCGCGACATCGACCGGAAGGCTTCTGATCCTGGTCGATAACCGGCCGTGGTATCTACGGAGGCATTCAAGATCCATACGTCTACTATGGCAGTTGATGGTCACCAAGGTTCATCTTGCTACTTTGATTCATATAAAATGCTGAGTTTTCTCACACTAGATCCTTATACAAGATGAAGCCCCATCACACATATCATTTTATAAGGTTAATGTATAAGATACGTACTTGTCTCTTCTCTAAACTCTCCAAAAAATCTCCCTTATGATTGAATCATAAGCCTTCTCCCAATCAATAAAAATCATATGGAGGTTCTTCTTTCTAGCTCTATAAATCGTCATTGTTCTCCTCAAAAAGTGAATAGCTTCAATAGTTGAGTAGTCTGGCATGAATTCGAATTGGTTTTCAGTTACTTCGGTAACTTGCCTCGACCTTCTTTTGATCATATGTTCTCAAAATTTCATAGTATGACCCATCAATTTGATACCTCTATAATTTGAACAACTTTGATTGTCTCCTTTATTCTTATAAGAGGTGCAACAATGCTTCTCTTCCATTCTTCATGTATTTTCTTACTTCGCCAAATAACATGAATAAATTACCAAGCCAAGTCAAACCATGTTCACCTAAAACTATCCAAACTATAAGAATGTCATCAGGTGCTACCCATTTCCCATGTTTCATAACCTTTGAAATGTCATTTACTTTCATCCTTTGTATCTGTCTGTAGCATGCACGATTTAGGTAACATTCACTACCAACAAGATCTCCCAACATAATCTCTTTATTCCTTTTCCCTATGAAAAGTTTATGAAAATATTGCTTCCATCTAATCTCTATATCATTTTGAGTAATAAGCACATGCCCTTCCTCATATTTAATGCGTCATGTTTGCGAAAGATATTTAGCCTTTCTTTCTCTTGCTTTGGTCAATCTGAATATATCTTTCTGACCCACATTCTAGTCAAGCTTTTTGTATAAAACTTCCTAAGGTTTCGACTTGGCTTCACTTAACCTTCTTTTCTTCCTTCTTCACTATTTTGTAGTTTGTGATAGTTACAAAATAACAAAGGAGGCAAGGAAAATCTTAATCATCGTAAATTCGTTATTAAAGTACCAAAAATATTTATTGTACGCACATTTTTTCATTCTTTGTTTTTATGCTCTATGGATCTGAATGTTGGCATGTAAACCATATACATGTGTAGAGAATGACAGTAGCATTAATAAAAATACTAAGGTGGGCGTGTGGGCACACACGTAAAGATCGGATTCGGAATGATGCAATCATAAGGAAAGTTGGTATAGCTCTGATCAAAGACAAGATGTGAGAAAATCGCTTAAGATGATTTTACCATTTGCAAATGAGGTCAACCGATGCATCGGTTAGTAGATGCGAGTTTTGGAATGTTGTGAAGGATATGGAATTATCTTCAAGCGCATCACGGAAGCGTAATCGTCGTATCGGATACAACGAAGAACGATTAGTCGTACTAGTTATTCTGAGCAGCGGAATTTAAAAATTTTCATTCGATGAAACCACATGATCCGAGAACGATTCTCGGATCGTTTCATCTATAACCACAACAAGTATAATAGAATACATCTTGAAGCGTGGTTGATCGAGTCTCTAAGAGAAGAGACCTCATGTCTCAAGTCCGATCGTCGGTGAGACCGCTTGCGAGCGCGAGGATGAACCGCGTTGTCCTCACAATCCAAGAAGTTGATCCAAGCGTGGTTGCTCCCAATCTCGTCGCACGAGATCGAACGTCTCCTTCGTGAGTGTAGCACTCCAAGAAGACGGAGAACCGAAGAACGTTGAAGCGGCGGCGCGGTGGCGAGAGCGTTGACGAATCTCTCCTCTAGGGTATGGTGGACGACCACCAAAAATAGAGGGAGAGAGGGCTGTCGTGTATGAAGAGAGAGAGAGAGAGAGAGAGAGAGAGAGAGAGCTCCAAAATTGCATGTAAATAGAGAGCATGGTATGCCTCTCTATTTATAGGTTTTTGGGATCCATGGATCTCAATCCATGGGATATATAAAATCAATGAGTGAGATTGATTTATGTCAATCCAATGGTCAAGATTGTTGTTGTCAAAAACAACAAATTCGGATTAAAATATATTTGACAAAATCAAATATAAATCAATCCTAAATCAAACCAATAAATAAGGAGAGAATATATACATGGAGATTACAATTCCATGTATAACATGGTGGACGGCCACCCATTCCAAATAGGACATGGGTGCCGCCCACCTATTTCCTAATGGAGAGCAATCTCATGATAATTCATGAGATTGCATATCTCCATGGAAATCTCTCTTTATTTATTTGCAACAAATTTTGTTGGATTTTATTCTTCAAAAATAATTCACAATTATATTTGAGAATGTTGCAATCTTGCCATGGAAAAATTGTGAATCATATTCACAACCCAAAACAACATATAATTTACATTGTCAATTAATTACACAATGTGTATCTGATGAAGCCACATTTCATCATCTTTATTCTATCATTTTGGCATCAAAAACCCTACCAAATGCATGTAAATAGCATTAAATAGAGCATATTAGCATTCATGCATGTACCTGTAAATAGTATATAAAATACTGTAATTAAAGCCAAAATTATAGAATAAACAAAAGAAAAGAAAAAGAATAAAATGTTGTAAATATTTTATGACCCAAACCCCCGAGACCTAGGCATCTAGATGAATAGGCCGACAAGGAATAAAGTAAGGGGAGATAAGGGCCAGATACCTATTCTTTTTAATTCATTCTTTATTCATTTTGGGACCTATTTTTGGTTCTACTTTTTATACCTCAAATAAAGAAACTTTGTACATGAAAGTTGTAGATAATTAAATAAGTAAAAATACAAAATTGATTTCACTAAAAAATAATGTACAGATAAAAAGTTAGGGATAATTACACCCATAACCCTGAGTAATTCCTCAATCTCAATCATAACCCTGCATAATCGTGAATTACATGAGAAACCCTGAGTAATACTTAACTCTTACATGACATAACCCTGTGTCAAGATCCGTTTGAGTTGCCCGTTATGTTTGACGGTTTCCATTAAAAAATTACAAAATTACCCCTAATATCTATTCTAATTTGCAAAACATGCCAACACCTGCAGCTCCAACTACATCCCCTCTCCCCTGACTACAACCACCGCCAACACCCTCCCAACACGGCGCCAACCCGACCTCCATTGCCCCCCACCCGCAGCCCCAACCGGCAGTGCCAACCTCCGCGACGCGAACCCGACCTCCCCCCCCTTCCCCCGCGGCGCACCTCTGCTGCTGCAACTCCCCCCCTTCCCCCGCACCGCACCTCTGCCTCTGCACGACCCCCCTTCCCCCGCGCGACCCTCCTCCCCGGTGCCGCAACTCTGCAATGCCACCCCCCAACCCGCCCTGTGTTGCACCTCTGCAACCACCGCCCCCGCGCCGCACCTCTGTATCGAGCCCGTTTAGATCTAATGTAGGCCGAAGTTAGCCGACTTCGAGCCCTTTCAGCAATTGCAGGATTATTAGTCGTTTGAAGTCGAACAGAGCAGCATCAAGATTTATCGCATGTAGCAGCGCATACGATCTAATTGCAACAACAACTACGGGCATATGGAAGCATCGAGTGACTCCGATTTCAGGAGAAGACGAATCCATCATATTGAACCGCAACACTAACAATCAAAGCACCGCTCCTCAAAGGATCATTCGCATATCATGGAGGCCTGCGACCGAAGAACGAGAGATTCCAGCGACCTGCGATTCAGACCTGCTGCTTGAGAATTTCGATCTGTGATAGAAACCCCACCACCGTGTTCACAGAACTGCATGAATTAGAACACCTTCAATCGAGACCTGCAACCGCCTTGAGAGCCGCAACGAGTTATCTTCAGGAATCAAATCCAAAGAAGTTTCCAATGAAGATAAAACTTGAGATGCATTCGAGATTCTGGAAGAAGATTATATATACTTCAGATTTGAAATCTAATTGCCATTCCAAATCACATTTGTCGTAGATCTAAACCAAGGAGTATATTAGTCGAGACATCATCATAACTAGAGAATCTTTGACCTGGAGATTGATCGATTTCGGTTGAACATATCAAAGGAATCATTCTATTTGATCCACCTCCGCGTCAAGTAACCTCCATTGTCGAAGCATGGTTGCTCTACTCTCGATTTATCGACGCTGTCCGCTGAGAACAACCCACCAGAGATCAAGCTTTTTGCCGCTGACCTCTACGATCAGAGAACTAACGCAGCCCTCGAAGATCTACCATATGGAAGGATACCTCCGTTGCTCTTGATTCAAGAATTACCGCTCACTTGTGAGCCACATGCAGCCCGTGCCCAAACCCCCTCCCCCTGTGCCGAGCTCCCCTGCCCCCCCCCCCCATCTGAGTTTCTCCCCTGCACGAAGCTCGCGAGCCCCTCCCTCCCATTCCCCTGCTGTCGGTGCCCCAGTCACAACCCCCCTCCCCCCGTGACGAACTCCCCTGCTGCCCGTCCTCGAGGCCTCCCCCAGGGCCACCCCCAACTCCTCATCGAGCCCCAGCACCGCTCCGAGCCCACCAGACCCATCACCGCTCCGAGCCCACCAGACCCAGCACCGCTCCGAGTCCACCGCTCCGCCCCCAGCTCCTCATCGAGCTCCAGCGCCCAGCGACGAGCTTTGACTCCCCCATCGATCCGAGTTTTTTTCCTTCCTTTTTTGCTCACAACCCGCCTCCTGGTTAGTATTTTCTTTGTTTATTTCTAACCATTGGATTGAGGATGAGTTAGATTAACTCATTTGTATTTTTGAGTTAAGATATTAAATTAACGGAAGGTTATGAATGTAAGACGGAGAGACTATTCAAGGTTTCACATGTAATTCGTGATTATGCAAGGTTATGATTGAGATTGAAGAATTACTCAGGGTTATGGGTGTAATTATCCCAAAAAGTTATGGTCTGAATAAGATTCCAGAACTCCAACTTCCCAGACCTGTATCTTGCAAATAAAAACTCAAAATGTACAAAACTCACCTTTAACTGTATATAATATAAAATAAGCTATGTAATGGAGGTGGTTTCGTATTTTTCGGATTTACGGTTTGAAAGTTGAGTTTTGGACCCTTATAGTATACTTGTACATATTAAAATATTCAATTTATTATTTATTCATTATTTTTGTATTTTCATATTTTTATAATTTTGTAAATATTACTTATAATATATATGTACATAAAAAACTAGAATAAAAACATAAATAAAACTCAAAATAAAATATATGTATATAGATTACATAGGTGTTATACCTATACTTATACCTGTATACTACTTACTTATATTTTATTAAGTGTATAAAACACATCAGAAAAATAAAATAAAGATATATTTAAGTATATAAAAGTATGCTATAAATTTACAAAATAATAAACTTACATAAAATAAATACACAAAATAAAAATAAAATAATAAAATATATAAATATTATACCTAGAAAGGGCATATCAGGTAACTTGTAATTATATACCTCATAAAAATAAATAAAAATCACTAAAAAATTCTTTAGAAAATAAGAAACATTTTTTATTTTATAACCTAAAATAAATAAATTCATTTACTATTTTATTTTGAATTTACAAATAATTTCGGCCCTGAATTTCCTGGTTGGTCCACGTGGACCAACTAGGCGCGGTCTAGAGTTGACCTCGGTCAACTCCCTGACCGAGACCTGCCACCATCTGACACTTCCGATTTCGCCCAATTTCCGAGCATGATTCTTGCGTCTTCTTCCCTCGATTCCTTCTTGGAACTTCATCCCCGATCTTCACTGAGCCACGCCATGTACTCAAATCTCACCATATCTCCATCATTCGCGCGTGGATCTCGCTGGAAGGAAACGCCTTCATTCTCTACTTAAGCGCCCCGCCATCTTCGAGCTCGGGTTTGAACCCTTCTTGGCCAGTATTCCTCCTCCCTGTTGTGCTCTTCGTGCTACTGGAGGTGACAGCTCCGCATACACACTCTCAGGCGAGTCGAGGAGGCTTTGTAGCGGCTCCACCATCTCCGCCGACCTCCGGCGTCGAGGTTCTGCCACCTCAGGTCCTCCACCTTCGAGGTTTGACCCTTTCCCTTTCCGTTTCGCTTCATTTTATTTCCCTTAGCTTCAAGATCGAACATCCCCAAAAATATCCGAGCATCGACCATCGATTTTCCTTCCGTAGCTCATCGCCGGAGCGCACCTTTGGCTGAAACCCCTTCGTCGTCCACAGACCACCTCTGACCTCCATTTCGCTTCTGCGGGGTCCAGGCAGTTTTCCCTGGACCCTCTCACCCCCTTTTGCAGGTCAACGAGCAGTCAACGTCACTGGGGGTCATTTTGTGAGGTTCGCCGGAGCTACCTGGAGCCTCGAGCTCCGCCGCCTCCGCGACAGCGCTTCGACGCTTCTCCGACGCACCTGAGCACCCCAGTATATTCTTCGACCTCCTAGGAGCCTTCTGACCGATTTTGAGCCCGTGCCATCGCCGGAGGCCCGAGATCGAGGTCGGGGAAGTTCGCCTCGCCGTCGTTCTTCCTCATCGCCTCTCCACCATCCGATCAGAGCCCCTCTCCAGATTGATCAACCACCGTCCGATCGAGGCACGCGACGACCGTTGATTCCTTCGCCAGATAAGATCTCCGCCGATCATCGTCGAACCGTCATCGCGCGTTGTGCGTGCGCCACGTGGATTAGTGAGCTGATCTCCACCGTACGATAACGCACGAGGAATATAGGAGTGGGTATTTTGCACCTACACCCTCGCCATTTTTGCATTTTATATTCAGTCCATAAACTTTGACTTGTAGTTTAAATATTTCTGTAATATTTGTATTTAGACCCCCTAGTTTCCATATTTGCACCTAGGTCCTATCCACGTCACCTCACGTACCCGTGCGCGTGAGGGGGCTGGGTATTTTGCAAGGACCCCCCTGGGGTATGTTTATTTCGTTTTAGTCCATGAACTTTTTAAATAAGTTGTAAGTTTTGGAAAATTGTATCTGAGCCCCTGGAACTTTGTAATATTGCAAAAATACCCCTGCCAGGTCACGTGCCCAGTGCGCGTGAGTTAGACATTTTGCAACGAACCCCCTCCGGGTTTGGGTATTTGTCTTTAGTCCAGAAACTTGTATTTAACGTTATATATTTTTGGAAAAAATTGCAAGTAGGCCCTCGAACTTCTGTGTAATTACATTTATGCCCTTGCTAGTATTGTATTTTTGCTTAGATGTTTGCATTTATTTCATGCATCACATTAACTCTAAAAATTACCAAAAAAATATCATAGGCTCCTGTTACAATGTAGTTTAACGCCATATTTTTGCATTGCATTTTTATCATATTTTAATTTTTATTAAAAATAAAAAACATGCATTTTTCTTATTGTTTGCATTAGAAAACTCATAAAAATTATAAAAACACCTCACAAAATTCCCAAAAAATATATATTTTCTATTTTAGTGTATTTTAACTTCATTCCAAAAATCATAAAAAAAATATAAAATAAAACTCCTAAAAATATTAAAACTCTAAAAACCTTTCAAAAAATCTAAAAAATTCTAGAAAAATCCTAAAAATATAAACTCAGTTTCTGTAGCTTCTCTATTTTATTATATTTCATTTCAAATTAATTTGGGAAAATTTTGATACTGTTTGGTATTTTTCATTCCCATTTTAATTTCGGCCAGAACCTTCATTCATTGTTTTCTTGTATTTTAGCTTTTAAAAATACCAAAAAGATTCTGAAAAATCTCCAAAAATTATAAAAATAGTAAAAAATTATAAAAAGACCAAAAATATTTTTATTCTCTGATTTTTGACTATTTTTACCTATTTTTACAAATATTCTATCCCTCTCTTCCTTAAATTGTATATATATCCTATTATTGAAAAAGAAAATATAAAAATATAAAATATAAAAAGGAAATACAAAATCAGTAAAAAGAAAACCAAAATACAAAATTAAAAATTAAAAATAAAATAAAAAATATATAAAATTCAAAACCCACAAAAAATAGGACTTGTAGGCACTTGATCACAATCACATTTTGCGCATTTTTGCTTGATCTATCCTGCCTTGCTCCCTGTGTTCGAACTCTCTACATACTTACACCTATACATCTTGTTTGTAGAGTTAAAAATAAATTTGACTCCACATTTATTTGTCACTGCTTGATTTATTGATTGTGGGTTCATTGTTGATCTTGATCGAGATTCACTTGAGGGTCGCCGCAGCGACACGGTTGTCTCTGCCTTGTGTGAGATAATTAGACCCTTGAATCTCGGTTAAATCAAATGGCGCCATTGCCGGGGAGAAACAGCGTATAAAGCATTCTTTTGTGATTAATTGTGGATATTTGCCTATCTTTTTATACATTCATTGAACTCTATTGTTGATTGGTCTAATCACCCTTTTTTGTTGAATTTTGTGCGAGGTACCTCCGAGCGAGGGGCACCCACGTGAAGGCTTGCTTAGCATCAAAAAGACTTGGAGGCTTGAGAAGATCACCATCTTTGTAGAATTTTTGTATTTTAAAAATTTTGTAATTCAAAGTGAGAGAGAGAGAGACTTCATTTGTAATAACTTGGACTCTCTAGGACACTCAACCCTAATTTCTAAGTGTTTGTTCACTTGGGGGCTCACCGCGGTTTTGTGTTTTCGTGGCTTTATCGCTTATTTCTATTTCTTTCATGAGGATTTAGCCCCTAGACATAGGAATTTTTGTTGACTGTGACGAACTAAGAAGCTAAGGCCCAATCCCTAATATCTTGCCTGTACCTATAGAACGTAATTGTACTTGGCCAAAAATCAATTGAAAAAGCTATTCGATTTGGATTAGAGACCACGTGCCGCGAGCCCACCCCGTTAAGCGCTACTCCTGAACTCGATGTGTCGAGAAGAGGAGGGGTGAGCCTAGACCGGACTCCGGACTCTTTTCTTCGTCATAGCTACGTGTTCTTCACGTTAATAGAAGTTGCTGATCTTAGGGCGATTTCCTCGTGCATGCATATAAGTAGTTTAAATTATTGTCTTTAAATTATGCGCGGATCACTTTGCATGTAGAGTGTTGACGACAAGGTACGCATTTCTATCCCTGCATGCATCATAGATTTTGACCGCGCATCGGCTTTTCCGCTTTCCTCCCCCAGTTTTATTGGACCATAAATAATAAGGAAATTGAAAAATTCGTTAGACGATGATTGCTCAGAAAAATACATAAAAAGTGAAAACAATAAAAATTGGGACTGCTAATGCAAACTTGACCTTAAAACTCACCCCACCAAAAATTGTGTCTTGGGGAGAGTATCCCCCTCCTTGTTTTATTTATCTGCTGCGAGAGAGTGACTCGACACTAGGATAGAGCCACATCTGAAATTTTGGTTGACTACTGGTCATGGTTAGTCGTTCTCCAGTGAGGATCTCTCCGGTAACTGGTAAAGCGGACCGCGATGTCCTTAACAGATTGAATTAGCGGGAACAACCGGGTTACGGTCCGCAATTTATACTGGCTGGGAAAGATCTGACGTGGATTGGGACAGTCGGCTACGAAAGTAGGATATCTAACAGCTCGCTCTAACGCTCTGATAGATTGACTGATCACCTAATAAAATTTGACAAGATAATAGACCGAACTCTCACGGTCATCAGCTCCAGAGTTGTGTAGGTGAATTGGGGGTTTAATTGATCATCTTGTTTGCATTCCAGATCTCATCCGCCTTTCTCAAGATCAAGATGATGGGAAGGAGATCCCTTAGGCCACACCTGGTGGCACCGCTATCAAGCACTCCTCCTTTTTCGTCTAGGTCAGCTTCGGGGAGTCCAAACCCACTCTTCGAGCCTGAGTTTACATCTACCATGTTCCCCCTCGACCACCCTTATTCTTCTATCAGTCCAGTGGTGTCAGATTTTAGTGCAGAACAGAGTACAGAACATTTGACGACACCTGAGATGGATTCTTTTGGCTTTGCAGAAAACCAAGATATGGAAGACAAAGAGGAAAACCCAGATGAGCAGAGACCACCTCCATACCTATTTGATCAAGCTGCCATCAACAACTCACTGTTAGTATCCCTGGAAACCATGCAGAGACAAATCCAAGATCAGGGGATGGTCATGGGTGAAATCATGAGAGAGATGCACGAGGGATGAGATGAAAGAAATGAGGGCGGAGATATACCAGATGCAGAAGGAGGAGGACCTGATCAGGAGCGTCCGCCACATGCAACCATGAGGCAGTTGCATAACCCAGCTGCAACACTCACACACAGATGGATCCGTCTTCCTCCCATATATGGAGACTTCAAGCTTCGCCCGTCCACTATTCAGTTACTGCCCAAATTTCACGGGCTGGCTACCGAAGAACCGCACCTCCATCTGCAAGAATTCGAGATGATATGCAGTACAATACATGATAGATTCGTGAGTGAGGACATAATCAAAATGATTGCCTTCCCGTTCTCCTTGGTTGATAGAGCCACCTATTGGCTCAAACACTTGGGAAGGTACATCGACACTTGGGAGCAACTCCGGACCGCATATTTAAACAAGTATTACCCACTCGGCCGGGCGAACGCAGCAAGAACTATGATCAGCAACTTCACTATGATCCCAAATGAACAATTCCATGAAGCCTGGGATCGCTTTAGAGAGCTCATTGACCGGTGTACGCATCATGACATATCAAAGCCCAACTTGGTTCAGAGTTTCTTTTGTGGGCTGACACCGGAGCTGCAGGGGCTTGTTAATGCCTCTTGTGGAGGATCATACTTTTCAAAGGGTGAAGATGATGTTTGGACCATTTATGAAGGAATGACAGAAAACTCTACAGTCATGGTCCAAGCACATGTCTACACACAGCAGAAACCTCCCCAGGGAGCAGGATCATACCAAAGGATAGCCCGCATCGATGCCGGTCCCCATACTCCTTCAGTAGCAACAACTCAAGATGAATCATCAGCAGCTGATATGGGCATAATTAGTGAAAAGCTGGACCACCTTGAGATTTTGGAGAAGAAGCAGGGCCAGGGCATGGCACAAATAGACCAGTTGGATAAGTCCATGAGTGACCTGAAGACTCACATCTTGAGTATTCAGGAGGCACAGTCATTCTCACATCAGCCTCCCAGGTCACTGGCTGAATCCAGAGGTAGCCATTCTACCCCACCACCTCCCGCATACCGCCAAGTTCACCATGTTCGGGAGGTGCAAGTACAACAGTTGCCGCATTATTCACAGCAGCCACCATCTCAAGACACTCAGATGGTGGTTTATCAACCGGATCAGCCATTGGCAGCACTACCACCTCCATCCTTCGAGCAGGAGCCGTTGATGGAAGTCAACGGGATATGGTACGACCGGTACCCCCAGCAGCCCGGGATTCGCCGAGATAACCCCTGATTTCGTTGGTCCAATGGAGGTACTTCATCCCAACAGCAGCCTCCGGCTCAGGGCAATCACTACAGCCAACAGTATCAGCCCCAGTATTCCCACCAGTCACAGTCTCACCATAACCCTCGTCCTAATTATCAAGGACAGCAGTGGAGGCAGCGACAGCAGCCTTACCAGCAGCAATGCCCTCAATCCCACCAGCAACCTCAGTTCCAGCAAGGGAACACTCCCGGTTCTCCCACACCTGCCATGGAGAACCCAACACTTGATGATCTCGCCCGCTTGCTCTCTGAACAACAGGTATCCTTCCGGCGAGAAATGGACGAGTTCTGGCAGGAAATGAGGGACATTATGAAAGGCAAAGCCGCCATACCTGCACATAGCGAGCCGAATCCGAACAACTTGAAGAGAAAATCTAAGCAGGTACAGTTTACAAAGGGTACCACTCCTAGTGCTTATTTGAATGACATGCATTCTATGTTTGATACTCACTTCGTGTCACTTAGGAGCGGTAGGGAACCAGCTGGCAGCGGCTCATCTGAGGGACAACACCATGGGGATTCGAGAGCCCCAGATGAGGAGGAGCGGTGCTGATGCCGCTAGAAACAAGAATGATGACGATGGTGCTGATGCCACCAAGGATGACATTCCAGACGACGGTACTGAGGCCGTCGTAGTACCCGATGCAGACGGTGGTGTTGAAGCCACCATTTTTTATCATGAATCAGAGTGCGGTACTGAGGCAGCAAAGAAGAAAATTTGGGTGGTGCTGATGCCCCCATTTTGAATCAATCTGTATTCCAACCTTCTGTGCTACCATTTTCTGTATCTCCGACTCAATGAAAAAGAACAAAAAAATGAATAAAGGGAAGGCTTCTCCATCTATTCCAAGTCCATGTGTGATGAATGCTGATAATTGCATGGATGCCAGTCCTTCACAAGGTCAGAAACCTTCTCCTAGCCCTCTGTCTGAGGAGGGCCCATCCGTCCCCTTCTCTCAAGCACTCCGCGCAGCGAAGGGGAATAAAACAGAAAATCCTAAAAAGAAAGTGTAGTCAGAGTTCAGCCAACATATGATAGATAGATTTCAGATCCAGCTGACTCTACAGGAGACACTTGAGCACATCCCCCTCTTCCAAAAAATCTGAGAGAGAAGACCACAGTGCACAGGAAGAGGCGGAACAATAGAGGAGAAAACCGAGTGCTCACCCGTGCCACATGTTGTGCCATTCAGAACCAGCTACCAGCCAAGCGCCCAGATGCAGGAGCTCCTTATGTCAGATGCCAGATTAGTGAGCAGCAATTCGACCGCACTCTATTAGACAGTGGCTCTTCTATCAACCTCCTTCCGACATCCTTACTCGACCGATTCGAGTTTGGCCCTCTTCTTCGGAGCAGGACAATCCTTCAGTTTGCTGATCAATCGATTAAGAGGCCGAAGGGGTTGTTGAGAGACGTGGTCATTACCATTCATGGTCTGAAATTCCTCGTGGACTTTGTAGTATTGGACATGGAGATCCCTGAGTCGGTGACTGATGCCCCCATCATACTAGGACGCCCATTCTTGGCCACAGCCAAGGCAGTGTCCGACCATGATAGTGGGAAGGTGTACTTTCGCGTAGAGGGTGAGAGTATACAAATAGAGACGATCGATGAGATCAAAGTGAGAGATTCAGCCTGCTCAGAGCAGAACAGTGATACAGGGCAGATGACAGATGCCGAGTTAGACGTCCACCAGGAGTGTGATTTTTTTGATGACCTATGATGAAGCAGTTTGGGAAGATCCAGATACACGAGCCCTCGCCATACCTGCAGATTCAGAGTACCCACCTTTTGAGTCAGACGAGAGTTCGGAGAGCACACCCTTGACAGAGGACACCATACAGGTTGACAGTTGCGTACTGCATGATGACATGGCTGATTGTACTGATTCAGATCCCTCGGAGGCAGACTTTGATTGGAAGGATTTTGATACATATTTTCCATGTCTGTTTCCAGATGAGTCGACAGAAAGGACGGAGAGCGAGCCAGCACAGATGATAGCCACACCAACAGGGTTCCCTTTGTCAGATGATCACATACAGCAAGAGTTCTCACATGCAGACCTGGTTGCTTTCACGCAGACATATCAGAAGCCAGATTTGCCAGGTCCCACCAAGCCAGAATTGAAGCCTTTGCCGCAGTCGCTCAAGTACAGATTCCTTGCGGGTGAGCCTGAAATGCACCTAGTCATTATCTCAGGAGATTTGACTGGAGAACAAGAATCTCGTCTGATGGAGGTTCTTGAAAGAAACCACAAGGCAATAGGATGGAATGTGGCCGATCTCAAGGGGATAAGTCCGGCCCTGCGCTCCCACCATATATACCTCGAGGAGGACGCTAAGCCTTCGCGTGAGTTCCAGCGACGGCTGAACCCGAATCTTCAAGATGTGGTAATGAAGGAGATATCTAAATGGTGGAGAGTCGATTTTATCTACCCCATCTCCGACTCCAAGTGGGTTAGTCCTTTACATGTGGTGCCCAAGAAGACAGGTATCACTATAGTTGTGAATGAGTCTGGAGAAGAGATCGCTACCCGGGTACCCACTTCTTGGAGGGTCTGTGTGGACTACAGACGATTGAATGAGGCCACCAAGAAGGATCATTTTCCGCTACCATTTATTGATCAGATTATCGAGAGGCTAGCTGGGGAAGAGTCATTACTGTTTTCTTGACGGGTACTCCGGATACAATCAAGTGGCCATTGCGCCCGAAGACCAGGATAAAACGACGTTCACCTGTCCATTTGGGACATATGCTTTCAGACGGATGCCCTTTGGTCTATGTAACGCCCCTGCGATATTCCAAATGTGCATGTTGTCCATCTTTTCGGACATGATAGGTGACTGTTTGGAGGCCTTCATGGATGATTTCTCGGTTTATGGCGATGGGTTTGATGCTTGTCTTGACTGCCTAGACCGAGTGCTGCAGCGCTGCATAGAGGTAAACCTTGTACTATCTTGGGAGAAGAGTCACTTTATGGTGACTCAGGGGACGATCCTTGGTCATATCATCTCCAACAAGGGCATGGAGGTTGATCCGGCCAAGGTGGATATCTTTAGAAAACTCTATCCACCGTCCAATTTGAGACAGTTGCGGTCTTTTCTAGGGCATGTCGGTTTCTACCGACGGTTCATTCAGGACTTCAGTCGAATTGCCCGACCGCTTACAGATTTATTGACTAAAGACACCATGTTCCTCATAGATGATAAGTGTCTTAAGTCCTTCAAGACTCTCAAGAATTTAGTTGTCGAGGCTCCCCTCCTTCAGCCACCCGATTGGTCTCTTCCATTTGAGATCATGACGGATGCTTCAGATTATGCCATTGGGGATGTGCTTGGACAGAGGAGGGATGGATTACCTTATGCCATACACTACGCTAGCCGGACTTTGGATGCAGCTCAAAGGAATTACACTGTGACTGAGAAAGAGATGCTAGCGATAGTCTTTGCTTTGGATAAGTACAAATCTTACATTCTTGGATCTAAAGTGATGATTTTTACAGACCATACTGCCATTCGGTACTTGATGTCGAAGAAGGACGCCAAAGCCAGATTAACCAGATGGATCCTTCTCCTCCAGGAATTTGATATTGAGATTAAGGACAAACCTGGAATTAAGAATGTTGTGGCAGATCACCTCTCCCGCCTAGAGAACCTTGAGGAATCTGAGCCCATAGCACCTATCACTGAGACTTTTCCAATGAGGCGATCCTTGCTATCGCCTCTCTTCCATGGTATGCCAACATTGTGAATTACCTTGTTGCCAAATCCATTCCACAAGGTTGGCCCAGACAGCGGCTTGAGACCTTCCTTGCGAAGGCCAAGTCGTACCATTGGGAGGATCCCATCCTTTATCGTGAGGGAGGGGACAATATCTTGAGACGGTGCATTCCTCAAGATGAGCAGCATAGCGTCCTCACCTACTGTCACAAGCTTGAGGCAGGAGGACATCATTCTAGGAGACGGAAAACACAGAAGGTGCTCCAATCCGGCCTTTGGTGGCCTACCCTTTTCAAGGATTCTGAGGAGTTCGTGAGAAGGTGTACTGACTGTCAGAAGATGGGTACTTGCGGACAGAGAGACATGATGCCCATGCAGCCCGTTCACTTTTGTGAGATTTTTGATGCATGGGAAATTGATTTCATGGGCCCATTTCCTAAAAGTCAGGGATTCGAGTACATTCTGCTTGTTGTGGATTATGTGAGTCGTTGGGTTGAGGTCATCCCCGCCCGAGCCGCAGATGCTAAAATCGTATGTCATTTCTTGAGGAAAAATATTATTTCACGGTTCGGGGTGCCTAGAGTCTTGATTTCAGACGGGGGTCTCACTTTATTAACGACAAGGTTAGGGTCCTTACAGACGAGTTCAGTATTGACCACCGTGTTGCCACACCTTATCACCCTCAGACTAATGGTCTTGCTGAAGTATCGAATAGGGAGATTAAGACAATTCTACAGAAGGTAGTCCGCCCAGACTGAAAGGATTGGTCACAACTTTTGGACTCGGTCTTGTGGGCTTATCGGACCTCCTTCAAGATACCATTAGGGACATCTCCCTTTCGTCTCGTCTATGGCAAGCCATGCCATTTACTAGTGGAGATAAAGCATAAGTCACTTTGGGCAGTTACAGAGCTATTATTGGATCCCAAGAGTGCAGGAGATCAGAGGAAAGCAGAGTTGGCAGCCTTGGAAGAATTAAGAGATACAGCCTTCTCAAGTGGCCTACAGTATAAGGAGAAAGTGAAAGTATGACACGATTCTCGAATCAGCCATAAACAATTTGAGCCAGAACAACAAGTATGGTTATTTGATGCTAGGTTGAAATTATTCCCAGGGAAACTACAAAGAAAATAGAAAGGACCATATGTGGTCCGGAAGGCGCATGATAATGGAAGCATTGATATATTCGAACCATCATCATCTTCCACCTTTAGAGTCAATGGTCAGCGCTTGAAACCATATCTAAATTACGATCCACCGACCATTGACGTTGCCCCCATCCTTCTGGTATGAGATGTTTCTTTGACTCACACCTCCTGCATCTCATACATGATTATCACTGAGATCCGACATTGTATATATATTCATCTGTACATCGATCACTCATTCTTTATGGTTCACACTCCATCGTCATCTTATGATTTTGTTATACTTAGGACGTACTTTATCCTAAGTATAGGGGGGTGTGCACCATGAGTTTCTTCTATTCCTTGATCCTCTCCATTGTCTCCTATTCTTGTCTATACTTAGGGATATCTTACCCTAAGTATATGGGGAGACAATCTGAGTACGATCCGTTCATTCCCACCCTTGACCCTCCCTGCTTTGAGTACAGTCTGCTATACTTAGGATTATTTGATCCTAAGTATAGGGGGGACGGTCAACTTCTCATTGGTTTATTCATTCATCTCTTATTCAATTATTTTTTAGGCTTGCCTATACTCAGTACGAGTTATTGATGAATACCCATTCATCACTCTTTATTCTTATATTTTAGCTACAAAAACCTTTGCAAATGCATGTAGATATATGTAAATATAAATAATTACCAAAAGCATGCATTGTGTAAAAACCTATAATTAGCATGTTTTTGTGCAAAAATAAAAGAACAAAGATTAAAAAGAAAAGAGGTAAATATTTAGAATAAATATTGAGCATCCTAACCCAAGGGAGGGCTCAGCATGGGCCTGACCGCATAAAAGCCAAAGTAGAGGGAGATAGGAGCCCATGTGTAAATATTTGTGTAAATACATAAAACTATATTTTCCTCACCCAAAAATACAGCTGTAAATACTTGTATATATTTATAAAAGATAAAAACAAAATAAAAATAGAAAAATCAAAAATACAAAAATACATTGTACATAAACCTATGTATAGCTATATATTGTAAATACCTTAGTTTTATTTTGAAAAATTAATTAAAAATCACCAAAAAATAGAAAAAATTAAAATAAAAATATTTCATGTTTTGACTTTTTGATAATTCTGCCATTTTCTATTTATAAATGATTTTTCAAATCATTTCCATGTGGCAGCTTCTCATTGGTCCACGGAGATGTTGACCTTCGGTCAACTCCCTCCGCGGACCTTCTTCCCCAGCGGATCTCGCGCCCGACCCGACTTCTCCTCTTTTTCCGCGCTCGATCCGCTCGCCATCTCCGCAAACCCCGGGTCCTACTTCTTCTCCTTGCATCCGACATCCTCGCCGGAGCCCTTGCCTCGGGATCCGCGCCTTCCATTGCCCTACCCGACCAGCCCTAGTCGGATCTGCACCCATATATACGTCGAGCTCCGCCGCTTTCAATCGTCATCTTTGGCTCCCCATTCCTTCGTCCCGTGACCTCCACAGCCACCCCCGAGGTGACAGCTCCAGGTTGGCCGTGTCGTAGAGAGGAGAGAGTGGTCGGACCTCTGATCCGGCGAGTAGCTCCGCCGTAGCTCCGCCAGTGGTGCGAGCTCCGAGCCTCGGGCCCAGACGTCCCTCGAGGCTACGACCGGGAGCTTCCCCAGCTCCAACCCAGTCTATTCATCCACCCAGGTAGTCCCGTAGCTCCTCCATTTAGTCTAATTTCCGATTAGCCCCAAATCGCGCCGCCATCGAGTTTCACCGATTCTGACCGCCTCGCCTTCCCGTTCGACCATCGGAATCCACCATCACCTCCGCCTTCCTTCCACGCACCTTCTCCGCCCCTCCGTTCAACCCAGCTCGCACAGTAGCTGAGGTTCGAACCCCTTCGTCGTCGCATCGCCGGGGTTCGCCCACACCGACGCACCCTTCACCTTCACGCTGCCTAACCGGGTCGAGGCACTTTGCCCTCGACCCGCGAAGTTTCTGAGCTGTTTTGCAGGACCAGCAGAGGCCATCTGAGGCCTCTCGACATCTAGCCCAGGAGCTTCAGCTCCGCCACCCTCGTCGGAGCTCATCCGAGCTCGGCTGGGGCATCGGAGACCCACAGCAGCTGCGCATCTTCCCGCCGGACCTTCTCCGATCTTCAGGCGCAGCAGAGGAGGACGGAGGCGCCTTCATGAGTCCGGCAAAGTTCGCCGGCCATCAGTTCATCCAGCACCCTCGAGAGCCGTTGGATTGCTCTCCTCGCTCCAATTTTGATCAGCACCGTCCATCTCTGGAGCGCACGTGGACGTCATATCCGAGGAGACAGATCCAGGCCGTTAGATCCACACGTGTCCAGGCCTGGACTGTTGGATCGACCAGAGCAGCAACGTTGAGAGCCGCCCCCTTTCCTGACCGTCCGATCGCCACGTGGCGGCCATCCGTCAGCTCCAGTTAATAAAGGGTAAATTACCCTTAGGCCCTTATCTTAGCTTTATTTCATTTGAGTCCTGTAAATATTTAAGCACGTTATTTAGCTTGAGGTTTATTTGCACAATGGAACCTGCTCTTTAGAGTATTTGCTTATATACCCCTGCTTGTGTGAGCCACGTGCTTCGTCACGTGTATTTTTGGGTTATTTGCATCATATGCCCTTGTAGTTCTGGATGGTTCTGAAATGAAAGAAGCTTTTTGATAATTGCATTTATACCCCTGTGAATGGTTTTATTCCGCATGTGCGTTTATTTTAGGGTAAATTGCAACTAAGGCCCTCGGACTTTTGGTACGTGTTACCAATTAGTCCCCGGACCTTATTTTTATTACATAGAGGTCCCTGAGTGCCCCAGGCACGCGCCTCGTGCGTGTTTTGCTGGGTATTTTGCACCGAGACCCCCAGAACTTTGGGTATTTGCATTTCAGTCCTTGTGCACAG
This sequence comes from Ottelia alismoides, assembly GCA_037367405.1. Lineage (NCBI taxonomy): Eukaryota > Viridiplantae > Streptophyta > Magnoliopsida > Alismatales > Hydrocharitaceae > Ottelia > Ottelia alismoides. The sequence goes on along the minus strand of JAZKJV010007709.1, from coordinate 33,000 downwards.
TACCCTCTTGTGATTTTTGAATAAAATATCAAATCACCTCCAAATTCGATGAAAGATTGACACATGGCTCCTGCCATGGTGTAGGATTTTTGAGAATTTTTGAGGACATTTCTGAGTTTATTTGCTATTTTTAAAAAATTCAAAAACCTACATTTTTGCTACTGTCTAGAGTTAAAAACCCCAAAAAAATATAAAAACCCCCTTAAAAATTCTATAAAAATTAGGTACTGTTTATTTTGTGTTCCTTGATTTTCTAGCCAATTTTGGCTATTTTTCACTGCTTAAAAACCATAAAAACTTAAAAACACCTAAAAACCCCTAAAAATTCTATTAAATAACCTAAAAACCCAAAAACAATAATTTTGGTACTCAAATTTTCCTTGTTTTACCTAGTTTACAGGAAAAATACCTCCAGGCCCTTTTAAGGTCCTTAGATATTTTATCTAGGGATTTTGGGCCTGGCTGGACAGTACCTTGCATTTTTACTACTGTTTGATTTTTCGAAAATAAAATATACATCATAAAAATTCCAAAAATTCACCAAAAACATTAAAAAAAACATAAAAAACATAAAAAGTTTTTGTTTGAATTTTTGCTTGATTTTTGATGCATTAAATAATTTGCTAAAGTGTGATTGTTTTTGTTTTCTTTTATTTTCTTCACATATTAAAAATCCCAAAAAATATAAAAATCATTAAAAACCACTAAAAAATATTTTGTCTTTTATTTTATTCATTTTTACTACTTCGTAGGCCTTCGGCCAACCCGTGCTCCTCGAGTTCGACCTTGGGTGCTATACCAGGTTAATCTCATAGCAGGACCGCTTGCTTCGTGCTTGATTGATTTTATTTGCAGTAGTGGTTCATTTTTCTTGATATACACAGCCTGATCGCTTGGGTCGCAACGACCCTATTTCGGTACCTTATACCCGAGTGGTCGGGCGTGTTATCAGTTATGTCTTCTCTTTTCTCTCCGATCTATGAGGACATAGCTCAAGCTAAGTATAGGGGAGTCGGCGACTCCGTACATACTTTAACCATAACTCGTACTTTCGTATTTTTACTAATAAATATGGCTAATTATACGTGTTAAAATTCATTAAAAACCTTAATAAAAAGATGTGATTATTCCTCAAATTCTTTTTGAACTTACTGATTAATAAATCAGGTGGAAATATTATCTGCAAAATGTTTGAAAAATAGTTTGAAAATCTGTGTGAAAAATCTTTTGAAGACTATTTGGAAAATGTTTTGTACATGTTTCAACCATTGTAAAAATATTTTGATTGAAAAATTATTTTCTTTGTGTGAAATAAAATATTTGAAAAATGATTTGCAAATGGTTTGAAAAATAGTTGCAAAAATATTTGAAAAATCTATATATATTGTTTGGAAAAATCTTTGCAAAATGATTTTCAAATATGTGTACATGTTTGTAAAATTGTTTGTAAAAATTATTTTGGACTATAGTTTTCAAAATTCTTTGAAAAACTTGTGTCAAATAAGTTTGAAGAATACTACATCACACCAAAATTCAAAATTCTTTATATATGTATAAAATTGATCACTTACCCTTGTAATTTCTAAAATCCACTTCTTGTATATATAAGAAGCACTCCCGTGTAAATATTTGTACCTAGCTTTTAGCCAAAATCTTTTTGTTTTCAAAAATCCCAAAAACATTTGCAAAATTAAAATCCAAAAGCACTTGAAAAATCTTTTTGAAAAATACAAAAAAATGCATATGCATCATCATCATCATCTTTTCAAAAATCCATAAAAAGTTCAAAATCTTTGAAAATTGCATCACAAAAATATTTTCTGCATTCTGCATATCATTTGCATAGCATGAGCATTTTTCGGATTGAGTTTGATGGTTAAACAAGTCTAAATAAAATCCGAAGATTGGAGCTTGATTGGACCTTAAAATTTACCTAATTAACAGGAACCTTATAGGAACTGGGTTTGAGGTACTTCAGGTCGAGTTGACTTAATTCTTTGCTGGTAGCAAACTCTGGTGGTAGTTGCATATATACCTCTCCTTGCATGTCCCCATATAGAAATGCATTCTTCATATCAAGTTGGTAAAGAGGTCAGTCCCGTGAAACAACAACAATAGAAGAATGTGCAGGGTCGAATGTCTGGCTACAAGGGAAAAAGTATCTTGATAGTACACCCCATAGATTTGGATGAACCTACGTGCTACAAATCTTGCCTTGTAGCGGTTCACATTGCCATATGCCCTTTGCTTTACTGTAAATATCCATTTGCAGCTCACAACATAGGTACCTTTTGAAGCAGATACAATGCTCCATGTTCCATGCGACCGCAAGGCTGCCATCTCCTCTTCCATTGTAAGTCGCCACCTATTGTTCTGCAGCGCCTCCTGATATGTATGTGGGATACTAACAGCAGAGTGTCCCACTACAAACTTCATGTACTCCTCTGAAAGATGATCCAAAAACACATGTGCAGCAAGAGGATACGTGGCACATTGGTGGCGAGGCTTCCTTATGGCAATAGGTATCTCCAGATCATCTGCCTCTCTGTCTTCTGGAATCAACTCATCCTGTGTATTATTCAAAACTCTAGTGCCATCAGTAGAAACAATGTGTTCATGACATACATGAGGCTGGCGGATGATGTGGATGGTGCATGAGCAGAGGGGCGAGTAGAAGACCTGCGAGTGTAAACAAGGGGTAAGAACTTGGACTGGGTAGATGGAGGTGGAGGTGGTGGGGGTGATGGAGGTGTTGGAGGAGGTGGAGACTGCGGTGCAGTATGGGGTTCATATGATGTAGATGACGGAGGTAGAGGAACAACAACATCCTCTCCAGAAGTAGTATTGGACAGCATGTCACATGTAGGAGAGAAATACATAATAGACTCAAAGAAAGTGACATCAGCACTCACATAATATCGTCGTCCTACAGGATCAAAACATTTATACCCTTTTTTGGTACGAGAATAACCGATAAAAATACATTTGACAACTCTAGGCGGGAGCTCGTCACGACCAGGAGTGAAATTATGTACAAAGGCCACATATACAAAGACTCTGCGAGTGAGAAAGAATAGTTCCTTCTCGTAAAATGCAATCAAGAAGGGAACGTTCTCCCCAAGAATAGTGAATGGCATACGATTCACCAAGTAGCAAGCAGTGAGAACAGCATCCACCCTCAGAAAGAATGAGGGGTACGACTCTGGATGAATAGTGTTCTTGTGACATCAAGAAGGTGACAATGTTTATGTTCAGCCACACCGTTATGCTGAGAAGTATGATTGCAAGAGGTTTGATGAACTATACCGAGAGACCTGAGAAATTCAGATAAATGTAATGTGGAAAACTCCAAAGTATTATCTGTACGTATGAACTTCACATTAGCAAAGAATATATTTTTGACTTCAATAAGAAAAGTTTTAATGATAGCGCATGTAGAGATATTTCTATAGTTTATGTACTCGTATGTTATGTTTATTTTCCTTATACCACCTTATGTAATTTACCTATAGGCTTTCTCTATATAAGAGAGCCTAGGGTTCCCTGGAATAAACAAGTTCTCATTCTCATTTCCACCAACACGGTATCAGAGCCTCCATCCTAAAAACCCTAGCCCTAACCCGCCCCCCTCCCCCCCACTACCCTTCCCAGCCCGCCGCCCTCCCTCCCCACCACTGTTGCCGCCCCTCCCAGCTCGTCCCCCCCATCTAACCGGAGAGCCGCCCCCGCCACCCCTCCCCTCTCTACTCGGCATCGAACCCCTTCCCTCTCAACTCGGCACTGTCCCCTTCTCAATCTACTTCTTCATGGACTTGAGTGCATAAGTCTACATATGCACTCAACTCCATACATGTTTATGTAAACAGTTATTCATTGGTCTACAAACCCTAGTTCTTCGTCTCCGGCCACAATGTCAGAAAACAAAGTCGACATGCCCTCCATCGGTGCTTTCAAAAGTCCGGCAACAATAGTCAAAATGGATGGGACGAATTACGAGCTCTAGGTGATGCAGTTCAAGAGTCTCATGAAGTCCAACGGTATGAAGCGCATTCTTGCCGAAGATGAGCCGACAGCAAAGACTGGGATTTATGCCTCATGGGAGGCTGATGATTCGTATGCCAAGGTCTGGCTTTCAAGGACTCTGATGATGGAGATTGCTAATGATGTCCTCCATCAGCCCACGGCTAAGGCCATGTGGGATATCCTTGCTGCAACGTACTCGCGGATGAGAAACAAGACCAAAATCCTCCAACTTCAGCATGATATATTTACGGTCAAGCGAAATGGTCGGTCGTTGCATTCGTTGTATACATCCCTACGAGGGATGTTTGAGAAGCTTTACAGTATCATTCCCGTAATGGCGACCCCTGAGCAGCAGAAGACGTTCTGGAATGCTACAATGGTGGGGGTCTTACTAGCGGCACTTGACCCGGAGTATGATGCGGCTCGCTCACATATCCTGGCGGATGCTACTATTTCTCCAGTGGAGGAAGTGTATCGACGGCTCAACAGAATCACAGTTCCTTCTACTGCCACTACTCCACCTCCTTCAACGATGGCAGCTTCCAGAGGTAGATGTGTCTCTTCTTCTTTTCGTGGCTGTGGACCTCGTGGTCGAGGTGGTCGATTCCGTCAGCCATGCACCTTTTGTCATCGCCCAGGCCATGCGGAGGATACATATTATTCTAAGCATGGTTTTCCAGCATTAACCCGTGTCACCGAGCACATTATGTCTACACCGACATCTACTCCAGATCAGTGGTTTGAGGATCTTGTCGCCATACTACGTGACATCATGCCTCCTTCCACTACTGACTTGCCAGGAGGCCACTCAGACATAGCAGCTTCAGCCTCTGCCAGCACGTCAGCCTCAGCTAGTACATCAGGTAGTGTGTATGCCTTTACGTCCTGTCATAGTTTTGATGTTTTAGAATGGATTATGGACTCTAGTGTGACACATCATCTCTGTCGAGACAGAGATAAGTTTACATCATACAGGGAGGTTCCACTAGGGAGATCGGTAGTAATAGCGGATGGGACTCATTCACCCATCATTGGACAGGGGGAGATCAGTTTCACCCTCCATGCGACTACAGGATGTTTTGCATGCTCCAGCTTTTTCAATGAACTTACTTTCTATTAGTCAGATTACAAAGGATTTGCATTGTCAGACTATTTTTGAGCCATCGTCTTCAATACATTCTAACGGATAGGGTGATTGGTTATGGCTATGAGCAGGATGGTCTCTATCGGTTGGTCTGCACTCCCTATGTTGGTGTCTCATCTCAGTCCAGTGGAACTGCTTCTCTCTTTACTTGGCATCTGCGTTTTGGTCATCTCCCTCTTCAGAAGTTGTGAAATATCTTGCCCCAGATTTCACCAAAGTCTTCTTTTCAGTGTGAAGCTTGTCAGTTGGGAAAGCATCACAGATCTACTTTCCCTAGTCGTGAGTCTCGGAGCAGACGCTCACCTTTTGAGTTGTTGCATGTTGACATTTAGGGTCCGAGTCGTGTTCCCGATCACCAGGGACACAGGTTTTACCGTGTAATCGTTGATGATTTCTCTAGATTGTCTTAGGTCCTTTTATTGAAAAATAAGTATGAAGCGGGGGATGTAGACAAAAATCTTATCAATGAAGTTTGGAATATTTTTACTTCTAATGTGAAGATTGTGTGCACAAATAATGCCTTAGAATTTTGCACTCGTGCTCTTTCACATTTCTTCCTGTCTCGTGGCATTATTCATCAAACAACTTGTGCCTACACGTCTCAACAAAATGGTGTTGCAGAAAGGAAACATCGTCATCTTCTTGATATAACTCGAACTTTACTCATTCATAGTTGTGCTCTTCTGTCTTTCTGGGGTGATGTTGTTCTTATGGTATGTTATATGGTCAATCATATGCCATCCTCTGTCTTTGGTGAGAATGTTCCTCTGTCTGTTGTCTTTCCTGACAAGGAATTGTTCTCCCTAACCCCTCGTGTTGTTGGCTCAGTCGTCTTTGTCCATCAACTCACTCTGGGAATTGGCAAGCTCTCACCTAGGGCTGTCAAGTGTGTGTTTCTTAGGTACTCTCGTACTCAAAAGGGTTACCGATGCTATGATCCTATGAACAAAAGATATTATGTTAGTGCCAATGTCACCTTCTTTGAGACTGTGATGTATTTTTCGCCTACAGGTGACAGGATAACTTCTTCCACTACTAATGATGACATCTATGTGCCACCTCCTCCTCTGCGTCAGTCTGATAACATACCAACTCATGTTGTGCCACCACTATCACCACCACCTCCGCAACCACCAGTCCCACCTTTACCGAGATTTTATACCCGTCGTCCGATTCCTGCTCATGGAGGTCGTCATTCATCCACCACGCCCCAGGTATGTCCAAGTGATATTAGTAACGATGGGACTGACAATGCTAGTGTAGGAGAATAACATACAGGTGGACATTGTTGATGATTTGGATGTACCTATTGCCTTAAGGAAGTCCAAGCGGACGTGTGCGTCCTATCCACTTGCTTCATAGGTTTCATTCCATCGCCTCACTAGTGATTTTCAGAGATTTGATGTTGCCTTATCTACCGTGTAGATACCATGGAATATCAGGATGCCTTGAAAGACAGCAGCTGGCGGTTAGCCATGGAGGAGGAAATGGTTGCCATGCGGTCTCGTGGCACATGGAGCTTGGTTGCAGCTCCCCCAAGAGCTTCTGTTGTCAGTTGTAAATGGGTCTTTACTGTCAAATATAATGCAGATGGCAGCCTTGATCGCTACAAAGCAGGCTAGTGGCACGTGGATTCACTCAGACCTATGGTGTGGACTATATGGACGCCTTTCCCCGGTTGCACATCATTCCACTTTACGTGTTCTTCTGCCCGTTGTTGTGGTACGTGATTGGCCTTTGTTCCAGCTTGATGTTAAAAATGCCTTTTTATATGGAGATCTGCAGGAAGAAGTCTACATGCAGCAGCCTTCGGGGTTCGCTACTGAGGGGGAGTGTCAGATGGTGTGTAGACTTTACAAGGCCATATATGGTCTTAAACAAAGTCCACAGGCATGGTTTCAGAAGCTTTCATATTTAATCCAGAAGTAAGGGTTCAAAAGATCAAATGCTGACCACTCTTTGTTTGTCCAGAAGACTCCCAGAGGTACTATTGTTATTATGGTATATGTTGATGATATACTTGTTACGAGAGATGACATGCAGGGGATAAAGATGTCCAAAGAATTTTTAGACCATCAGTTTGTGACTAAGGATCTTGATACTCTACGATACTTTCTGGGATTGGAATTTGCAAGGAATGCGCAGGGTCTTGTGATGACCCAAAGGAAATATATTACAGATATGCTTGTTGAGACTGGTATGATCGGGTGTCGACCCTCCACTACTCCCATGGATCCTCGTGTGAAGTTATATGGAGATGATACAGAGGAAGTTGGCAAAAGAAGATATAGAGAAATGGTGGGAAAGCTTCTCTATATTACATCACTGGACCTGACATTGCTTTTGCGGTAACTCGGGTGAGCCAGTTCATGAAACAGCCCAGACAGGTGCACATGGATGCTGTATATATAATACTAAGATATCTAAAGTCGTCTCCAGGTGCAGGATTGTTGTTCAGGAAAGAAACAAATCTCTCTATCTCTGTGTGTGTTAATGCGGATTATGCAGGATGTCCTAGAGACTGGAAATCTACCTCAGGTTTTGCAGTGTTTGTTGGCAGTTCCTTAGTTTCTTGGAAAAGCAACAAACAGACAATGGTGGCTAGATCTAGTGTTGAATCCGAGTACAGGGTCATCGCACAGACAAGTATGGAGATGATGTGGGTTCGAGCCGTATTAGAAGATCTGCATATAGATGTACCTCGACCCATGCAATTACAATGTGACAATCAAGCAGCATCATTTATTGCTAATAATCATGCATTTCATGAAAGGACGAAGCATATTGAGGTAAACTGCCACTATACCAGGGATATGATTCAGAAGGGTTTTATTTCTACTTCCCGTGTTAATTCAGGAGAGCAGACTGCAGATATCTTTACTAAGACATTGCTCAGAGGGCCATTTCAGAAATGTTCATCAAAGTTGAGCATGACTGACATCTATACTTCATCTTGAGGGGGAGTGTAGAGATATTTCTATAGTTTATGTACTCGTGTGTTATGTTTATTTTCCTTGTTCCACCTTATGTAATTTACCCATAGACTTTCTCTATATAAGAGAGCCTAGGATTCCCTGAAATAAATAAGTTCTCATTCTCATTTCCACCAACAGCACCAGTTTCAGATTTATGTTTTAACAGGAATACCCAAGATAGTCTAGAAAAATCATCTACAGCAACCATATAAAAACGATGTCCTTGATGATCAGGAACACGTCTCGGACCCCAAATATCAAAATGAAACAACTCAAAGGACTGACTACTGTGACGACTTGGGCGACTCGGAAAAGAGGAGCGATGGTGCTTCCCAAGCTGACAGGCTTCACAATCCAATGTAGTACAAGTAGATATCTGTGGTAGCACATGATACATTTTCTGGAGTAGAAGGTGGTCAAATCAAAGATGCCACATGAAATGAGAAATAGATCCTGAAGGAAGAGTAGTAATTGCAGCACAAGGTGGTATGGCAAGCTTATACAATCCTCTCTGCTCACGGCCATGACCAATCACCCTACCAGTTAGTATATCATGAACCACAAAAGAAGAGGGATCAAAGATGGCATGGCAATGTAAATCCTTTGTAAGTTGACTAGTGGAAAAAAGATTCATCTGGAAGTCTGGAGCATGTAAGACGTTCTGAAGATGCATAGAGGGGGCTAGAACAATCTCCCCCTGACCAGCAATGGTTAGACAAACTTCATTAGCAATAACCACAGATCTGCCAGGAGGGATAGACATGTATGTATTGAACTGCGTCCAATCTCTTCACATATAATGTAACGCTCCAGAATCCATAATCCAATCAGTCAAATCTGAACTGCTACTACTGATAAACACATAAGGAGTACATGATGAACTAGACGACGCTCTAGCAGTAGCGGCTGCATCTGTGGAACCTGGAGTCGGAGTCGTAGGAGTGCTCATCATCTCTCAAAGTCTGGAGACAATATCATCGAAACGCGTATACAGAGTAGGCACGGTAAAATGCTCAGTCTGCTCAGCAACACATGCAGATGCTGAATATCCATGCTTCTGAAAGCATGTCTCCTCAGAGTGACCAGGACGATGGCAATGGGAACAAAGACCACGCTGTCGGCCTCCTCCTCGACCACGAAATTGGGACGACTCCCCTGCCACGAGTAGCTGCCATAGCAGAAGGAGTCGTTTGGGTCGTAGTAGTGGATGTGGTAGTAATCCTACTCAATCTTTTGTAGACCTCCTCCATCGACGGTATTGTCTCTCCAGTCAGAAGCTGACTATGAACGGCGTCGTACTCAGAGTTAAGAGATGACAAGAAAACTCCTATCATGGTGGCATTCTGATATGCTTGTTGTTGTTTAGTGTTGGTGGTAATAGGCATGAAGCTGTATAGTCGCTCAAACATGCTTCTCATATGAGAGAAGTGTGCGTGGAGCGGTCGACTATTCTGTTTGATCGAGAAAATATCGAATCGCAGTTGAAGAATCTTGCTCTCATTCTTCGCATCCCCGTATATGTCTAACAATATATCCCACATAGCTTTTGCAGTTGACTGATTAACAATATCATTAGTGATCTCCATGGTAATTGCCCAGAGAGCCAGATATGAGCATAAGCATCGTCTTGCTTCCATGATGCATTGGCCCCAGTCTTGTCCATCAGCTCTGAATCAGTTAAAATGTGCTCCTTGTTATGGCACTGCATTAGGGTATGAAACTGCACGAACCATAACTCGTAGTTGGTCTCGTCCATCTTTACAATAGGTGTCGAGCCCTTGAAGGCACCGGAAGAGGAGAAAATGTCACCCTTGTTCTCTGACATTATGCCAAGAAGCCGAAACGCGGAACTACCGAGGAGAAAATCGAATAGAATGCGTCTACAGAACCATAGGAGGGATTAGTTGTATCTGCAGACTCATACAACCATCCCTAGGTGTTCGTGTGAGGTCTAGAGCCGCACAACCTGATGTAGATCAGAAAATCTCAGTATCAACGGTCCAAATCAGACCTACGACCCACAGTATGAGGCGTCTCGACGACGCACAGGGCTGCCTGTAGGCGCTTGCGACCCCGCGAGAAGGAGATCTACAGCGCAGGAGGGCAGGGGCCCTCGCGCGCAGTGGCGCAGGATGGCAGGGACCCTTGCGCGCCAGCGCGCGGCGACGCTGGAGTGTCTATGACCTCTGCGCGGTGCCTTTGGAGCGGGTGGGTGGGCATGGGGCAGCGACGGCGGGGGGGGGGGGGGTGTAAGGTTAGGTTTAGGGTGGGATAAGGGAACCCCGGTCTAGGAACATTGCTCTGATACCATGTCGGGAGAAAAATGAATCATACTCATTGAATAGACCGAGGGCTCTCTTATATAGGAGAAAAGCCCTTAGGTTAATTGCATGATAAGTACATCAAGAAAACATAAAACATAAAAGATAACGAGAGGTATATTTATCTCAACAACCTTTTTTGGGAACTTTTGAATTTGGTCATTAACAGATCCAAGTCAAATTTTGTTTCGTTTGACCTTTTGGAAGATGAAATTGTCAAGTGTATAGAGGTTACCAACGCCCCGTGGGGACACTTCCTATCTCATACTCAGGTCAACCCCTAACCAGCAATCGCCTTAAGCATATTGATTAGAACATGTCGTGATGTCAAGAGGCAAGCGTATTATTCTTTTGAAAGTAATTCTCGCGGAAATCCTTATTTTTTTCATCTCCACCAGAATTCGCCCCATAGGGATTCGTCGGTGCCTATAGGCTTTCATGAATCATTTTCTTTGGATCTCTTTAAGAGACAATTATAGAGGGATTCAGCTTATGAGCTAGGACATGGTTACCTCACCGTTGGACCAAGGGAGCATTGGCATTCATCGTTTGAAGGACATGGACAAGGCCCTTTTTGATGAAATGGATGGTTAGATTATGGGAAATAGGACAATAGAGGTTGCTACTCTTGAAAGTTAAAGGAAATGAAAGAAAACGAATGAGTTTCCGTAGGACCCAAAATTTTGAGAGGCTATTGATTTTTCCACCATTTCATTGGACCAAGAATGAGTTTCCCCACCACATTTCTTGCCACCCCCTGAATTGAAGGAAAGTGATGGAAATGGAGCGTTTTCATTTTCCTTAAGTTTTATCTATTTTCCTATGTTTCTTTGTAATTTATAGATATAGATTCTTGAATTCCTTTTATTTTCCATTAAAAGCAAAACACATAATTTACTTTCATTACTTCGTGTTCCACCACGAACACAGAAATTGGTCCAACAAATAAACAAAGAATTACAACTTCCGAAATGTGATACTAAATTTTGGTATCCATCAAATTAGCATTTCCCATCTAAACAAAAAAAAATGCTTCTAATAACATAATTTCTTCATGGAAAGGACAAACTTTCCTTCAGGAACAAAACATAGCACTATTTTGTTCAAGAACGTGTGAGTTGCTCCATCAAACAGTTGGAGTGCAATTTCAAAGGCTACAGCTAACCAATAACCATAACCACCGCCCCACAAATAAGAACTCGGAGAGCCAGGTGGAAGCAGCAAAGAAATGTGACTAACGTCAAACTAAAACGACCGGAAATGTTGATTGGGGGATTAACCTTCGCGTCCTGGACGAATGTGCCCCTCCATTTCGCAAAAGAAGAAGGGGTCGAGTGGAACAGGCGACAACTGCGATGTTGGTACAAGGGATTCGTCAACCTGCATATACTATTCCAAACGAAGTTTTGCATTTCTGGCTTCAAAATGTGAGGAGTTAAGATTGTCGGGGGGAGGAGGAGGAGAATAACTTATGGACAGGAGGTAAAGCTTTACAGAGGTTGGGTAGAAGCAGGTAATTGGTCAGCGCGTTTTCTGTGGAGGGTACGCTGGTTTTCAGGGGTGAAAGAGAAGGAAACATGGGGCCAAAATTAAATTAAATGAAAGGACAAAGTCGAGACGACGCTGTGAGGGGTTCGGTGGTGGCGACAGAAGAGGGGGTTTCTTCTGGGAAGGGTGCGACGTAGTGGGGACGGAGGGGGAGGGGGAGGGGGAGGCGGTGGGGTGTGACGAAGCCAAACGTGACGGGATCAAGGCGGTCACCTCCGAAAGAGCCATCCGAACACGGATGTCATTAGTGAAATCTGATAAGGGCGAAACCGTAATATGGATGCCAAAAATGTTGTGCAACGACAAAACTTTTCCCACAACCAAGTAGGGTCAGATATATGAATTTTTTTAACTTTATTCTATGTATTTTGGATCTCCAGTTGCTGTAAATCCCAAAGAACGCAGATGGAGACGCTGCCCGAACTCTATCCTCTGACGAGCTTGCAGATCGGGTTAGTTTTTTCGGTTTTTTGCCGTGTTGATCATTCATACTGTTGCCTTGAAATGGAGTAATCTCATGTGGATTATCCACCTGTTCTATAATAGAGATTCAGACGAATGTTTTCTATGCATTCTTGACTTCAAATTTGGCTGATTTTTTTTTAAATTTTGCAGGGACATTCGATCATACAAATCACAAGTTTTCTTGTACTTCGCGACATCGACCGGAAGGCTTCTGATCCTGGTCGATAACCGGCCGTGGTATCTACGGAGGCATTCAAGATCCATACGTCTACTATGGCAGTTGATGGTCACCAAGGTTCATCTTGCTACTTTGATTCATATAAAATGCTGAGTTTTCTCACACTAGATCCTTATACAAGATGAAGCCCCATCACACATATCATTTTATAAGGTTAATGTATAAGATACGTACTTGTCTCTTCTCTAAACTCTCCAAAAAATCTCCCTTATGATTGAATCATAAGCCTTCTCCCAATCAATAAAAATCATATGGAGGTTCTTCTTTCTAGCTCTATAAATCGTCATTGTTCTCCTCAAAAAGTGAATAGCTTCAATAGTTGAGTAGTCTGGCATGAATTCGAATTGGTTTTCAGTTACTTCGGTAACTTGCCTCGACCTTCTTTTGATCATATGTTCTCAAAATTTCATAGTATGACCCATCAATTTGATACCTCTATAATTTGAACAACTTTGATTGTCTCCTTTATTCTTATAAGAGGTGCAACAATGCTTCTCTTCCATTCTTCATGTATTTTCTTACTTCGCCAAATAACATGAATAAATTACCAAGCCAAGTCAAACCATGTTCACCTAAAACTATCCAAACTATAAGAATGTCATCAGGTGCTACCCATTTCCCATGTTTCATAACCTTTGAAATGTCATTTACTTTCATCCTTTGTATCTGTCTGTAGCATGCACGATTTAGGTAACATTCACTACCAACAAGATCTCCCAACATAATCTCTTTATTCCTTTTCCCTATGAAAAGTTTATGAAAATATTGCTTCCATCTAATCTCTATATCATTTTGAGTAATAAGCACATGCCCTTCCTCATATTTAATGCGTCATGTTTGCGAAAGATATTTAGCCTTTCTTTCTCTTGCTTTGGTCAATCTGAATATATCTTTCTGACCCACATTCTAGTCAAGCTTTTTGTATAAAACTTCCTAAGGTTTCGACTTGGCTTCACTTAACCTTCTTTTCTTCCTTCTTCACTATTTTGTAGTTTGTGATAGTTACAAAATAACAAAGGAGGCAAGGAAAATCTTAATCATCGTAAATTCGTTATTAAAGTACCAAAAATATTTATTGTACGCACATTTTTTCATTCTTTGTTTTTATGCTCTATGGATCTGAATGTTGGCATGTAAACCATATACATGTGTAGAGAATGACAGTAGCATTAATAAAAATACTAAGGTGGGCGTGTGGGCACACACGTAAAGATCGGATTCGGAATGATGCAATCATAAGGAAAGTTGGTATAGCTCTGATCAAAGACAAGATGTGAGAAAATCGCTTAAGATGATTTTACCATTTGCAAATGAGGTCAACCGATGCATCGGTTAGTAGATGCGAGTTTTGGAATGTTGTGAAGGATATGGAATTATCTTCAAGCGCATCACGGAAGCGTAATCGTCGTATCGGATACAACGAAGAACGATTAGTCGTACTAGTTATTCTGAGCAGCGGAATTTAAAAATTTTCATTCGATGAAACCACATGATCCGAGAACGATTCTCGGATCGTTTCATCTATAACCACAACAAGTATAATAGAATACATCTTGAAGCGTGGTTGATCGAGTCTCTAAGAGAAGAGACCTCATGTCTCAAGTCCGATCGTCGGTGAGACCGCTTGCGAGCGCGAGGATGAACCGCGTTGTCCTCACAATCCAAGAAGTTGATCCAAGCGTGGTTGCTCCCAATCTCGTCGCACGAGATCGAACGTCTCCTTCGTGAGTGTAGCACTCCAAGAAGACGGAGAACCGAAGAACGTTGAAGCGGCGGCGCGGTGGCGAGAGCGTTGACGAATCTCTCCTCTAGGGTATGGTGGACGACCACCAAAAATAGAGGGAGAGAGGGCTGTCGTGTATGAAGAGAGAGAGAGAGAGAGAGAGAGAGAGCGCTCCAAAATTGCATGTAAATAGAGAGCATGGTATGCCTCTCTATTTATAGGTTTTTGGGATCCATGGATCTCAATCCATGGGATATATAAAATCAATGAGTGAGATTGATTTATGTCAATCCAATGGTCAAGATTGTTGTTGTCAAAAACAACAAATTCGGATTAAAATATATTTGACAAAATCAAATATAAATCAATCCTAAATCAAACCAATAAATAAGGAGAGAATATATACATGGAGATTACAATTCCATGTATAACATGGTGGACGGCCACCCATTCCAAATAGGACATGGGTGCCGCCCACCTATTTCCTAATGGAGAGCAATCTCATGATAATTCATGAGATTGCATATCTCCATGGAAATCTCTCTTTATTTATTTGCAACAAATTTTGTTGGATTTTATTCTTCAAAAATAATTCACAATTATATTTGAGAATGTTGCAATCTTGCCATGGAAAAATTGTGAATCATATTCACAACCCAAAACAACATATAATTTACATTGTCAATTAATTACACAATGTGTATCTGATGAAGCCACATTTCATCATCTTTATTCTATCATTTTGGCATCAAAAACCCTACCAAATGCATGTAAATAGCATTAAATAGAGCATATTAGCATTCATGCATGTACCTGTAAATAGTATATAAAATACTGTAATTAAAGCCAAAATTATAGAATAAACAAAAGAAAAGAAAAAGAATAAAATGTTGTAAATATTTTATGACCCAAACCCCCGAGACCTAGGCATCTAGATGAATAGGCCGACAAGGAATAAAGTAAGGGGAGATAAGGGCCAGATACCTATTCTTTTTAATTCATTCTTTATTCATTTTGGGACCTATTTTTGGTTCTACTTTTTATACCTCAAATAAAGAAACTTTGTACATGAAAGTTGTAGATAATTAAATAAGTAAAAATACAAAATTGATTTCACTAAAAAATAATGTACAGATAAAAAGTTAGAGATAATTACACCCATAACCCTGAGTAATTCCTCAATCTCAATCATAACCCTGCATAATCGTGAATTACATGAGAAACCCTGAGTAATACTTAACTCTTACATGACATAACCCTGTGTCAAGATCCGTTTGAGTTGCCCGTTATGTTTGACGGTTTCCATTAAAAAATTACAAAATTACCCCTAATATCTATTCTAATTTGCAAAACATGCCAACACCTGCAGCTCCAACTACATCCCCTCTCCCCTGACTACAACCACCGCCAACACCCTCCCAACACGGCGCCAACCCGACCTCCATTGCCCCCCACCCGCAGCCCCAACCGGCAGTGCCAACCTCCGCGACGCGAACCCGACCTCCCCCCCCTTCCCCCGCGGCGCACCTCTGCTGCTGCAACTCCCCCCCTTCCCCCGCACCGCACCTCTGCCTCTGCACGACCCCCCTTCCCCCGCGCGACCCTCCTCCCCGGTGCCGCAACTCTGCAATGCCACCCCCCAACCCGCCCTGTGTTGCACCTCTGCAACCACCGCCCCCGCGCCGCACCTCTGTATCGAGCCCGTTTAGATCTAATGTAGGCCGAAGTTAGCCGACTTCGAGCCCTTTCAGCAATTGCAGGATTATTAGTCGTTTGAAGTCGAACAGAGCAGCATCAAGATTTATCGCATGTAGCAGCGCATACGATCTAATTGCAACAACAACTACGGGCATATGGAAGCATCGAGTGACTCCGATTTCAGGAGAAGACGAATCCATCATATTGAACCGCAACACTAACAATCAAAGCACCGCTCCTCGAAGGATCATTCGCATATCATGGAGGCCTGCGACCGAAGAACGAGAGATTCCAGCGACCTGCGATTCAGACCTGCTGCTTGAGAATTTCGATCTGTGATAGAAACCCCACCACCGTGTTCACAGAACTGCATGAATTAGAACACCTTCAATCGAGACCTGCAACCGCCTTGAGAGCCGCAACGAGTTATCTTCAGGAATCAAATCCAAAGAAGTTTCCAATGAAGATAAAACTTGAGATGCACTCGAGATTCTGGAAGAAGATTATATATACTTCAGATTTGAAATCTAATTGCCATTCCAAATCACATTTGTCGTAGATCTAAACCAAGGAGTATATTAGTCGAGACATCGTCATAACTAGAGAATCTTTGACCTGGAGATTGATCGATTTCGGTTGAACATATCAAAGGAATCATTCTATTTGATCCACCTCCGCGTCAAGTAACCTCCATTGTCGAAGCATGGTTGCTCTACTCTCGATTTATCGACGCTGTCCGCTGAGAACAACCCACCAGAGATCAAGCTTTTTGCCGCTGACCTCTACGATCAGAGAACTAACGCAGCCCTCGAAGATCTACCATATGGAAGGATACCTCCGTTGCTCTTGATTCAAGAATTACCGCTCACTTGTGAGCCACATGCAGCCCGTGCCCAAACCCCCTCCCCCTGTGCCGAGCTCCCCTGCCCCCCCCCATCTGAGTTTCTCCCCTGCACGAAGCTCGCGAGCCCCTCCCTCCCATTCCCCTGCTGTCGGTGCCCCAGTCACAACCCCCCTCCCCCCGTGACGAACTCCCCTGCTGCCCGTCCTCGAGGCCTCCCCCAGGGCCACCCCCAACTCCTCATCGAGCCCCAGCACCGCTCCGAGCCCACCGCTCCGCCCCCAGCTCCTCATCGAGCTCCAGCGCCCAGCGACGAGCTTTGACTCCCCCATCGATCCGAGTTTTTTTCCTTCCTTTTTTGCTCACAACCCGCCTCCTGGTTAGTATTTTCTTTGTTTATTTCTAACCATTGGATTGAGGATGAGTTAGATTAACTCATTTGTATGGTTGAGTTAAGATATTAAATTAACGGAAGGTTATGAATGTAAGACGGAGAGACTATTCAAGGTTTCACATGTAATTCGTGATTATGCAAGGTTATGATTGAGATTGAAGAATTACTCAGGGTTATGGGTGTAATTATCCCAAAAAGTTATGGTCTGAATAAGATTCCAGAACTCCAACTTCCCAGACCTGTATCTTGCAAATAAAAACTCAAAATGTACAAAACTCACCTTTAACTGTATATAATATAAAATAAGCTATGTAATGGAGGTGGTTTCGTATTTTTCGGATTTACGGTTTGAAAGTTGAGTTTTGGACCCTTATAGTATACTTGTACATATTAAAATATTCAATTTATTATTTATTCATTATTTTTGTATTTTCATATTTTTATAATTTTGTAAATATTACTTATAATATATATGTACATAAAAAACTGGAATAAAAACATAAATAAAACTCAAAATAAAATATATGTATATAGAATACATAGGTGTTATACCTATACTTATACCTGTATACTACTTACTTATATTTTATTAAGTGTATAAAACACATCAGAAAAATAAAATAAAGATATATTTAAGTATATAAAAGTATGCTATAAATTTACAAAATAATAAACTTACATAAAATAAATACACAAAATAAAAATAAAATAATAAAATATATAAATATTATACCTAGAAAGGGCATATCAGGTAACTTGTAATTATATACCTCATAAAAATAAATAAAAATCACTAAAAAATTCTTTAGAAAATAAGAAACATTTTTTATTTTATAACCTAAAATAAATAAATTCATTTACTATTTTATTTTGAATTTACAAATAATTTCGGCCCTAAATTTCCTGGTTGGTCCACGTGGACCAACTAGGCGCGGTCTAGAGTTGACCTCGGTCAACTCCCTGACCGAGACCTGCCACCATCTGACACTTCCGATTTCGCCCAATTTCCGAGCATGATTCTTGCGTCTTCTTCCCTCGATTCCTTCTTGGAACTTCATCCCCGATCTTCACTGAGCCACGCCATGTACTCAAATCTCACCATATCTCCATCATTCGCGCGTGGATCTCGCTGGAAGGAAACGCCTTCATTCTCTACTTAAGCGCCCCGCCATCTTCGAGCTCGGGTTTGAACCCTTCTTGGCCAGTATTCCTCCTCCCTGTTGTGCTCTTCGTGCTACTGGAGGTGACAGCTCCGCATACACACTCTCAGGCGAGTCGAGGAGGCTTTGTAGCGGCTCCACCATCTCCGCCGACCTCCGGCGTCGAGGTTCTGCCACCTCAGGTCCTCCACCTTCGAGGTTTGACCCTTTCCCTTTCCGTTTCGCTTCATTTTATTTCCCTTAGCTTCAAGATCGAACATCCCCAAAAATATCCGAGCATCGACCATCGATTTTCCTTCCGTAGCTCATCGCCGGAGCGCACCTTTGGCTGAAACCCCTTCGTCGTCCACAGACCACCTCTGACCTCCATTTCGCTTCTGCGGGGTCCAGGCAGTTTTCCCTGGACCCTCTCTCCCCCTTTTGCAGGTCAACGAGCAGTCAACGTCACTGGGGGTCATTTTGTGAGGTTCGCCGGAGCTACCTGGAGCCTCGAGCTCCGCCGCCTCCGCGACAGCGCTTCGACGCTTCTCCGACGCACCTGAGCACCCCAGTATATTCTTCGACCTCCTAGGAGCCTTCTGACCGATTTTGAGCCCGTGCCATCGCCGGAGGCCCGAGATCGAGGTCGGGGAAGTTCGCCTCGCCGTCGTTCTTCCTCATCGCATCTCCACCATCCGATCAGAGCCCCTCTCCAGATTGATCAACCACCGTCCGATCGAGGCACGCGACGACCGTTGATTCCTTCGCCAGATAAGATCTCCGCCGATCATCGTCGAACCGTCATCGCGCGTTGTGCGTGCGCCACGTGGATTAGTGAGCTGATCTCCACCGTACGATAACGCACGAGGAATATAGGAGTGGGTATTTTGCACCTACACCCTCGCCATTTTTGCATTTTATATTCAGTCCATAAACTTTGACTTGTAGTTTAAATATTTCTGTAATATTTGTATTTAGACCCCCTAGTTTCCATATTTGCACCTAGGTCCTATCCACGTCACCTCACGTACCCGTGCGCGTGAGGGGGCTGGGTATTTTGCAAGGACCCCCCTGGGGTATGTTTATTTCATTTTAGTCCATGAACTTTTTAAATAAGTTGTAAGTTTTGGAAAATTGTATCTGAGCCCCTGGAACTTTGTAATATTGCAAAAATACCCCTGCCAGGTCACGTGCCCAGTGCGCGTGAGTTAGACATTTTGCAACGAACCCCCTCCGGGTTTGGGTATTTGTCTTTAGTCCAGAAACTTGTATTTAACGTTATATATTTTTGGAAAAAATTGCAAGTAGGCCCTCGAACTTCTGTGTAATTACATTTATGCCCTTGCTAGTATTGTATTTTTGCTTAGATGTTTGCATTTATTTCATGCATCACATTAACTCTAAAAATTACCAAAAAAATATCATAGGCTCCTGTTACAATGTAGTTTAACGCCATATTTTTGCATTGCATTTTTATCATATTTTAATTTTTATTAAAAATAAAAAACATGCATTTTTCTTATTGTTTGCATTAGAAAACTCATAAAAATTATAAAAACACCTCACAAAATTCCCAAAAAATATATATTTTCTATTTTAGTGTATTTTAACTTCATTCCAAAAATCATAAAAAAATATAAAATAAAACTCCTAAAAATATTAAAACTCTAAAAACCTTTCAAAAAATCTAAAAAATTCTAGAAAAATCCTAAAAATATAAACTCAGTTTCTGTAGCTTCTCTATTTTATTATATTTCATTTCAAATTAATTTGGGAAAATTTTGATACTGTTTGGTATTTTTCATTCCCATTTTAATTTCGGCCAGAACCTTCATTCATTGTTTTCTTGTATTTTAGCTTTTAAAAATACCAAAAAGATTCTGAAAAATCTCCAAAAATTATAAAAATAGTAAAAAATTATAAAAAGACCAAAAATATTTTTATTCTCTGATTTTTGACTATTTTTACCTATTTTTACAAATATTCTATCCCTCTCTTCCTTAAATTGTATATATATCCTATTATTGAAAAAGAAAATATAAAAATATAAAATATAAAAAGGAAATACAAAATCAGTAAAAAGAAAACCAAAATACAAAATTAAAAATTAAAAATAAAATAAAAAATATATAAAATTCAAAACCCACAAAAAATAGGACTTGTAGGCACTTGATCACAATCACATTTTGCGCATTTTTGCTTGATCTATCCTGCCTTGCTCCCTGTGTTCGAACTCTCTACATACTTACACCTATACATCTTGTTTGTAGAGTTAAAAATAAATTTGACTCCACATTTATTTGTCACTGCTTGATTTATTGATTGTGGGTTCATTGTTGATCTTGATCGAGATTCACTTGAGGGTCGCCGCAGCGACACGGTTGTCTCTGCCTTGTGTGAGATAATTAGACCCTTGAATCTCGGTTAAATCAAATGGCGCCATTGCCGGGGAGAAACAGCGTATAAAGCATTCTTTTGTGATTAATTGTGGATATTTGCCTATCTTTTTATACATTCATTGAACTCTATTGTTGATTGGTCTAATCACCCTTTTTTGTTGAATTTTGTGCGAGGTACCTCCGAGCGAGGGGCACCCACGTGAAGGCTTGCTTAGCATCAAAAAGACTTGGAGGCTTGAGAAGATCACCATCTTTGTAGAATTTTTGTATTTTAAAAATTTTGTAATTCAAAGTGAGAGAGAGAGAGAGACTTCATTTGTAATAACTTGGACTCTCTAGGACACTCAACCCTAATTTCTAAGTGTTTGTTCACTTGGGGGCTCACCGCGGTTTTGTGTTTTCGTGGCTTTATCGCTTATTTCTATTTCTTTCATGAGGATTTAGCCCCTAGACATAGGAATTTTTGTTGACTGTGACGAACTAAGAAGCTAAGGCCCAATCCCTAATATCTTGCCTGTACCTATAGAACGTAATTGTACTTGGCCAAAAATCAATTGAAAAAGCTATTCGATTTGGATTAGAGACCACGTGCCGCGAGCCCACCCCGTTAAGCGCTACTCCTGAACTCGATGTGTCGAGAAGAGGAGGGGTGAGCCTAGACCGGACTCCGGACTCTTTTCTTCGTCATAGCTACGTGTTCTTCACGTTAATAGAAGTTGCTGATCTTAGGGCGATTTCCTCGTGCATGCATATAAGTAGTTTAAATTATTGTCTTTAAATTATGTGCGGATCACTTTGCATGTAGAGTGTTGACGACAAGGTACGCATTTCTATCCCTGCATGCATCATAGATTTTGACCGCGCATCGGCTTTTCCGCTTTCCTCCCCCAGTTTATTGGACCATAAATAATAAGGAAATTGAAAAATTCGTTAGACGATGATTGCTCAGAAAAATACATAAAAAGTGAAAACAATAAAAATTGGGACTGCTAATGCAAACTTGACCTTAAAACTCACCCCACCAAAAATTGTGTCTTGGGGAGAGTATCCCCCTCCTTGTTTTATTTATCTGCTGCGAGAGAGTGACTCGACACTAGGATAGAGCCACATCTGAAATTTTGGTTGACTACTGGTCATGGTTAGTCGTTCTCCAGTGAGGATCTCTCCGGTAACTGGTAAAGCGGACCGCGATGTCCTTAACAGATTGAATTAGCGGGAACAACCGGGTTACGGTCCGCAATTTATACTGGCTGGGAAAGATCTGACGTGGATTGGGCCAGTCGGCTACGAAAGTAGGATATCTAACAGCTCGCTCTAACGCTCTGATAGATTGACTGATCACCTAATAAAATTTGACAAGATAATAGACCGAACTCTCACGGTCATCAGCTCCAGAGTTGTGTAGGTGAATTGGGGGTTTAATTGATCATCTTGTTTGCATTCCAGATCTCATCCGCCTTTCTCAAGATCAAGATGATGGGAAGGAGATCCCTTAGGCCACACCTGGTGGCACCGCTATCAAGCACTCCTCCTTTTTCGTCTAGGTCAGCTTCGGGGAGTCCAAACCCACTCTTCGAGCCTGAGTTTACATCTACCATGTTCCCCCTCGACCACCCTTATTCTTCTATCAGTCCAGTGGTGTCAGATTTTAGTGCAGAACAGAGTACAGAACATTTGACGACACCTGAGATGGATTCTTTTGGCTTTGCAGAAAACCAAGATATGGAAGACAAAGAGGAAAACCCAGATGAGCAGAGACCACCTCCATACCTATTTGATCAAGCTGCCATCAACAACTCACTGTTAGTATCCCTGGAAACCATGCAGAGACAAATCCAAGATCAGGGGATGGTCATGGGTGAAATCATGAGAGAGATGCACGAGGGATGAGATGAAAGAAATGAGGGCGGAGATATACCAGATGCAGAAGGAGGAGGACCTGATCAGGAGCGTCCGCCACATGCAACCATGAGGCAGTTGCATAACCCAGCTGCAACACTCACACACAGATGGATCCGTCTTCCTCCCATATATGGAGACTTCAAGCTTCGCCCGTCCACTATTCAGTTACTGCCCAAATTTCACGGGCTGGCTACCGAAGAACCGCACCTCCATCTGCAAGAATTCGAGATGATATGCAGTACAATACATGATAGATTCGTGAGTGAGGACATAATCAAAATGATTGCCTTCCCGTTCTCCTTGGTTGATAGAGCCACCTATTGGCTCAAACACTTGGGAAGGTACATCGACACTTGGGAGCAACTCCGGACCGCATATTTAAACAAGTATTACCCACTCGGCCGGACGAACGCAGCAAGAACTATGATCAGCAACTTCACTATGATCCCAAATGAACAATTCCATGAAGCCTGGGATCGCTTTAGAGAGCTCATTGACCGGTGTACGCATCATGACATATCAAAGCCCAACTTGGTTCAGAGTTTCTTTTGTGGGCTGACACCGGAGCTGCAGGGGCTTGTTAATGCCTCTTGTGGAGGATCATACTTTTCAAAGGGTGAAGATGATGTTTGGACCATTTATGAAGGAATGACAGAAAACTCTACAGTCATGGTCCAAGCACATGTCTACACACAGCAGAAACCTCCCCAGGGAGCAGGATCATACCAAAGGAGAGCCCGCATCGATGCCGGTCCCCATACTCCTTCAGTAGCAACAACTCAAGATGAATCATCAGCAGCTGATATGGGCATAATTAGTGAAAAGCTGGACCACCTTGAGATTTTGGAGAAGAAGCAGGGCCAGGGCATGGCACAAATAGACCAGTTGGATAAGTCCATGAGTGACCTGAAGACTCACATCTTGAGTATTCAGGAGGCACAGTCATTCTCACATCAGCCTCCCAGGTCACTGGCTGAATCCAGAGGTAGCCATTCTACCCCACCACCTCCCGCATACCGCCAAGTTCACCATGTTCGGGAGGTGCAAGTACAACAGTTGCCGCATTATTCACAGCAGCCACCATCTCAAGACACTCAGATGGTGGTTTATCAACCGGATCAGCCATTGGCAGCACTACCACCTCCATCCTTCGAGCAGGAGCCGTTGATGGAAGTCAACGGGATATGGTACGACCGGTACCCCCAGCAGCCCGGGATTCGCCGAGATAACCCCTGATTTCGTTGGTCCAATGGAGGTACTTCATCCCAACAGCAGCCTCCGGCTCAGGGCAATCACTACAGCCAACAGTATCAGCCCCAGTATTCCCACCAGTCACAGTCTCACCATAACCCTCGTCCTAATTATCAAGGACAGCAGTGGAGGCAGCGACAGCAGCCTTACCAGCAGCAATGCCCTCAATCCCACCAGCAACCTCAGTTCCAGCAAGGGAACACTCCCGGTTCTCCCACACCTGCCATGGAGAACCCAACACTTGATGATCTCGCCCGCTTGCTCTCTGAACAACAGGTATCCTTCCGGCGAGAAATGGACGAGTTCTGGCAGGAAATGAGGGACATTATGAAAGGCAAAGCCGCCATACCTGCACATAGCGAGCCGAATCCGAACAACTTGAAGAGAAAATCTAAGCAGGTACAGTTTACAAAGGGTACCACTCCTAGTGCTTATTTGAATGACATGCATTCTATGTTTGATACTCACTTCATGTCACTTAGGAGCGGTAGGGAACCAACTGGCAGCGGCTCATCTGAGGGACAACACCATGGGGATTCGAGAGCCCCAGATGAGGAGGAGCGGTGCTGATGCCGCTAGAAACAAGAATGATGACGATGGTGCTGATGCCACCAAGGATGACATTCCAGACGACGGTACTGAGGCCGTCGTAGTACCCGATGCAGACGGTGGTGTTGAAGCCACCATTTTTGATCATGAATCAGAGTGCGGTACTGAGGCAGCAAAGAAGAAAATTTGGGTGGTGCTGATGCCCCCATTTTGAATCAATCTGTATTCCAACCTTCTGTGCTACCATTTTCTGTATCTCTGACTCAATGAAAAAGAACAAAAAAATGAATAAAGGGAAGGCTTCTCCATCTATTCCAAGTCCATGTGTGATGAATGCTGATAATTGCATGGATGCCAGTCCTTCACAAGGTCAGAAACCTTCTCCTAGCCCTCTGTCTGAGGAGGGCCCATCCGTCCCCTTCTCTCAAGCACTCCGCGCAGCGAAGGGGAATAAAACAGAAAATCCTAAAAAGAAAGTGTAGTCAGAGTTCAGCCAACATATGATAGATAGATTTCAGATCCAGCTGACTCTACAGGAGACACTTGAGCACATCCCCCTCTTCCAAAAAATCTGAGAGAGAAGACCACAGTGCACAGGAAGAGGCGGAACATAGAGGAGAAAACCGAGTGCTCACCCGTGCCACATGTTGTGCCATTCAGAACCAGCTACCAGCCAAGCGCCCAGATGCAGGAGCTCCTTATGTCAGATGCCAGATTAGTGAGCAGCAATTCGACCGCACTCTATTAGACAGTGGCTCTTCTATCAACCTCCTTCCGACATCCTTACTCGACCGATTCGAGTTTGGCCCTCTTCTTCGGAGCAGGACAATCCTTCAGTTTGCTGATCAATCGATTAAGAGGCCGAAGGGGTTGTTGAGAGACGTGGTCATTACCATTCATGGTCTGAAATTCCTCGTGGACTTTGTAGTATTGGACATGGAGATCCCTGAGTCGGTGACTGATGCCCCCATCATACTAGGACGCCCATTCTTGGCCACAGCCAAGGCAGTGTCCGACCATGATAGTGGGAAGGTGTACTTTCGCGTAGAGGGTGAGAGTATACAAATAGAGACGATCGATGAGATCAAAGTGAGAGATTCAGCCTGCTCAGAGCAGAACAGTGATACAGGGCAGATGACAGATGCCGAGTTAGACGTCCACCAGGAGTGTGATTTTTTTGATGACCTATGATGAAGCAGTTTGGGAAGATCCAGATACACGAGCCCTCGCCATACCTGCAGATTCAGAGTACCCACCTTTTGAGTCAGACGAGAGTTCGGAGAGCACACCCTTGACAGAGGACACCATACAGGTTGACAGTTGCGTACTGCATGATGACATGGCTGATTGTACTGATTCAGATCCCTCGGAGGCAGACTTTGATTGGAAGGATTTTGATACATATTTTCCATGTCTGTTTCCAGATGAGTCGACAGAAAGGACGGAGAGCGAGCCAGCACAGATGATAGCCACACCAACAGGGTTCCCTTTGTCAGATGATCACATACAGCAAGAGTTCTCACATGCAGACCTGGTTGCTTTCACGCAGACATATCAGAAGCCAGATTTGCCAGGTCCCACCAAGCCAGAATTGAAGCCTTTGCCGCAGTCGCTCAAGTACAGATTCCTTGCGGGTGAGCCTGAAATGCACCTAGTCATTATCTCAGGAGATTTGACTGGAGAACAAGAATCTCGTCTGATGGAGGTTCTTGAAAGAAACCACAAGGCAATAGGATGGAATGTGGCCGATCTCAAGGGGATAAGTCCGGCCCTGCGCTCCCACCATATATACCTCGAGGAGGACGCTAAGCCTTCGCGTGAGTTTCAGCGACGGCTGAACCCGAATCTTCAAGATGTGGTAATGAAGGAGATATCTAAATGGTGGAGAGTCGATTTTATCTACCCCATCTCCGACTCCAAGTGGGTTAGTCCTTTACATGTGGTGCCCAAGAAGACAGGTATCACTATAGTTGTGAATGAGTCTGGAGAAGAGATCGCTACCCGGGTACCCACTTCTTGGAGGGTCTGTGTGGACTACAGACGATTGAATGAGGCCACCAAGAAGGATCATTTTCCGCTACCATTTATTGATCAGATTATCGAGAGGCTAGCTGGGGAAGAGTCATTACTGTTTTCTTGACGGGTACTCCGGATACAATCAAGTGGCCATTGCGCCCGAAGACCAGGATAAAACGACGTTCACCTGTCCATTTGGGACATATGCTTTCAGACGGATGCCCTTTGGTCTATGTAACGCCCCTGCGATATTCCAAATGTGCATGTTGTCCATCTTTTCGGACATGATAGGTGACTGTTTGGAGGCCTTCATGGATGATTTCTCGGTTTATGGCGATGGGTTTGATGCTTGTCTTGACTGCCTAGACCGAGTGCTGCAGCGCTGCATAGAGGTAAACCTTGTACTATCTTGGGAGAAGAGTCACTTTATGGTGACTCAGGGGACGATCCTTGGTCATATCATCTCCAACAAGGGCATGGAGGTTGATCCGGCCAAGGTGGATATCTTTAGAAAACTCTATCCACCGTCCAATTTGAGACAGTTGCGGTCTTTACTAGGGCATGTCGGTTTCTACCGACGGTTCATTCAGGACTTCAGTCGAATTGCCCGACCGCTTACAGATTTATTGACTAAAGACACCATGTTCCTCATAGATGATAAGTGTCTTAAGTCCTTCAAGACTCTCAAGAATTTAGTTGTCGAGGCTCCCCTCCTTCAGCCACCCGATTGGTCTCTTCCATTTGAGATCATGACGGATGCTTCAGATTATGCCATTGGGGATGTGCTTGGACAGAGGAGGGATGGATTACCTTATGCCATACACTACGCTAGCCGGACTTTGGATGCAGCTCAAAGGAATTACACTGTGACTGAGAAAGAGATGCTAGCGATAGTCTTTGCTTTGGATAAGTACAAATCTTACATTCTTGGATCTAAAGTGATGATTTTTACAGACCATACTGCCATTCGGTACTTGATGTCGAAGAAGGACGCCAAAGCCAGATTAACCAGATGGATCCTTCTCCTCCAGGAATTTGATATTGAGATTAAGGACAAACCTGGAATTAAGAATGTTGTGGCAGATCACCTCTCCCGCCTAGAGAACCTTGAGGAATCTGAGCCCATAGCACCTATCACTGAGACTTTTCCAATGAGGCGATCCTTGCTATCGCCTCTCTTCCATGGTATGCCAACATTGTGAATTACCTTGTTGCCAAATCCATTCCACAAGGTTGGCCCAGACAGCGGCTTGAGACCTTCCTTGCGAAGGCCAAGTCGTACCATTGGGAGGATCCCATCCTTTATCGTGAGGGAGGGGACAATATCTTGAGACGGTGCATTCCTCAAGATGAGCAGCATAGCGTCCTCACCTACTGTCACAAGCTTGAGGCAGGAGGACATCATTCTAGGAGACGGAAAACACAGAAGGTGCTCCAATCCGGCCTTTGGTGGCCTACCCTTTTCAAGGATTCTGAGGAGTTCGTGAGAAGGTGTACTGACTGTCAGAAGATGGGTACTTGCGGACAGAGAGACATGATGCCCATGCAGCCCGTTCACTTTTGTGAGATTTTTGATGCATGGGAAATTGATTTCATGGGCCCATTTCCTAAAAGTCAGGGATTCGAGTACATTCTGCTTGTTGTGGATTATGTGAGTCGTTGGGTTGAGGTCATCCCCGCCCGAGCCGCAGATGCTAAAATCGTATGTCATTTCTTGAGGAAAAATATTATTTCACGGTTCGGGGTGCCTAGAGTCTTGATTTCAGACGGGGGTCTCACTTTATTAACGACAAGGTTAGGGTCCTTACAGACGAGTTCAGTATTGACCACCGTGTTGCCACACCTTATCACCCTCAGACTAATGGTCTTGCTGAAGTATCGAATAGGGAGATTAAGACAATTCTACAGAAGGTAGTCCGCCCAGACTGAAAGGATTGGTCACAACTTTTGGACTCGGTCTTGTGGGCTTATCGGACCTCCTTCAAGATACCATTAGGGACATCTCCCTTTCGTCTCGTCTATGGCAAGCCATGCCATTTACTAGTGGAGATAAAGCATAAGTCACTTTGGGCAGTTACAGAGCTATTATTGGATCCCAAGAGTGCAGGAGATCAGAGGAAAGCAGAGTTGGCAGCCTTGGAAGAATTAAGAGATACAGCCTTCTCAAGTGGCCTACAGTATAAGGAGAAAGTGAAAGTATGACACGATTCTCGAATCAGCCATAAACAATTTGAGCCAGAACAACAAGTATGGTTATTTGATGCTAGGTTGAAATTATTCCCAGGGAAACTACAAAGAAAATAGAAAGGACCATATGTGGTCCGGAAGGCGCATGATAATGGAAGCATTGATATATTCGAACCATCATCATCTTCCACCTTTAGAGTCAATGGTCAGCGCTTGAAACCATATCTAAATTACGATCCACCGACCATTGACGTTGCCCCCATCCTTCTGGTATGAGATGTTTCTTTGACTCACACCTCCTGCATCTCATACATGATTATCACTGAGATCCGACATTGTATATATATTCATCTGTACATCGATCACTCATTCTTTATGGTTCACACTCCATCGTCATCTTATGATTTTGTTATACTTAGGACGTACTTTATCCTAAGTATAGGGGGGTGTGCACCATGAGTTTCTTCTATTCCTTGATCCTCTCCATTGTCTCCTATTCTTGTCTATACTTAGGGATATCTTACCCTAAGTATATGGGGAGACAATCTGAGTACGATCCGTTCATTCCCACCCTTGACCCTCCCTGCTTTGAGTACAGTCTGCTATACTTAGGATTATTTGATCCTAAGTATAGGGGGGACGGTCAACTTCTCATTGGTTTATTCATTCATCTCTTATTCAATTATTTTTTAGGCTTGCCTATA
Source organism: Ottelia alismoides (assembly GCA_037367405.1). Taxonomy (NCBI): domain Eukaryota; kingdom Viridiplantae; phylum Streptophyta; class Magnoliopsida; order Alismatales; family Hydrocharitaceae; genus Ottelia; species Ottelia alismoides. Next base: position 3,483 of record JAZKJV010007709.1, on the reverse strand, counting down.
CTCAGTACGAGTTATTGATGAATACCCATTCATCACTCTTTATTCTTATATTTTAGCTACAAAAACCTTTGCAAATGCATGTAGATATATGTAAATATAAATAATTACCAAAAGCATGCATTGTGTAAAAACCTATAATTAGCATGTTTTTGTGCAAAAATAAAAGAACAAAGATTAAAAAGAAAAGAGGTAAATATTTAGAATAAATATTGAGCATCCTAACCCAAGGGAGGGCTCAGCATGGGCCTGACCGCATAAAAGCCAAAGTAGAGGGAGATAGGAGCCCATGTGTAAATATTTGTGTAAATACATAAAACTATATTTTCCTCACCCAAAAATACAGCTGTAAATACTTGTATATATTTATAAAAGATAAAAACAAAATAAAAATAGAAAAATCAAAAATACAAAAATACATTGTACATAAACCTATGTATAGCTATATATTGTAAATACCTTAGTTTTATTTTGAAAAATTAATTAAAAATCACCAAAAAATAGAAAAAATTAAAATAAAAATATTTCATGTTTTGACTTTTTGATAATTCTGCCATTTTCTATTTATAAATGATTTTTCAAATCATTTCCATGTGGCAGCTTCTCATTGGTCCACGGAGATGTTGACCTTCGGTCAACTCCCTCCGCGGACCTTCTTCCCCAGCGGATCTCGCGCCCGACCCGACTTCTCCTCTTTTTCCGCGCTCGATCCGCTCGCCATCTCCGCAAACCCCGGGTCCTACTTCTTCTCCTTGCATCCGACATCCTCGCCGGAGCCCTTGCCTCGGGATCCGCGCCTTCCATTGCCCTACCCGACCAGCCCTAGTCGGATCTGCACCCATATATACGTCGAGCTCCGCCGCTTTCAATCGTCATCTTTGGCTCCCCATTCCTTCGTCCCGTGACCTCCACAGCCACCCCCGAGGTGACAGCTCCAGGTTGGCCGTGTCGTAGAGAGGAGAGAGTGGTCGGACCTCTGATCCGGCGAGTAGCTCCGCCGTAGCTCCGCCAGTGGTGCGAGCTCCGAGCCTCGGGCCCAGACGTCCCTCGAGGCTACGACCGGGAGCTTCCCCAGCTCCAACCCAGTCTATTCATCCACCCAGGTAGTCCCGTAGCTCCTCCATTTAGTCTAATTTCCGATTAGCCCCAAATCGCGCCGCCATCGAGTTTCACCGATTCTGACCGCCTCGCCTTCCCGTTCGACCATCGGAATCCACCATCACCTCCGCCTTCCTTCCACGCACCTTCTCCGCCCCTCCGTTCAACCCAGCTCGCACAGTAGCTGGGGTTCGAACCCCTTCGCCGTCGCATCGCCGGGGTTCGCCCACACCGACGCACCCTTCACCTTCACGCTGCCTAACCGGGTCGAGGCACTTTGCCCTCGACCCGCGAAGTTTCTGAGCTGTTTTGCAGGACCAGCAGAGGCCATCTGAGGCCTCTCGACATCTAGCCCAGGAGCTTCAGCTCCGCCACCCTCGTCGGAGCTCATCCGAGCTCGGCTGGGGCATCGGAGACCCACAGCAGCTGCGCATCTTCCCGCCGGACCTTCTCCGATCTTCAGGCGCAGCAGAGGAGGACGGAGGCGCCTTCACGAGTCCGGCAAAGTTCGCCGGCCATCAGTTCATCCAGCACCCTCGAGAGCCGTTGGATTGCTCTCCTCGCTCCAATTTTGATCAGCACCGTCCATCTCTGGAGCGCACGTGGACGTCATATCCGAGGAGACAGATCCAGGCCGTTAGATCCACACGTGTCCAGGCCTGGACTGTTGGATCGACCAGAGCAGCAACGTTGAGAGCCGCCCCCTTTCCTGACCGTCCGATCGCCACGTGGCGGCCATCCGTCAGCTCCAGTTAATAAAGGGTAAATTACCCTTAGGCCCTTATCTTAGCTTTATTTCATTTGAGTCCTGTAAATATTTAAGCACGTTATTTAGCTTGAGGTTTATTTGCACAATGGAACCTGCTCTTTAGAGTATTTGCTTATATACCCCTGCTTGTGTGAGCCACGTGCTTCGTCACGTGTATTTTTGGGTTATTTGCATCATATGCCCTTGTAGTTCTGGATGGTTCTGAAATGAAAGAAGCTTTTTGATAATTGCATTTATACCCCTGTGAATGGTTTTATTCCGCATGTGCGTTTATTTTAGGGTAAATTGCAACTAAGGCCCTCGGACTTTTGGTACGTGTTACCAATTAGTCCCCGGACCTTATTTTTATTACATAGAGGTCCCTGAGTGCCCCAGGCACGCGCCTCGCGCGTGTTTTGCTGGGTATTTTGCACCGAGACCCCCAGAACTTTGGGTATTTGCATTTCAGTCCTTGTGCACAGTACCCTCTTGTGATTTTTGAATAAAATATCAAATCACCTCCAAATTCGATGAAAGATTGACACATGGCTCCTGCCATGGTGTAGGATTTTTGAGAATTTTTGAGGACATTTCTGAGTTTATTTGCTATTTTTAAAAAATTCAAAAACCTACATTTTTGCTACTGTCTAGAGTTAAAAACCCCAAAAAAATATAAAAACCCCCTTAAAAATTCTATAAAAATTAGGTACTGTTTATTTTGTGTTCCTTGATTTTCTAGCCAATTTTGGCTATTTTTCACTGCTTAAAAACCATAAAAACTTAAAAACACCTAAAAACCCCTAAAAATTCTATTAAATAACCTAAAAACCCAAAAACAATAATTTTGGTACTCAAATTTTCCTTGTTTTACCTAGTTTACAGGAAAAATACCTCCAGGCCCTTTTAAGGTCCTTAGATATTTTATCTAGGGATTTTGGGCCTGGCTGGACAGTACCTTGCATTTTTACTACTGTTTGATTTTTCGAAAATAAAATATACATCATAAAAATTCCAAAAATTCACCAAAAACATTAAAAAAAACATAAAAAACATAAAAGTTTTTGTTTGAATTTTTGCTTGATTTTTGATGCATTAAATAATTTGCTAAAGTGTGATTGTTTTTGTTTTCTTTTATTTTCTTCACATATTAAAAATCCCAAAAAATATAAAAATCATTAAAAACCACTAAAAAATATTTTGTCTTTTATTTTATTCATTTTTACTACTTCGTAGGCCTTCGGCCAACCCGTGCTCCTCGAGTTCGACCTTGGGTGCTATACCAGGTTAATCTCATAGCAGGACCGCTTGCTTCGTGCTTGATTGATTTTATTTGCAGTAGTGGTTCATTTTTCTTGATATACACAGCCTGATCGCTTGGGTCGCAACGACCCTATTTCGGTACCTTATACCCGAGTGGTCGGGCGTGTTATCAGTTATGTCTTCTCTTTTCTCTCCGATCTATGAGGACATAGCTCAAGCTAAGTATAGGGGAGTCGGCGACTCCGTACATACTTTAACCATAACTCGTACTTTCGTATTTTTACTAATAAATATGGCTAATTATACGTGTTAAAATTCATTAAAAACCTTAATAAAAAGATGTGATTATTCCTCAAATTCTTTTTGAACTTACTGATTAA